>JAOWBW010002089.1:80692-129579 GCA_026119855.1 Campanula takesimana
TTCACCACCCCATGGGGGACTTTTGCTATACTGTCATGCCATTTGGACGAGGAACGTCGGCTACACTACCAACGGGCAGTTACGACTTTATTCCATGATATGATCCACAAGGAGATTGAGGTGTACCGTGGATGACATGATTATACATTCCAAAGGGTTTAGGGGCCAACACTTGATAGATCTCAGAAAATTCTTCAACAGTTGAGAGAGCACGCCATGCGTTTGAACCCGACGAAATGCACCTTTGGAGTTCGTAGAGGGAAAGTATTAGGTTACATGGTCACCGAGAATGGGATCGAAGCCGACCCAAGGAAGATTCAAGCCATCCTGGAGATGAACCCACCCCGTACCGAGACGGAGATAAAAGGATTCATGGGACGCCTGCAATACATCAGTCGGTTTATCAATCAGCTGACCACCATCTGCGAACCAATTTTCAAGTTAATGAAGAAAACAGCCAGTGTGGAGTGGGATCATGACTGCCAGATAGCCTTCGAAAGGATCAAACAATATTTGTGAATACCCCAATCTTGCGCCTGCCGCATAAGGAGAAGCCGTTGCTACTATACTTAACTGTGACAGACACCGCCGTCAGAGCCATGTTAGCGCAAGAAGCCAAAGATTCCCGGATTGAGAATGCAATTGTACTTTGTCAGCCGAAAGTTACAAGGTAGCGAGCTTAATTACTCCGCGCTCGAGAAGACCTGCGTAGCTTAGTATGGGTGGTGACGAAGCTTAGCACTACATGGTATCCCATCCGATCTTACTAGTCTCGAAAATGGATCCAATCAAGTACCTGTTTGATAAACCCTCCCTGTCTATGAGACTCGCTAAATGGTCAGTGTTCTTGGGAGAGTTCGACATTACTTATGTACCGAGGAAAGCAATCAAGGGGAGGGCAATGGCCGATCAGCTCGCAGACTCTCCAAGCACCGAGACAAGAGGACCCGACCCCGAGTTCCCGGACGAACGACATTTTCGCAATTGAGGTCGCAGAAAGGTGGCAATTATTCTTTGACGGAGCTGAAACAAACGAGGAATGGAGTCGGACTCCTACTTATTGATCCAAAGATGAGCACACTCCCATAGCCATCAAGCTGAACTTTTCAGCAACCAACAACCCCGCCGAGTATGAGGCGTGTATAGCCGGATTGGAGGCCGCCCTAGAACGCAACGTGAAAGAGTTAGAAGTGTATGGAGACTCTGCTTTGATTATTAACCAAACGGCGAAGAAATGGAAAACTATTGATCCTTGCCTGCAGCGGTACCAAGGTTACATGGATGAGTTGATAGCACAGTTCAAAGAGGTTACCTTCCACTTCCTGCCGCGAGACAGAAATAGGTTCGCGGATGCCCTAGCTACATTGGCCTCCTTAGTTGAAATTCCAGAGGGAAGGTCCGTGAAACCATTCAGGGTTGGACGAAGGGAGAACCCCGCCTATTGCTGTGAAATCCAGATCAATGCCGAAGTAAACGGAGATCAATGGTACGCCCAAATCTACAAATTCCTTAAGCACGGAGAGATGTCCTTTGACGGAGATGTGAAGGCCAAGAGTCTGCAAGCACTCAAAAGGTTGGCGGGGCAGATTGTGCTGTTAGACGATACTTTGTACAAGAGGCATTACGATGGTCTGTTGCTCTTATGTGTCGACAACAAGAAAGCTGAAGCAATAATGGAAGAAGTACACAACGGGTTGTGCAGACCCCACATGAATGCAAGGATGCTTAGACAGAAGATCACTCGGCTGGGCTATTATTGGATTACCATGGAGACAGACTGCATTCAGTGGGTTCGACGGTGTCACAAGTGACAAGTATGCTCCAACCTCAACCACATTCCCCCACACGAATTGTATAGTTCTACCACGCCTTGGCCATTCGCCACGTGGGGTATAGACATCATTGGGAAGATCTCGCCGGCCGGCAGTAATGGTCATGAATTCGTCCTCGTCACGGTCGACTACTTCACAAAGTGGGTCGAAGCTCAGTCTTACAAGGTTCTGAATTCCAAGAAGGTAGCGCAGTTTATCAAAGAGAACATTATGTGTCGGTATGGGGTTCCTAACCTCATTATATCAGATAATGGCAGTCATTTCGAAGCCGAGTGTGCTCGCTTGCTTGTAGAATTCAAGATCGAACGAAAGAAATCTTCCCCATACTATCCACAGACTAACGGCGCGGTTGAGGCGGCCAACAAGACGATAGAGCAGATAATTCGCAAGATGTCTTCGCAAGGGCGGGATTGGCCCGAGAAGTTACCATTACCACTTTGGGGGTACAGAACGTCAGTCCGCACCGCTACTGGAGAGACCCCTTACGCTTTGACATACAGCATGGAGGCAGTGCTCCCTATTGAGTTGGAGGTGCCATCTTTGAGGATCTTGCTCGAGAACCAAGTGAATGAGGTAGAATGGCTTCGTAGTCGCTATGATCAGTTGGCAACACTCGACGAACGCAGATTGAAGGCCATGGAACACATCCGGGCCTATCAAAGGAGAACGATAAAAGCCTTCAATAAAAAGGTCAAGCCTGTTGACATAAAGGAAGGAGACTTGGTGCTCAAAGCACGCTTACCCAACAAATTCAACCCCCTCGGGAATGGGCCCCCACTTGGGTAGGGCCGTTTGTAGTACAGAAGATCTTCTCCGGAGGAGCGGTCAAAATGGCAGATTTGGATGGCAACCCGTTCAAGGAACCAGTCAACCTCAGCAAGCTCAGACGCTACTATGACTAGACTCCCCCTCTTAAAAAAAAAAAAAAAAAATGTTTACTACGCAAAAAGAAGCCGATAGACTGAAAACCCGCAAAGGGCGGTCTATGCAAAATAAGGGTGCGTACAAAGCTCGCTAGATCGAAACCCGCAAGGGCGGTCTAGGCAAAAGTTAGAGCATTCCCCCTTCTATCTTCCCTTTCTTTAAAATCATTCTAGTCTGACTGGAGTGAACTACGGTGACCTGAGCCCCTTAGTCCTATTTGTAAAAGGGGAACGTAGGCAGCCTTTCAAAAGGTGCGGTCTAAAAAAACAAATAAACATCCAAATCTTGTTAAGCAATAAAGATAGAAGTTGTATTTTCTGAAAGCAAAAACTTTTATTTCCATAGTCATTGCATGTTAACACTTATTTGATGAGTCTAAGCTTGACATACTTTTTGAATGAATAACCTTTTCTGAAATTGAAACTAAAACAAAAATAAACTAAATTAAACTAATGTGTCTGCAACGACTATGGAGAGACGCTCAGGATTACTTCTTAGTGCCATTTGTGCCCTCGGTCTCTTTCTTCTTGCTTTGCCCACGGCGAACTTTCTTCTTGCTAGGATTCTCACAAAATCTTCTTTCGAACTCGCTAACAACTTTAGCCTTGCCATTAGGAGCCTCTTCGTCCTTCCTCTTCTTTGACGCCCCGACTTCTTCTCCGCCTCCGTTAGCCACGCTCTTACTCATCTTCCTCTCATAAGGCTCAGCCTCCTTAATTCTCAATGAAAAACTTGGAGCACAGGATCCCAAAATAGTGCCCCTTAGGGTCTCTAGAGTCTGCTCCGCATGCCCAAGTCTCCCTATATACCAATCCAAATACTCGCGTGGCAGGAAGGTGTTGCTAGAGCGTGTGAGGAAGGTCCTACGACTAAATCCGGCGACTAAATCCGGCGCCCACATCTGAGAAAGAAGGACTGAGGTACTATCATCCAACTGAAGTACCCCAAAAGGAAAATCATCTCTCTCCTCGTCCCAACCCTCCGGGATGGTCTGCACCAAACCATACTAACGAAGCACTCTATAGGGATAGTAAAAGGTAGTCCCAGAAAGGGTCGGAACTTTGATCATGTGAAGTCCCACTTGTTTCTCCTCACAGAGTGAATGTGCCAATGGGGCACCACCCACTGAATGTCGTCAGTCACCATTTCCGCCAAATACTTTTCCCAACCTTTGAGAGTCATGCCCTCAAACCGCTCCGCCATGCCTCTAATGCGGTGCATCCATGGGGCCACCTTCAGAGAAGCCGCCGGTTTATTCACTTGAAGCCTCTCTTGCAACCACATGGTCAAAAGCCTATCACTACCACAAGGCATCCCACCATAAGCCGCAAGATGGGGAATCCCACTGAGCATCTCCCCAAGAATGGCCGGTACAATGTCATAACCTAAACGAGCCGAATTCACCATGCCCAAACACCCCTCACTAGCAAATCCAACCTCAGAAGGGAAAAGAATAGAAGCAAACAGACATAGCGCAAGATGGTCCAAGGAACGGTCAGAGGTCACATCCATGTGTATAAAGTGTTGTGGCATCCAAGAAAGGTCGACATAATCGCCCCTAGCATACCTATCAAAATCATCCGCGGACACACCAAAGGTCATCAACTTGTCCCTCAAGCAAATGAAGTCAAAGGGCAAGGCAACTTTACCCTTCCCTTCGTAGCCACATAATGCCGCGATGTCCTCATAAGTGGGTGTTATCTCGTTGAATGAAAAGTTGAAGACATGGAAGGTATCATTCCAAAATCTCCCACAGGCTTGCAAGAGGTTATTATTGGAGTTCATGTGCAAAAGCGACCAAAGACACTTTATCCCATACCGTTCATCAAGTTTCCTAAGACTAGAACCAGGAAGTTTGCCAACCCACTTCTCCAAAGAGGTTATAAAGACCTTTTTCTCAAGACTTGTGATCCTAGCCTCTTGATCCATGGCAAAGAGCAAGCAAATTGGTTAAAAGGAACTCAAAAAACTGCTCAAAAGGTTGCTGGTACGTTTTTGTGGCTGCAAAGGGTTCATTAAATAGGGTACGGACTCCCACTCTTGCCAGGAAAAGGAAAAGCAGAGCCGACTACGGACTTGGCCACGCGGCCACTTGTGATATTGGAAAATATGGCCACGCGGCCAACATTGCTCCGGGCCTTGCCATGGCCATGCGGCCAACATCGCTCCATGCAGAAATCTGGTTTGTTTCCTCCCACTCCGTGACGGATCCATGCAACTACGTACCTGCCCCCCTTCCGTGGCTCATGCATTGTATAAAATTAGGAACATCTGTAAAATAACTAGTTTGCACAAGTAGGCTCCCACAATAAATTTACATTTTAGAAACATGATATACATACATGCATTTTATACATTGGTTCTATACATACATATCCCTCTGCTCTCTACTAGCTAACAGTGTAGGAAATAAAGATGGACCCCGCCTAATCAGAATCTTCCTCCGTGGTGTCTCCACGCCGCGCTAAAGCCCGAGAACTACCGGCACCCGAACTCCGTCCCCGGACCGCTCGACCACCAATGTGAGAAGAGCCCGCGCCGTTCGGATACCACTCACGACGCTGGGGTGACGCAACGTCGTCCCTCTGACAAGTACATGAATGGTACGCCTCCCTCAGTAAGCCCATCAACACGTTCTCCCGCCGAGCTGGACGGATATATGCCTCCCGAGTAACCTGAAAGGGAAGCCAAGGCAAATGATTACAATGCAGAAAAAAATAGATGTGTGCAAACATGACTAATACAAAGCACAAAGCCGTACCCCAGCGTCGAGCGGAGGAATGAATGTCTCCTCAACAAGATCGGCATCAGTCGGCTCCAAGCTAAGCTCCACCTCCCGGCCGCCCCTCATCACTCTCACGCTACTCGAGCGAAGGGGCATGTCAACCAAAGGCCGACTCCGACCAACGTACCAGGCCGAGCTCGATCCCTCTCCCGATAGCATCCGAGCCTGAACCTGAGGGCTGATCAGCCGTGTCCGCACGTAGCCGGCATAGTCGTCACTCCCTCTGTAATGCTCTGCCGGAGTGGGAGCCAAGAAAGTCGCCAACCTCGCGGGACGGAGCATATCCCGAGGAGGGTCATTAGGAGCCCACGGTAACGCACCAGCCCTGTGCTGACGAACCACCCTCTCCCTAAGATACATGGCCTCCCCGGTGAGACCCACAAGCAGAACCCTAGAAGCGGTCAAATCCACTACATAGGGACCCACCGAAGCCTCATTGGCCGGGCTCCATGGGTAAAATCTGACCCCGATGGGCTCAGACATCGCGAACACCCTCCTCAGATCAGCAGCATCCACCGTCTTCCTATCCCGGTTTCTGCGGGGAGGAGCCCTGTTGCCTTTACACCAGTATGACATGATGGGAACAACCTTGTTGGCACTCATCACCAACTGAAAAGGGGCGACACCGAAGATCTCGTACACCCAAGCCTGTGCATACAATGAAAAAAGACATTTCAGACCAAAGGATAGAGCAGAAATCTCAACAATGTGAAAAAGAAGGGTAGTCAAGAGCATACCTCAAAGGCGAACTGGAACCCGTCAAAGGCCGACGAGCTAGCCCTCGAGCAATGGTCCAAAGCCCAGTAAATCTCAGCCAAACCAGCTCCACCCCAAGAAATCCCACCGACTAAGTCCAAGTCCACAAGAGCCCCTAGCAGTGAGTACCGGCAGACAGTAGCCCCACTGGGAAACAAAATCTCTGAAAAGCTGTACCATAAGAACAGCCGGACCAAGCAATCCAAATCATATTCCCCCCTACTAAAGGCCTCAATAGCCACCTCCACCAAGCGATTCACCTTCCCGGCCTCCACTCCATAACCCTTGACACCTCCTCCTAGGTCGGTGTCGACTCCCAGCAGAGCCTGTCTATAGTCCCGTCGCTCCGCCAAGCTCTCATCAAAAGGCAAAGGGGTACCAGTAAACCTCAACCCTGTGATGGCCGCGAAATCCGTCGGCGTGATGGTAATCTCTCCCCAACTGAAGTGGAAGGTATGGGTGGTATCCCACCAGAACTCCCGGCACACCTCTATCACCGCTGCCACCTTCAGGGTAGCCCCGACCATGCGGACACTGTCAAAGATTGGGCCAAAGCCCATAGCCTCGATCCGAGCACGCAAACCGCCCGGTCCCTCCGGCAGGGACGCCCACAGTTTGCCCACAGTTTGCCCACAGCCACTGTGGACCCACGAGCCTTGATCCTCTGCAGGTAAACACAGCACAGGTATGTTACCATTCTAGCAATTTACAATTCTAGCAATTTAAATTCTAGCAGTCCATTATTCTAGCATTTCATATTATGTGCATAGAACATACAAATGTGCAAGAAGGAGAGGAATGAAAATTCGAAATTTACCTCTCGCGTCTCCGGAAGCCCCATCGACCAATGACGCTCAGAGTCGATGTAAAAATCGTAATCTTGGTCGAACGTAGACCGCAGCAGATTATCGCGGTAATTCCGAGTCGCGGCTCGTGGTCTCAAACCGCCCCGTGGAATCAAGGGCGCCGCTTCAAAGCCCGCTCCTGGATCAACCCCGACATTTCCCGCGCCCTGAGCATAACCGTGCCCCTCTCCTTGTGGCTCTTGTTGTGGAATCATATACCCACCTTGGCCCGAGAAATCCCTAAATAACGCCTCATTGATCCAATCTGCCATAGCTTCGAGAAGTATGTGAAACGAAGTCTTCAAGATTATCAAAATCCAAGCTTTCTCTCTCTAAAAACCCAATTTCCTCTCTCTAACTCATTAACAATGGAGGAAGGAAGAAGAAGAAAGAAGAAAAGAAGAAGAGGAGGGGAGGTGTCTGGTGATGTGACCAAGGAGTCAGCCCGTCGGCATCCTTGGCCACGCGGCCACTTTTGCCCTTGCAACCCCAGCCGTCAGATCAGCGATCCGTGTGAAAGAGATCTGACCACTCAGCGGTCTTGGCCACGCGGCCACTATTGCAAGTTAGTGTGTTTGGCCACGCGGCCAACCTTGTCCCTTCAGATAAAATTCCACTTTGGTCCCTGATCTTTTCCCTTTAATTCATCTTATATGCCCTTAGCACAATTTTGACTGATATTCGTTACCTTTGGGTACGGAAAGCCCCTTAAAATTTCCATTCTTCACAGAATATTTGCTTAGGATTCGTATGATTACAGAGACTTCGGCGCCTCTATGTCATATGCATCCTAGATCGATCGTGATTGGCAGAAGCCTCGGCGTTTCTGTTTGCGAGAGATCCAGCATCTATTATTAAGATTCGTATAGTTGTAGAGACTTCGGCGCCTCTATGACATACGTATCCTTGATCGATTGTGATTGGCAGAAGCCTCGGCGTTTCTGTTTGCGAGAGATCCGGTATCTATTATTAGGATTTGCATGATCATAGAGACTTCGGCGCCTCTATGACATACGTATCCTTGATCGATCGTGGTTGGCAGAAGCCTCGGCGTTTTTTGTTCGCGAGAGATCCAGCATCTACTACTTTAGCGCAATCGGCAGGAACCCTGGCGATCCTGATTGCGTTTACCATTCCATCTTGGGATTATTTACACAACGTAGTCTTTATTTTTCCCAAATAACTTCATTACTTATGAATGTTCGTTCTTCATACAAGATAGTATCCGTAGGTTTATTATCGGCAGCAGAAGTTCGATGTCTCGTCTTTCCCCAATATCTCTGAACTACGACCGGCTTGATTCCTCGGAGGATACGTAGGAAACCTGAAAAGGTCCAGCCACCCGACCGACGCGGTCATCTCTCATCCCCAGCAGGTGCATTTTCCCCAGCAGAAGACGTTGCTCCCCATCAGAGGACAGTCATTCCCAATTTCCCATCAGATTTGAACTACGTTTGGCTTGATTCCCCCGTGGATACGCAGGTCGCCTGCCAAGGTTCAGCCGTTCCCTTACCTTTCATCTGTTTTGAAACTCATGTTTCAGACAGATCCTTCTTTTATCGTCGACCCCACATTGCCCTGCAAGAAGCGTCGCCGAGGGGCTACTGTTAGTACCCGACCTGAAAATGAGTTTATTAGGACTTTCCCAAAAATACAAGGACTTTATAGGAATTAGAAACCTTGCAAAGACTTGTCCCGGATTCCCGAAATATCTCATTTATGACAAAATCTATCAAATTAGGTAGTAAATGGTTTCCTTAAAACCATGCAGAAACCCTAGCTTAAGAATCAAGTCAGCCGGCATCCTTGGCCACGCGGCCAACCTTGCTCCGCGTTGATCTTGGCCACGCGGCCACTCTTGTCACCGGCTTCAACCATGGCCAGGCGGCCAACCTTGCGCTGGATTATCCTGACCATCAGATCTTCCCATCAGTTTACTATATAAGCCAATTCCATTCCATTGGTTTAAGGGGTCCGATTTTGAGAGTTCTAAGTACGAATTTTGGAGTTCTTAAACACTATTTTGCTCTCTAATTAACATTCAAGCACTCAAGAAGATCCAAGGTTTATTTCTTGCCAACATAGGTAAGTTTTCTAACTTTTTCTTCATGTTCTTGCATTATTCTTAATGTAGATCTTTTATATTCATGTTCGTACATGTTTATTCATAGTTTCTTCATGAGCTTTGCATGTTCATTCATATGTTCATATGTGTTCTTCGCATGTTCTTCGTGTTCATAGATTAAAACCTTATTTATGCTATATTTAGGGTTGCGATCTTCATAATTACATGTTATTTCATAGCCGATGATGATCGAGGGTTCATCAACCCGAGGATGATCTAGGAACTACTTCTAAACCCTAATCTTTAGGTAATTCCCCCCTCATTATGCATGATCCCGATTCTTCTGCCTATTCTAAATTCTCTGCGAACTACGCTGACCTGAGCTTCTCACATTGAGAGGAACGTAGGCAATCTTCGGATCCGGTCTAAATCACTAACACACTACTAACACATTCATCATGATAGAAAGACCGATCAATTCGGGCAATAGGAGTGATAACGTCCAACATTCTTCTCTTGTTGTAATTTGACCCCCGAACCCACTAAACATGCTTTTTCTCAATGTTTTGGCTTTAATTAAAACGGCGTGGCGACTCTCATATTTTAATGTTGCTATGAATATCCCAAATTCAAACACACGTATTCACAATAGTATACTTGGATTTGTGAGCCTCTTCAAGAACTCTCTTCTTGATATCAAGATCAACTGGAATACAAACTCTGCCTCAAAAGGTAATAATCCCATCACTGTTGAAAGAACAGTCTAGTTGCTTTCCTTCATTCATTCCACTAATAACTTTCTGCAATTCAGAATCAGTTACCTGAGCTTCTTTGATCTGTTGGAGTAAGTCTGAAGTAGCCTTTATATTTGCAAGGATAACTCCATGTCTAGATTCACAAGGACTCCAATCACACAAGTCTTCTAACATCTTCCATTCACGAATCATCAAGCAAGAAACATAAGTTTTTTCTGCTCAGTGCATCAGCCACAACATTTGCTTTCCCTGGATGATAAAGGATAGTACAATCATGATCCTTCAATTTCTCCATCCATCTACGTTGTCTCATGTTAAGCTCTTTTTGAGAAAACAAGTACTTCAAGCTTTTATGATCAGTAAAGACTTCAAATTTAACTCCATACAAGTAATGCCTCCATTTATGTAAAGCAAAAATAATCGCAGCCAACTCTAAATCATGAGTAGGATAATTCTTTTCATAAGGAGATAATTTCCTCGAAGCATAAGCTATCACTTTGCCATCTTGCATCAAGACACATCCCAATCCTTCTTTAGAAGCATCAGTATAAACCATGAAATTCTCAGAACCACTAGGCAAAGCCAAGACTGGAGCTCTAGTTAAGCGCCTTTTCAACTCTTGAAAACTTTCTTCACATTTGTCACTCCACTCAAAAGGAGTAGCTTTCTGAGTCAGATTAGTCAATGGAGTAGCAATCTTGGAGAATCCCCCAATGAATCTCCGGTAATAACTAGCCAAGCCCAAGAAACTACGGATCTCTGTCACTGTAGTTGGCCTCTTCCAGTTTATAACGGCTTCAATTTGGAAGGATCTACTGCAATACCAGTAGCAGACACATCATGTCCCAAGAATGAAACCTCTTCTAACCAGAAAGCACATTTGCTGAATTTTGCAAATAATTGTTTCTCACAAAGAACTTGCAATACCACTCTGAGATGTTGTTCATGCTCAGCCCGTGATTTAGAATACACAAGGATATCATCAATGAATACCACCTGTAAGGATCCCGCCCCAAAAAAACACGAGCACGTTTCAAGGGCGAAATACCAAACGCGGGAACCGGACCAATTTAACGGAGTCGCCATATTTTGTTAATTTTAAACCCAACAAAATAATAAAGGTTTGAGTTTAAAGGTTCGGAGATCAGGTTACAACTTGGGAAGAGTTTTTAACGGAGTCGCCACATTTTGTTAATTTTAAACCCAACAAAATGATAAAGGTTTTAGTTAACAAAAGTGCATGTGCGTGTGTGTGTTTTAACGGAAAATCTTTGTTTTAACTTTTTATTTATCTTTTCAACTGAAAAGGGGGTTTGTTTGACAAGAAAACATAAGATAGAAGGGAAAAATGGTCAATCTCCCCATACGGCCAAAGTAGCCGTACGGATGGGGAGACCACTCCTGGGATTTTACAGTTTGTTCAAGCAACAGTCCAGTTCCAGGCAGAAACAGAGCATTCTGCTTGAACTGGACCAAACTGTTATGATTCCAGTTTGATATTCCAACACAAAACAACATTAACAACTCATTCCTATGCCATTTGATCATCAAAGAACCTCCCAAAACAAGAGTTTGGGCATGATCAAAGGCAATCATGGGAGAAAAATGAAAAAGGTGGTCAATATGCCCTTTTGAGCCATAGTGACCATTTGATGAGTAAAGATTGAAACTTTACCATCAAAATGGCTCTTCTAGGCAAGATTAATCCTTTAGGGACAAGAACAAACCATAAAGATTGGATCTTTATTACCCAAACTTGGGAATTTTGGGCTAGATCAAGGTGATGAGGATAAAAATTGAGACTTTATCCTCAACATGATCATCATAGCTTAAAATGAGCAAAATGAACAACAAGAGCATCATCCATGACAAGAATGTAAATGAAAAATCAACAACCATGATCAAACTAGGTTTGAACCTCTTCCACACAAAGTATGGAGGGCACCTTTGATCATCTCATGGCTTGGACTAGGAAATATAAATAGTAATAGATATATATATTGCTTGAATGGACAAGACTTGCAAGAATGTAAAGATCAACAATAAATGACAAGATCAAAAATAAATAGAGTTCTTAGATGAAGAGAAGGGAGGGGGAGAAGGTGGCTTTACCTATCTTGGTTTAGGCCAATCTTCCTTTCTCTCTTTCACTCTTTGTTCACTCTTACTCACACTATTCTGAGGTGAATTCGACAGAGTAACCTTAGTTCCAATGTTTCCCCCCCCCCTTGAAATGATCAGCAAGGGGTTCTATTTATAGGGACTGAGGGTGCCCAAACCAGCCGTACGGCTAGGCCCCTCTAGTACCCAAAGCATCCGTACGGCTCAGCCTGGCGAGCTTCTGGATTTTTCCAATTTTATACCAGAGTAGTCCTGGAATTTATAGCTTATCCTAGGGAGGTCCTGGCCTATTAGCTTATCCCTGAAACGGTGCTAAGGCTACCTCTAAGATAGGTCGGTTTCAGATTGGGGTACTTACAGAGCCCCTCGGCAACGTCGCTTCGAAGGAGCGGGGTTGTCGATGGAAATAAGCATCCCAATCTGACGGGACGACGGCTTTAACCGATTTTGGTTGTATGGCTGGACCTAGTGGTATAGGATTCCTACGTATCCCGTTCGCGGGGAATCAAGCCTAACGTAGTTCGGAGGTACGTGGGGTTACTTAGATCCGCAAGGAGGCATGACTCTAGGGGTCAGAGGCGAGACATGGTCAACTTAGCTCTTTGGGAGAGGGTTGACTTGCTGGGGATACGGTCAACTTGACTCTATAGGAGAGGGTTGACTTACACGGGACAGATTTTTACTGGGCTTACGTCGGGGACGGCCTATGGTGACTATTCTAAGTCCAAGCTTGACCGGGGTCAACTCCATCTTCGGGGAGATTGACGGGAAAACTGGTCTTACGTCCCTCTATGGACTGCCGGGATAAAGGGTCTAGCCTATAACGACTATTCTAAGTCATAGCTTGACCGGGGTCAACTCCGTCTTTGGGGAGATTGACGGGAAAACTGGTCTTACGTCCCTCTAAGGACTACCGGGACAAAGGCTCTAGCCTATAACGACTATTCTAAGTCATAGCTTGACCGGGGTCAACTCCGTCTTTGGGGAGATTGACGGGAAAACTGGTCTTACGTCCCTCTAAGGACTGTCGGGACAAAGGCTCTAGCCTATAACGACTATTCTAAGTCTAAGCTTGACTGGGGTCAACTCCGTCTTTGGGGAGATTGATGGGAAAACTGGTCTTACGTTCCTCTAAGGACTGCCGGGACAAAGGCTCTAGCCTATAACGACTATTCTAAGTCATAGCTTGACCGGGGTCAACTCCGTCTTTGGGGATATTGACGGGAAAACTGGTCTTACGTCCCTCTAAGGACTGTTGGGATAAAGGCTCTAGCCTATAATGACTATTCTGAGTCAAGGTTTGGTCAACTCCATCATTGGGGAGTTTTGACGGGAAAATTGGTCTTATGTCTCACTAGGGACGGCCGGGACAAAGGCTCTAGCCTATAACGACTATTCTAAGTCTAAGCTTGACCGGGTTCAACTCCGTCTTTGGGGAGATTGACGGGAAAACTGGTCTTACGTCCCTCTAAGGACTGCCGGGACAAAGGCTCTAGCCTATAATGACTATTCTGAGTCAAGGTTTGGTCAACTCCATCTTTGGGGAGTTTTGACGGGAAAATTGGTCTTACGTCTCACTAGGGACGGCCGGGATAAAGGCTCTAGCCTATAATGACTATTCTGAGTCAAGGTTTGGTCAACTCCATCTTTGGGGAGTTTTGACGGGAAAATTGGTCTTACGTCTCACTAGGGACGGCCGGGATAAAGGCTCTAGCCTATAATGACTATTCTGAGTCAAGGTTTTAATCTAAAGGGTCACTCGGGGGATGAAGGTTTTAATCTAAATGGGTCACTCTGGGGACGAAGGTTTTTTAACCTAAAGGGTCACTCGGGGGACGAAGATTTGGTCAAGCCTACACTGCGGGATGGTTGAGACATTTTCTTGATACCGGGAAAGAGCCTAGGGGTGACCTTCAAGACTCATTGTGGACAAAAAGGGTCCAAGACTTTGGAAAAATCATTTTGAGGGGAGATCAAAAGCATTTTGCTTGAAACATTGTCTTTGATAAATGATGCCAAATGGCCAAATTTGAAAATGGTTACTTTTGAAGGCAAATCTTTTAACGAAACATGTTTAGTCAAATTTTGGTTTTAACTTAACCGCGAGGTTTTTATGCATAAAGTCCTTTTGAGCTTTGTCCATTTCTTAGGAGCGGTCGGAAGTAGAGAAACCTCTTGTTGTCGATGTCGGGGTAGCCCCATGTCCTTGTTCCTATTGATGGCGACGTAGCCCCAATGGCATTGAATGTGTCGGGGTAGCCCCATGTCCTTGTTGCTGTTGATGGTGGCATAGCCCCCATGTCATTGAATGTCTCGGAGTAGCCCCATGTCTTTGTGGAGGTAGCCCCAATGTCGTCCTCCGACTTTTGATGTTGGCGTGGACCCGTTGTCGTCTCGCGGCCTTTGATGACGTTAGGAACCCATCCCTTTTTTCATGACGCACTCTTTCTTTTGCCTAGGCCGCCCTTTCGGGTTTTCAACCTAGCGGGCATCTCTTTTGCGTCTTTTATGGCACACCCTGTTTTTTGCCTAGGCCGCCCTTACGGGTTTTCAACCTAGCGGGCTACTTTTTTGGTGCCTTTCTTCTTTTTTTTTTCTTTTTTTCATATAAGTGCTCTAGCCGACTTGATAGAACGAGGACTTAATATATCTTTTGGAGGAGACATGTAAGGGCCTTTATTTAGGCGGGAGAGAGTCCCTTTATTTTGGTGAACAATGTATTATCATGGAACGGGAGGAAGCCCTTGCTCGACAAAATACAAGTGTTTAGCTCTTTCCTAAGATGTAGAGAGAAGAAGACTTGTTGAGACATTTGAAACTTGCCCTAGTTAATATCATCAAATGATTGCTGGAATGGACCATGTTTATTATTAAGTCAAGATTATAACAAGCAATTAGCCTTAACATGTATAAATGTTGTGATCAATTAAGATTAAGATTCGATCAATGGCAAGATCAAAAGGTGTTTATGGGGAGATTGGTCATTATCTGGGAAATTGGTCATTGATGGGACCAAGGGAAGAGAACCGGGTCATTTTGGGAGGATCGAGGTTTGATGGATTCATTTCATGCTGTGACCGGACCCGAAGGTTGCCTACGTTCCCCTCAGTTTGAGGAGCTCAGGTCGCCGTAGTTCGGTCGTGGGGCCTTCTTTTGATGGGGTTGGTGTCCTTTCGAAGGATGTTGTTGCTTTCCTGATGTAGATCGCTTTTCTATGCGATGAACTCCTCGGGATGTTCTTTGAGGTGGACTTTTGCAGTGAACTTGGTGAGCTTTTGAGGTAAACTTCCTCTTTGCCAATATTCATTTGCTTTCCTTTTTTCCATTATCCATTTCTTTCTCTCTTATCATTTTTTTAGAGAGAGGGGAAACATTAGCCCTAACTTGCTATCTTGGACATTGGCTCATTTGTAGCCCCTTGGTGGAATTCTGCCACTTCTTACTTTGGCTTTTGAAGATCTGGGAAGTCCTTTGCTTGGTTGCGCACGCGCGATCGTGGTTGAATCTTGGTGGTTGAGCAACAACATCCTCGCCTTTTCATTGTCTCGGGATGCCTTTGATGCGCATCAAGGATTTGTATAGGAAAGGTGTATCGGGTTGTGTATCGGGGTAATGTATGAGGGAAGATTTGCCATTGATGGTTTCTTCATGCCAATTGATCACAACATTTATTCATATCAAGATTAATTGTTTGCATTTGTCACTTTTCATTTGTGTTAGGTCCATTCATCCTTAATGAGTCGTCATTGACTAGTATGCTTAGAAGTCAATTCGTCATTTTGGGGACGTAGCAATCAATTGATAATAACAAGCAAGGCAATTAAAGAGTAAACATATATTGCAAATAATGTCTCAAGTCTAGAGAGAAGAGAAGGAAAATGACTCTTTTATTTAGATAACTTTGTACATACATGTCCAAGTGCGGAACTCTGTAAAAATAAAAAGACACGGTCCAGAATGGACTCCTTTTTTTCTTTCTAGAACCTACGAGGCTGGAAGACTCACATTTTTTTTTATTATTTTTTTTTTTTAAGGATGGGTTCCCATGAAGCACGATGATCCATTTTCTTCCACAGTTGTTGGAGGGGTTGTCGGCGGCATATTCCATGTCTTCCACGGGGAACTCGGGTTCCATGTCGTCGGGAAAGATGTCGTGAGGCCTCCACTTGGCTTGGCGTTGCAATTGCCGGGGTCGTCTACTCATGAGGGCGAGTTGGGAGCTTGCCTGTTGGCCAAGCCTTTTGGTGATTCCCTTTCAAGGTGCGTAATCTCCGTGCATTGCATTCGGCGAGAGTATGGATTTCCCTGTGATGTAACCGCCTTTGGCCTTCCGAAGCTTGGGCTTCTTCTTGCAGACGGTGTCCCAATTGTTTGATCTCATTGCTCATGTGGACGGTTGTTTCGAATGCCAATTCAGATGTGGGCTCCTTGGTCAATGCTTCCAGTGGACAGAACCGCGAAGGACTTTTAGCATATTAAACCTCAAGGTGAAATTATAACCATGATTTGAGAAAAATGCTTCATTATCGGATTAAGAAAACTTGATCTCCATTTTTTTATTTTTATTTTTTTTATTTTATTTACTTTTTTTTTTTTGGAAGACACACCTTTGTTTTGAGTGAAAGACTCACACACATTTTTTTTGTAAGCTTTTGACAAGGCAAAAATGGCAATAATAATCTTATTAAGAGAACTGACAATGGACCCAAAATGGTCACCACATGGCATCAACCGGGGAGTCAAGACTTTAACCAAACCTAACAGACATCTTAATCGACTTTTCCTAAAGACTTATCATACGCCCTAAAAGCAACTGGCTCTTCCTAAGGATGAAAACAGACTCCTTCTAAGGGGAGGTTGATAGGAGAGGTTTCGGAACTCCGTCATTTGCTGTGGCAACCACAACACCATTCATTTCCCAACCCGGGGCATTCGGCCCTTCAGACATTTTCTGTGCCACTGATCTTTTCCAAACGCCTTCCGTCGTTTCGGCTTTGCTGATTTTAGGAACCACCATTTGGGACACTGATTTTGTCAATTTTTCCAAAACAGGCTCTCCCACTTTGGGATTGACAACTCTGTCAACCATGGGCTCTTTTTCCTTGGGGCGGACACCACTCCATTTATCGATCATCGGGGAAGTCACAGATTTGAGCATGTTGACGCTCGGGTCATTGGCTGTGTCGGGGGTGTGGGGGCGTCCAAGCTTCCCCTTCTCAATTAGTTTTGAGATGATGCGTCTTATGGCGGTGTAATCATTGGTATCATGGTCGTGGTAGTTGTGAAAGGCACACCTTTGGGGCTTGTCTCGACGTTTTTCAAGATTCTTTGGCCGAAAATCTTCGAGGGGCCACATGAGGCCTTGTTTGACCAATCCTTCAAATACTTTGCTTATGGGCATTCCAAAATCCTCAAACTTTGTGAAATGGATCTTGGCTCGGCCCTTGGCTTTTCTTTCATTGTTGACCGGAGTGTGGTGGGGATGAGAATCACCGCTACTCAATACAAAGGGGTGCCCATCGAGTGTCCTTTCAAACTTAGCTTCCATTTGCCTTCTTTTTCCCAACAACGTACCTGACTGAGGTCCAACATGAAGATTCTGTGGAAGTGCATGGGTGTAGGAATACCCATAACCTTGGTTGCTTGCAGGAATATACATTTGAGGCATGCAAGGAGCATGTGGTCCAAAAGGTCTTGGATTATAGAAATGATACGGGCCACCCCGGAATCTCATCGGAAAATCTGGTGGAGGCAAGTTAGTGATGCCTGGTCGGGTATCCATATATGGTTTAAACAGTGACTGATCTCTGGTGACTTGGTTGATGGCATTGAATCGAGAAAGGACACGATTGGGAAGGTGTTGTGAGTATGATGCTTGAGGCGTAACTGGTGTGAACAGTGGTTTGCGGGCCTTTTGAGTGGGTTGTGTTTGGGGTTTTATAGGAGGTATCTTATGGGAGATGTTGGATTTGGGATGAGGCGGAGTGAGGAAGATTTTAGTGAGAGGCTCGTTGTGGACGACGGCGTGTTGGGGCGAAGAAATGGAGGTCTCGGTATTTTGATGAGATGGAGGGGGAAATCTTTGGTTACAATCCGGGGGTCGGGTAGCTTCCACCCTTTCATTATGGTTGGTCACCTTGGTGAATGGCCCATCAATTTGAAACAGAGCTGTAACACCTCTTTGCCTCGTCGACTCATCAGACGGAGTTTGCGTTTCTCTGTGGCTATCTGTGATGACTTCTTTCTTAGCCCCGGGGGTTTCTGAATCTTGGAACAACTCTTCGTTCGTTAGGCCATCCGAATTATCCGCGGCGTCATTTCTCAAGCTACTGTCCACTGAAGTGATCTTTCTGAGGTACCGGATCGGAGAGGTTGTAGTGACCGGGGAACTTTCTGACTCCACACGCACCAGTCGGCGACATGATGCTCTCTTCCACTTCATCTAAGCCACGGAAAAAAAAGGTAGTTTAGGCTCGGGTAAACATTGGGTGAACACTTGGGTTAAAGACACACGTGTCTCTATTTGGGATATTTGACCGGGCCGAAGTTGCCTACGTTCCCCTCACCACGAGGGAGGGGGTCCCACGTGATGAGAGGCTCAGGTCACCATAGTTCGAACGGGTTTAGAATCTTAAGAGGGAAGGACGAACACGACTAATGTCTTAACGAGAATCCATCCAAGGACTTGACTGGCTTTCTAGGGGACTATTCTTAGAATTTAACGGGGATCTTTGCGGGGACCTAGGGGACTTTGCCTAGGGTCTCAACGGGGATCTTAACGAGGGTCTTGAAGGATAACATGGATCCTTCCAAAGACTTAACGGGACTTGACGGAGGTCTTGAAGGATAACATGGATCCTTCCAAAGACTAAACGGGACTAATCAAAAGTCTTGGAGGATAACATAGATCCGTCCAAAGGCTAAACGGGACTATTCAAAAGTCTTGGAGGATAACATGGATCCGTCCAAAGATTAAACGGGACTAATCAAAAGTCTTGGAGGATAACATGGATCCGTCCAAAGACTAAACGGGACTAATCAAAAGTCTTGGAGGATAACATGGATCCGTCCAAAGACTAAACGGGACTAATCAAAAGTCTTGGAGGATAACATGGATCCATCCAAAGGCTTAACGGGACTTGACGGAGGTCTTGAAGGATAACATGGATCCTTCCAAAGACTTAACGGGGGTGACACTGGTTAGCGAAACAATGCAATGTATCAAAGACAGGAAGCAAAAACGGAGCAAGCTCATGCAACGCGCAATTAATAAATCATTCAAGTTTACTTAAAACACATTTTTATTCTTAAATGGTTGGAAAAGATTTCTCTTCTTTTTCGCAACTAATCTAAACCCTGGATCAGTGGAGGCCATCACTACGCCTATAGACCCCTCGTTTTTCACCTGTCTTGCACGCTCCCATAGACAGACTATCCCGAGCGAGGGTCCTATAGGGCAAGCGGCTTCCACCGACCAAAATAAACGAACCTAGGGTCTAGTGCGTCGCAAGGTTCCCAATGCGCAGGTCATCCTAATCATGATTAAGCCCCAGTCGGAATCGAGAGTTTTTCCGAAGGCTGCACCGATATTCCGACATGACCTCATTTTGAATGAGGCGTCTCAGTCCTTGACCATGGCCTTAAGGATGATTAAAATAACTCATAAATTAGGGCTTAACGACACGGTGTCACCCTATCCTTAGCACATGACCTTCGCTAATTGCGGTCATCATTAACGCACGAGTTAAAGGCTGGTTAGGCCACGCTTGCATTTCATCAAGGAGTCACAACTCGGGCGTTAACTTGGCCACAATTAACTTTGGACACGCGTTATGGACGTGGCAACGTGAGGTAGACCAAAAACCAACCAAGGTCACGGTATTTGTGTGTCACGGACATGTGTGGTTGACTCGGCTCGGAAGGGAAGGTGGAATGGACCTGTGCGCGGATCGAAGGGAACAAGAGCGCCCAACGAGCTGCATCGTGGCATCGATCCCGGGTTAAAAGGGCATTTGGAACGTGCAAGGTCAAGTGCGCGTAGTGTGAAGCCATTCTATGTTCCCTATTGAGTCAAAATAGAGATTTTCAATCCGTTTTTCGATATGATGAGCATGGCATAAGCAAGATATGAAAAAGTATGAACAAGCATGGATTAAACAATTTATACACACAACAAATCAAGGAATATGAACAAACAAAGACCAAAACTTGTACATGTACCAAGTTGTGCACAACAAAGAATTTTGAATCAAACATTTTGCAAAAGAACAATTTTTACATTGAAACCATTTGTACCAAGTAAGTTGTGCACAACAAGAAGACTCAAGAAATCTTTACAAAAGGGTTATGCACAATGAGGCTTTGGAAACCATTTTTATTGACAAAAGATTATGCAGAACCAAGTTTTTTTTTAAATCAAGTTTTGGCCAAAAGAATGAAGGTAATGTGCACAAATAAGACTGTAAATTTGGAACCTGGACAAGAAGAAGCAGAGGGGCATCCAGAATGTTGCAGCCCTGCACAAAATTGTTAATTTGCAACATTCTGATCCCCTACCCAAAGTAGCCGTACGGCTAAAGCAAGAGGGTGGAGATTTTTCTCAATTTCTCCAACTTCTGATCATCATGCTCCAGTTTATTGTATTTCCAGAACGTATGTACTCAAAACAGTCCAAACAGAAACATCAAACACACACAAATATGCAAAAAGTCAACTAACGGGAACGGGAGTTTGACCCACACATAAATGCCCCCAAAGTTTCTAGAAAGAAGATTGGAAACATTTAAATCCCCAGTGGAGTCGCCACTGTAAGGATCCGCCCCAAAAAAACACGAGCACGTTTCAAGGGCGAAATACCAAACGTGGGAACCGAACCAATTTAACGGAGTCGCCACATTTTGTTAATTTTAAACCCAACAAAATGATAAAGGTTTGAGTTCAAAGGTTCAGAGATCAGGTTACAACTTGGGAAGAGTTTTTACGTCCTCCCAAGTTGCCTCGGACAAAGCCGAGTCTCCCTTGTTAGTTAACAAAAGTGCATGTGCGTGTGTGTGTTTTAACGGAAAATCTTTGTTTTAACTTTTTATTTATCTTTTCAACTGAAAAGGGGGTTTGTTTGACAAGAAAACAGAAGACAGAAGGGAAAAATGGTCAATCTCCCCATACGGCCAAAGTAGCCGTACGGATGGGGAGACCACTCCTGGGATTTTACAGTTTGTTCAAGCAACAGTCCAGTTCCAGGCAGAAACAGAGCATTCTGCTTAAACTGGACCAAACTGTTCTGATTCCAGTTTGATATTCCAACACAAAACAACATTAACAACTCATTCCTATGCCATTTGATCATCAAAGAACCTCCCAAAACAAGAGTTTGGGCATGATCAAAGGCAATCATGGGAGAAAAATGAAAAAGGTGGCCAATATGCCCTTTTGAGCCATAGTGACCATTTGATGAGTAAAGATTGAAACTTTACCATCAAAATGGCTCTTCTAGGCAAGATTAATCCTTTAGGGACAAGAACAAACCATAAAGATTGGATCTTTATTACCCAAACTTGGGAATTTTGGGCTAGATCAAGGTGATGAGGATAAAGATTGAGACTTTATCCTCAACATGATCATCATAGCTTAAAATGAGCAAAATGAACAACAAGAGCATCATCCATGACAAGAATGTAAATGAACAATCAACAAGCCATGATCAAACTAGGTTTGAACCTCTTCCACACAAAGTATGGAGGGCACCTTTGATCATCTCATGGCTTGGACTAGGAAATATAAATAGTAATAGATATATATATTGCTTGAATGGACAAGACTTGCAAGAATGTAAAGATCAACAATAAATGACAAGATCAAAGATAAATAGAGTTCTTAGATGAAGAGAAGGGAGGGGAGAAGGTGGCTTTACCTATCTTGGTTTAGGCCAATCTTCCTTTCTCTCTTTCACTCTTTGTTCACTCTTACTCACACTATTCTGAGGTGAATTCGACAGAGTAACCTTAGTTCTAATGTTTCTCCCCCCCCTGAAATGATCAGCAAGGGGTTCTATTTATAGGGACTGAGGGTGCCCAAATCAGCCGTACAGCTAGGCCCCTCTAGTACCCAAAGCATCCGTACGGCTCAGCCTGGCGAGCTTCTGGATTTTTCCAATTTTATACCAAAGTAGTCCTGGAATTTATAGCTTATCTTAGGGAGGTCCTGGCCTATTAGCTTATCCCTGTAACGGTGCTAAGGCTACCTCTAAGATAGGTCGGTTTCAGATTGGGGTACTTACACCACCACAAAACAATCAAGATATGGTTTGAATATACGGTTCATCAAATCCATAAATACAGCTGGAGCATTTGTCAAACCGAATGGCATAACAATAAACTCATAATGCCCATACCTGGTACGGAAAGCTGTCTTTGGTATATCTTTAGATCTGATTTTCAACTGATGATAACTACTTCTCAAGTCAAGCTTCGAGTACACTACTGAACCCTGAAGTTGATCAAATAAGTCATCAATATGAGGTAACGGATATTTGTTCTTAATAGTTACCTGATTAAGCTCTCTGTAATCAATACATAATCGCATTTTTCAAGTAATTCCTCAAGCTGTGTTTTTTACTCTTTCAATTCAGCTGGAGCCATTCTATAAGGTGCTTTAGAGATTGGTGTTGTACCTGGTAATAACTCAATACAAAACTCAAGCTCTCAATCAGGTGGCATGCTATACTCAGAAGAGAATACATCTGAAAATTCAGACACAACAGGAATATCTTCCATCTTGGGAACAAATAAACTCTTGTCAAGCACACATGCGAGATACCCAGCACAACCACAAGATAAAAGTTTTCTAGCTTTTAAAGCAGAAATAACACGTATATCATACATAGGCCTATCACCTTCAAAGGTAAAATCAGGCAAACCAGGTATAGAAAAAGTTATTACTTTTCTATGACAATCAACAGATGCATGATGCACATAAAGCCAATCCATGCCAAGAATCACGTCGAAGTCCCTTATAGGTAACACGGCTAGGTCAGCAAGAAGGGCATGATCACCCACAAGAACTTCACATTTCTTATAGACCTCAAAATCAAACATGTAATCTCCCATAGGGGAAGATACTTCTAGCACATAAGGCATAGAATCAGGAAGAACATGCAAATGCGACACAAAATGAGATGCCACATAAGAATGAGATGAGCCCGGATCTATCAGGACTCGCGCTCTCGTACTAGAAAGTAATATAGTACCTCCTGTAACCACAGAAGACTCAGCTACACCCTGCTGATCTAGAGCAAACACTCGACCCTAAACTTTAGGTCGACCCCCACTATCTCTCTTAGTACCTGAAGGTTGTTGACTCGTACCCCCAACTTGACTTCCTTTGCCTTTTGGACAATTCTTGATAAAGTGCCCTGTTTCACCACAAGATAAACATTTTCCTTGCTTTAGCAAACACTTGTCTTCAGAATGGACTTCTTTCAAGCAATAACCACATACTTTCCTGGAACCTTGGCCTGTTGTCTTAGAACCAGTTGATACACTACCTTTGCTTTCAGATGGTTGTCGAAATCGATGATCTTGGCGGGTAGATTTACCACCCTTAGAACCAGATCCCTGTGCTTTCTCTGAAACACGACCTGTCATGATTGTTCCCAACTTCACTTTGTGTTCTTCAATGTCATTTTCAATGCTATAGGCTCTTTCCACTGCTTGTCGGTAACTAGTAAGCTGTAGATAAAGAAGTTACTTCCTGTACTCAGTCTTCAACCCCTTCACAAACCTCTGTGCCTTCTTTGTTTCATTTGGAACTAAGTGATCACAATACCTAGCCAATTCTGTGATCTTGGTTGAGTATTGCCCCACTGTCAAGCTTCCCTGCTCCAGATTAATAAATTTCATCTCTTTTCTATCTTGAACCACTGCTAGAATGAACTGTGACTTGAATGCTTTGAGAAAATTCTCCCAAGTCTGTGGTACCCCTTCCAGTTCCCAACTTTTATTCAGAACTTGCCACCAATGTTAAGCAGCTTTCTCAAGTTTAAAGGTTGCAAATGTTACCTTATCACCTCCTGCACATCTCAAGGCTGTAAAGATCTTTTCTTACTTTCAATCCACTCTTCTGCCTTCTTAGCATCAGGTTCCCCGTCAAAGCTACGAGGTTTCAACTTCAAGAACCTTGTAAGTCGATTAGGATAATCCCAGTCTATATTATCAACCATATCTTCTTGAGAAGTTACAGATCTCAGCTGATTACTACCACTTATTCCTTCATAACTCATTGTACCTGTAGGTAAACACTCGGCGTTAATCACACACCCAAGACTAACCCATACCTAGGACATAGACCTTATCCAGACTTAGAGCAAACCAAGGTAGCTAAACAAAGTAGCTAAACCAGGGTAGCTCTGATACCAACTGACACGCCCTAAGTCCCGGGATTCCCTAATAGAACCTCGAACCTGATGTGCGTAACTAACAAGAAACAAGAAACTAACAAGAAACGGGATGACATCTGCTTATAACAAACTGATATGATATATATACTCTAGAGTAAGGAGCTAAAATAGCTCACAACACGAGTTCTAGACAAGAAAATTAAATCCAAACATGATTATACACAGTGGAAGACATGCCTAGCACATAAGGTGTGACATTACAAGAGATGTCTAGAGATAACAAGTACTATACAAGACTGTCTATCCCAAAATAAGGAGTTATACAACCCATACAAAATCGTCCTCACCAAAGTGTAAAAGGACACAAGCCCCAAAAGAATAATAACCTATGTAGTAAGCTCCCAGCTATGTCGAGCCTCACTGCGCACTATCACTAGCCTTCCTTTGATCTAAGGAAAACAAATAAACAAAAAAAGGGGTGAGATAAATCTCAGTAAGCTATTAGATGCAACTACATGACATGTTATCATGCAATTCAAGTAAATACTCAAGTAATCATGTATCAAGTAACAAGTAAATGAGAGGCTAAGCCAACTCATCAAGTAACACATAGGGCTAAGCTATCACGTTACAAAGGATATTGCTTCCTTCCTTATCCCTCCCAAGAATACCATTATTGTCGTAGCTTGTATTACTTTTGACAATCACGATCAATGTCAAGAAACTGCTTATACAGTATATATAAGAAGACCCGGTAACCAGTGTCATTCCCAAGATCAAGATTCACGAGGTGTTCACGAGTTTAGCATTCACTTTTATCAGGCGTATTGCTCTAATAAAGGAAGCTATGCCCTTACTATCGCCTGTAGTAAGGGGTCAAGCGCAGATACATAGATCCCCGATTATCACTTTGGCCCCAGCCTCATGATAAGCGTGAACCTATATACCTCCGAACAAGCAAGGACCAGCTGGACTCACACAAGAATGCACAAGTAGGTATTTACTTGAACTACAAGAGTAGAACTAATCCAAAAGTAGTGGACTAGATCATCAAGAAACATGCTTCAAGTAATCAAGAGTCACATTATTATCAAGTAGCTATATGTAATGTTTTCACATACATATCATGAACATTTTTCATACACGTTAGTGCTTGTTCATAGCACTTTCAAATTCCTTACCATACACATGTATTGGTTTCAAGGCATGTACAAGATTTTATCATCTTATATTCAAGTTCTCAATCCAATTCTTGGATATTCAAGTCATATATAAGAGTTAGACATCTTATACTTCAAGTTCATCATCCTATACTTTGGATGTTTAAGCTCAAGACATTGTTCTAATGCCCCTAAGGTGCACAAACATTGGTTTCAAGACACATATAACACATTAGTGCTTGTTCATAGCATTTTCAAGACATAAAGAAGAGTTGTTACTCTTATACTTAAGTTCTCATTTGAGTTCTATAAGTGTTCATGTTCAAGACCATTATTTTGATGCCCCTAAGGTTCCACAATACTTACTAGGACATCTTAGATTAACGCTCAAGGCCTTGGTACAATCCTAACTTAATTGGTTTTGAACAACATTGGTTCAAGCAAACAAGGAATTTCTGACAGGCAGGCGGGCGGGCGCCTATCCCAGACTAGGCGGGCGCTCGGTCTAGAATGTACAGGGAAAGTGGGTGCTCGGTGCATACCAGGCACACGCTGGAAGTTCAACAGTGATTTTTGTTCTAAAGTGAGGCAAGTAGGCGGGCGCTCGTGGGCTATGCGGGTGGGCGCCTGGTGCTATTTCCAACCAACACTCATTTCTTTCCCAGGCTTACAATTCTCCGTCCCAAGTGTAGGAGTATACTTTTTACTAACATTCTAATATTCCCAGGAGTGCATAACAAGCTCAAACCATTACATTCAAGTTTCTTTCATCATTTTACACAGTAGGTTCATACTCCCTTTGTCCCAAAATTACAAGTATCACAAAAAATCACCCCAAACACGAAATTGACAAGCACAAGTATCAGGAATAACATATATGCATGTTATTACAAGCAAGGGGGAGCTAATAACTTACATAGTCCGAAATCAAAGTTACCCAAACAAATTTTGATTCGGCAGGAAACGCTCTATTCAACGCCACGAATATTTATCCGTGATCGGAATCAAGAACAGAGGGATAATTAAACTCGAGGAGTCGAGAATAGGGTAAACCCTAAACCTAGCTTTCTGAGACAGAGGAAGAACGTAAAGAATTTGGGGGTAAATGATTTCTCAGAGAAGAAGGCAAACCAAGATATACATTCAACTTTCAAGAAATGACAACGAGGCCCCTCAAGTTTCACTTTTAACAAAAAGGCCCCTAAAGTCATATTTTCACAAATGACCCAAAAGTCAAAACTAGACATTTAACCACTTTAATATTCTAAAGCAGTTAAGAAATTAACCCAAGTAAAACTAGCACATAATATGCAAGTTCAAGAATTTAACAAGCAAGTCAAGAATTTAACAAGAATAAGGATGGGCGTTACAGCCTCTCCGGCGTGAGAATCAGATTACGGGAAGTACAAGATCTAGACCCGAAAGTATAAGGGAATGAATGGTGCTTAGTGTGTGTACTTGGAACTTACCTTAGAAAATGATCGTCAGCTCGTTTATATACCCATAGGTCAGGTGCGGATCACGTGTTTGGCGACATATGCCTCTCACGTGAGACAACATGTGCCTCTCAGGTGCCCCTTCCAGGTGTTCAAATATAATAGGCTTACACATGTTTCGAGGATGGATGTTAACTCTTACATATTTGGTTATCAACTATAAGGGATTTTGTGGGTCCACAGGTCACGTGTATTGTTAGAGCAAGATGATTTTGAAGAGAAGAAGAAGAAAGCAGAATCGAAGATCCGGTCGGGTGACTTGGTGGATCCGGTCAGACCAAGGCCAAGACCCGACCGGACCATGTCCAAGACCCGGCCGAACCATGTCCAAGACCCGGGAGAACCATGAGTTCCGAGGTGTTCCTGATTGCGGTGATTTCCTGGCTTTCGTAGAAAGTATATCAAGTCCTCTGGGGATTTGATTTAGGACTCCTTCTATCTTCTGGGTTATGTATCTATGCAAATAAATACTAGCCATAAATTAGTATTTTTCCTTGCGTGATCGAAGACATAGCGAGAGAGAGAGATCAGTAATTCTAGATCTAGGGATTTGCATAGCTAGGAACTTTGTGATCAAAGTTCGTGCAAACATAGATTAGTATGATCATCATCTTCTTGTAATTGTTTCTCCGCCATAATAATATCTGTTTCCCTTTGCCCATGGACGTAGCCAATAGATTGTCGGTGAACCACGTAAATTCTGTGTTGATTTGCGTTCATTATTATTTTCTATCTTTTGGGTCTGATTTACTAACAAGTGGCACCAGAGCCTGGTTAGTCAAGAAAGATCAGGGTACTCCGCTGCGGTAGAAGAGATGGATTTCGGGATGGACCATAAAATCGACAAGTTTGATGGGAAGAACAGTTTCAGTTTATGGCAGATCAAGATGAGAGCCATGTTGCGAAGATAAAGCTTGTGGGCTCCAGTGGCTGCTGCAATCAGGGATTATAAGGATCCAAAAGGCAAGGCAGAAGTCGTTCCCACAGCAGAGGATTCAAAGAAGGCTGCAGACATATTAGTATTAGATGAGAAGGCTCATTCAATGATTATCATGAGTCTTGATGATGAGATCTTAGCAGAAGTAGCGGATCAGGAAACAGTGGGAGGCTTGTGGCTGACGTTAGAGAAGTTGTATTTGACGAAGTCTCTAACCAACAAGATCTATATGAAGAAGAAGTTATTCACTTTCCATATGTCTGAAGGTACGCCTATTAAGGATCATCTATATCGATTTTCTACTTTAATTCTTGAATTGCGTAATATAGAGGTGAAAATTGATGATGAGGTTGCTGCTCTAATTCTGTTAGTGTCTCTACCGTTGTTATATGAATCATATGTTGATTCATGTTTAAACAAAGAGACAATTACTCTGGAGCAAGTAAAGTTTGGTCTGAAGACTAGAGAACTGCGCCGGAAGGCGAGTGGTACTAGTACAGAATCTCAGTCATCAGGTTTGGTTGCGAAGGCAGCAGAGGGCATGGTCGAAGGAACGGAGGTTTTAGACGGGGTCCGAGACCTGGAGATATCTGTGGCTATTGCAAGGAGAAGGGGCATTGGAAAACCGACTGTCCCAAGAAAAAGAGAGAGCAGTAGAAATCTGAGTCGACTGCTGCGGCGGCAAGCAGTGACAATCTGGATGAGGATTGTGATTATGCCCTGGTGACCGAACAATAAGCATGCGATGAAGTTGCATGGGTTCTAGATTCGGGAGCATCTTATCACATGTATTCGCGGAAGGAGCAGTTTACAACGTACGAGCAGAAAGATGGAGACCGTATTTATATGGCTAATGGATCAGACTGCGAGGTAGTTGGCATGGGCTCCGTAAGGGTGAGAACTTCTGGTGATGAAACTCTCACATTGAACAAGGTAAGACAAATTCTACAAGTAGCAAAGAATCTGATATCGCTTAGTCGGTTGGACAAGAAGGGATACAGTTTCAAAGGTGGAGGTGGAATTCTGGATGTTGTAGACACCCCGCCTTGGAGCGCTCGCCCCTATTGCACATTTGATCTTGTGTTTCTCCCCATTTTAAGTGTTTCTCGTTAGTTTCTGTCACTTCCGTTAAGTTCCTGACTAACTTCGTTAAGTCCAGGGACTAAACTGAATAACAGGGCTGACTTTCTAGTCCATTCTGTCAAAATTGCCTTCTCTGAGTCACGCGCCTCCGACAGGAGGATCCAGACGCGCGCGCCTCCCGCCCCCAAAGCAGGAAGCGCGCGCCTCTGGGCGTCGGTTACAGATTTCTGGCCAGGATTCTCTCCCTTGCTCAATTTACAGGATTTTGCCCGGGAAAGATTTCTTGGTGACTGAGTTTTGGCACCAAAAACATCTCTCTTTCACCTATAAAAACCCCCCTTTACCTCCATTTTCAAGGACCTTGGGCTCTCAATCTTACATTCTCAATAAGACACTAAAATTTCACACTTACAAAGCATTTCCAAAGGATTTCTCCAAAGAATTCATCAAGAAGTGTTTGAAGTCTCTTGAAGTCTAGGTAAAGTTATTTCTTTCCTCTTCTTAACTTCATCTCTTTTCTCTTTCTTTTTGTTTTATCAAAGTGCAATCACCCAAATCATTTTGGGACATGACTCTAATGATCACCTCATCTCATTGAGGTCGGTTAAAGAGTTATCTCCTACATTCCAAACTCTATTTTAAAACCCCTTTTTATGATTTAAAGAAGAAGAAGAAGAACGTTTATCATTCATGTAGATTTTGATCAAGCAAGACCAACTTTAGTTGGGCGAGATGGGTGTTTCGGTACTTCCCATCTCGTAACCTAACCCCCGAACCTCAAAACAAAGAATCTCTGTTTTCGTAATCAAACTTAGGCTATTATCAATAGGTTTTTCTTATGTTCCTCAAAACATAGGTGGCGACTCTAAAAACAAGTTACACATCCTAGGATAATTCACGCGCTCTAGCCAAGCCGTGGTTCCCCCGGGGTATCTACAGTGGCGACTCTGCTGGGGACGTTTGAGGGTTAAACTTGCATTCTGATCAAAATCTACATCTTTTCTGGGCATTCTGACTCCTGATGGGGGAGGCGCGCGCTTCTGGCCTCTTCAGCCTAAGGCGCGCACATCCCGCATCAAGGACCAGAATCGCCCGCTTCTTCATGTTCTTCATCTTCTTCTTCTGCTATTCTCCACTAATCATTTCTGCAGGGGTTACAATATGTACATAGGACCAGGGCAATCCCCTGAGTCTAAAATCTGACAATCTGACAGGTGTGCCCAGAAGCGCGCGCCTCCCAATAGCATCGCGCCATGCGCGCGCGTCTCGTATCAACACTCAGAGGCGCACGCTTCTGGGTTGGTTCCCAGAACAGAAACAGGTCTCAGAACAGAGCAGTATGATGGGGGTGTGGGCACAGTTGCCTGCATCAGTGGTTATTCTGAACTTCAGACTGTTTTAATTTTATGTTCTATTTTATCGGTCACACGGGTGATTCGAAAGTTGTAATTATGTGCTTATTTGTTTTTTTTATTTCTTTTGAAAAAAAAATATAAAAAATATTTTGTCACCTGTTAGACCTCACACTACATGCACATATTCCTATGAATTGCTCACTGTCGAGTCGCACAAGTCCAACCCCAAACCCGTCGAGGCCCGTCCTAGAAAGTTTCAAGCTCCACTCGACCTTGGCTCTTTCGAAGCGGTAAACCTCAGCCCGTGGCGTAGTTCATGACTACATGCCGGGGGTGACCTTTGAGCCTCATATTCAAGCCGAGCACAAGCCACACAATTCTAGTTAGGGTCTAACACTCCGTGACTCAAGTCGGTTTCCATGTACCGAGATTTCCCTAAACTAATGTCTTCAAATCATACATGCCAACTTGTTGAAACGGACGCAATAAAAATCCGTCCCCAAAAGTGGTTATTTTGGACGAAAATAAAAATCCGTCCCCGCATGTATGCTTTACTACATTAATTTAGTTTAATCCCGATACATGTAAGATTCACAAACGCGATGGAATCCGATGAGTATATGGGACCGCGAGATGGTCTATATACTAGTGTGACGATTCCATTATTTTCTTAGAAACCCCAAAAGGGATCCATTCCCTCCGACTTATAAAAAAAAAAAAAAAAAAGAGTCTTTTCTTATGTGGTTCGAGTCGTGTGCCCAACTGTGTGTTCTAAGCCTCTTCGTGGACCGCAAGTGTTACTCAAGACTGACAAGGGCCTCTTCTGCAATCTAGGTTCAATTGGTACTTACAGAGTCTACCGGGATTCGGCAAATCGGTTAGTCCGTGAAGAGATCACTCCAACAGCTCCTACATCAACAATGGCCGGCGGCTCCAACACCAACAATACCATGACTCTCGAGCAACTCGCAACCATGGTCCAACTCCTCCAAGAGCAAGTCTCCACCCTTAATAAGGAGGCACAAAGCAAAGACGACATTTGGCAATCCCACCTCGACAGCCAAATGGAGGCCCACGAGGCCGAGATGGAGCTAATGAAAGAAAAGCTCACTAATCTTGCCAAGGGGAAGAGCAAAAATGACGATGACGAATCCGAATGGACCGAAGGTTTGTTCAAAAGTCCTTATGTCAACACCCGCACAAGAAAGTGGGAGAGCCAAGTTCCGAGAACAATGAGCCCAAAATGGTGGATTCTATCATGGCCTACATCGACCAAAAATTCAATAGGCTCAACATGGGAAAAGGCTCCGACACAAGCCTTTATCAATCATCCATCCTCATGAGTACTATGGCCGCTCTTCCTGATAAGTTCAAGATGCCCGACATAAGCAAATTCAAGGGCAACTCTTGTCCTATGGCTCACATTGAGACTTATATTTGGGCAATGGTTCCGAAGAAGGTCTCCCCCAAGGTGATGGCTCAATGCTTTCCTCTCACTCTCGAGGGGGCGGCAAAAGATTGGTATGCTACTCTCCCGCTCACTGTCCGTCTTGATTGGGACTCCGCCATGCTTGCCTTCAAGAACCAATACCAAGGCAACACCACTCACCGGGCCACAAGGAAAGAGCTAGAGAACACTACTCAATGAGACCACGAGTCCTTCATCGACTTCACAAGGAGATGGAATGATAAACTCTCCGAGATTGTGGAAAGGCCAAATACCAAGGAGCAAATGGACATCTTTCTCAAATGTCTCAAAATTGATCTCCGCACCCACCTAAGTGGGGCTTGCTATGCGGATTTCTCCCAAATGTATGAGGCGGGGGTCCGAATGGACGAGTTGCTCAAGGAAGTCAAGAAAAGTGCTCCTAGCTACCGCTACAAGGCCGCTTCCAACTCCACAAAAGAGGCCTCGGTCAACGCCGTCACTATCGACAAGGGGAATTACAAAAAGGTTCCTCCACCCCAAGGGAAGAAGTCTCGAAATGACCGTGTCTACATGCCTCTCCAAGGCATGACTCAAACCGAAGCTTTCGAAGTTCTTAAAGCAAAGGGTCAAGTCACACCCGTACAAGGGTACCAAACCAAGACGGTCAACCCCAATCATGCTCACCACAAATATTGTGGCTACCACCAATATAGTGGCCACACCACCGAGGAATGCTTCGTTCTCCGCAATGTCATTCAAGATCTCATAGACAAGAAAGAATTTGTAATGACTAATGGCGAACATGTCAATGTAATAGAGATAGGAGAACTCGAGGGGACCACCCATTCAATCCCAATTGTGAATGGGGGCCCCAATGTTATGAATAAACTTGACAATTCTTGTTATGTTGTGACTTACGATGAGGTAATGAGGGAAGTACTAGAGAATAGGAAAAAGAAGCAAGATGGGAACGTCAACATGCTAACTCGATCCGGTCGAGTCAGAGCGAGCAACCCTTCCACTTCCGCACCAAGCTCCTCTTCTTAAAGGCCGCAAGCTCGTGACACTCCCGAAGATCCTCTACTTGTCCAACTCAAGAAAACTCAAGCCAACATCTCTATTTGGGACCTCATCGCATCCTCAAAGAAACACCGAGATCTTGTCATCCGCAATCTCGATGATACATCAATTTCTCCCGATACTACTCCTGATGACCTCACGGCAATGATCGGTCACATTCATTTTGGCAAGTCATCACCTTTGCCGATATGGACCTTCCACCATTTGGTTCCGACCACAACGAGGCTATTTATCTCAAGGTACGAGCAAGGGGGAGGCCCATCTCAAGAGTCTTAGTGGACGGTGGTTCCGCACTCAACCTCATGCCTAGCAGAATCATGGGCATACTGGGGCTTAAGGATTCCGATTTGAAGCCTTCTACTCAAGTAATCCGAGGTTATGACAGCACCACCTGTACAGTCATGGGCATGATCGAAATAGACATTGAGTTTGGGAGCATGGTCATGTCCGTTCCATTCCAAGTGCTTGACATCCCGGCCTCGTTCAACTTGCTTTTGGGTCGACCATGGATTCACAGTTCTAATGCCGTCTCGTCAACCCTCCATCAATGTGTCAGGATCCGAAATGGTGATGAAATAGTGACCGTCATGGCCGAAAACGTCACTATCCACAGAAAAGGTGAGCCCGTCCACCAAGTTCAGCATGTTTTACCAGACTCCACTCTCTCCGGTGTCTCAATCAACGCCATTGACAAAGAAGGGGGAAACGGATCATGGACCCCCAGCAATCACAAAGTCCTCCGCATGATGAGAAATATGGACTACTTCCCTGGTTTAGGCCTAGGGAAATATCAACGAGGAATCCTACATCCTGTGCGAGTCCCATTTGTCAAGAACACATTCGGTTTGGGGTACGAGCCTTCCAGGGAAGACTTGAAACAAGAGCAAGCGATCAAGAATGAAAAGGCCTGAGCTCGTAAAGAAGGCCGTCGTTATGAGGTCCCTAATCTAAGGCCTTACCGCAAGACGTTGAATGGCTATTTTGTCCGCCAAGGAGAAGACGTTCCATACATGATATTTCCCGAGCCATGGGTTAACAATAAGGGTGTCAAAAAGCCCAGTCTTGAAATCTTCTCCGATTGTGAGATCCAGAAATACGAAAGGGAACCAACTCCCATGTCGCCCCGTGAATGGTGGGGAAGGAAGGTGACTATAGAGTCCGAGACAAAAATCATCGTGGGGGAAGAACCGACAGATTTAGCCTCCATGTTCGAAGAGCTTGCCATAATGAATGAATGCCAAGTCAACGCCATCCATGACACCGTCATCATGAATGAGACTATCAGTGAGATCCCTCCAAGCTTCGAGCCGATCAACAATTGGTAATCTACGAAAGGGCCCGTGGTATCCGAGGAATTCTTAGTCCAAGAAATGGGTTGCATACCCCGCACAGCAACAAAGGAAGAGCGGCTCACACTTACTTTCGAGTCCAAGAGTGTCTCTAATACCCTCACCCAAGAGGATATGGAGGCCATAGCCGAGCGTGTGTTTCCTTTCTTTACTAATGAAAAATTTGATATTTTTGAGTACCCTGAGATTGCAAATATCATAAATGATGAATTAACTAATAATGAACTTAATGAACAAGTTAATAACGATTCAAATTATGATGAAATAGACCACGAAAACACAACATACTTAAATGAACTTGCTCAACAGGTCCGTAGTCGTGGTGAAAATGGTCCAGGGGCTGACGAAGAATTGCATGTTATTAATCTGGGTACCGACGAAGAGCCAAGGGAAACTAAGATCGGAAGCTTCTTCAAGGGGGACGACAGAGATAGATTGACTGCACTACTACGGGAGTTCATGGATGTGTTCGCATGGTCATCTAAAGACATGCCGGGTTTGGACAGAAAGGTAGCGGAGCACAGAATTCCGATCAGAGAAGATGCCAAGCCGGTAAAACAGAAGCTCAGAAAGATCAAGCCAGAATGGTCTCTGCAAGTCAAAGAAGAGATCAAGAAGCTCCTCGGTGTGGGTTTCATCAAGGTTATCGAGTATCCGATATGGTTAGCCAACATCGTGACAGTCAGAAAGGCAAACGGCAAGGTTCAAGTTTGTGTGGACTTCCGGGATTTGAACAAAGCTTCCCCGAAAGATAATTTTCCACTCCCTAACATCGACATGCTGATCGACTCCACTGCTGCCTACGAGGTTCGCTCATTCGTGGATGGGTTCGCTGGGTACAATCAGATTCTCATGGCCGAGGAAGATCAACATAAGACAGCCTTCGTAACACCGTGGGGTACCTTTTGCTACACAGTCATGCCATTTGGGTTAAGAAACGCTGGGGCTTCCTACCAAAGAGCCGTGACAGACTTCTTCCACGATATGATTCACAAAGAAATCGAGGTCTATGTGGACGACATGATCATTCACTCCAAAGGGATCGATGGTCAACATTTAATCGATCTCTGCAAGTTCTTCGAAAGGCTTTGTCAACACAAGATGAGGCTCAACCCTGCAAAGTGCACGTTCGGGGCTATCCGAGGCAAAGTCCTTAGTTATATGGTCACTGAAAGGGGAATTGAAGTAGATCCCTCCAAAATCAAGGCAATCATTGACATGCCTCCTCCAAAGACGCAGAAAGAGATCAAAGGTTTCATGGGCAGACTGCAATACATCAGTCAGTTTGTGCACCAACTCACTTCCATGTGCGAGCCAATCTTCAAGCTACTCAAGAAGAATGTGGCTCTAGAATGGACCGACGCGTGCCAAGAAGCCTTCGACCAAGTGAAGCATTACTTGACGTGCCCTCCTATTCTAGTTCCACCGCACAAGGAGAAGCCTCTTTTGCTCTATCTCACTGTCAATGATGAAGCCCTAGGGGCTATGTTAGCACAAGAGCAACGAGAGTCCACAAAGGAGAATGCCATTTATTTTGTCAGTCGCCGATTCCAAGGAGGCGAAAAGAACTACTCTGTCTTAGAGAAGTCATGTGCAGCATTGGTTTGGGTTACTCAAAAGCTCAAACACTATATGGAAGCTTTTCCGATCAAGCTAGTAGCAAAGGTGGACCCGCTCCGCTACATCTTCGAGAAGCCTTTCATGTCAACAAGAATAGCCAAATGGTACTTCATGCTCGCCGGCTATGATATCACTTACGTCACACTAAAATCCGTCAGGGGGAAAGTGTTCAGTGACCAGCTTGCCGAATTCCCGTGTGACGAAGTAAAGGGGGAAGACGTACAGTTCCCCGACGAGCATTTAATTTGTACTGCAACCGAGGAAAATAAAAGGCAACGTTTTTTCGATGGCGCCTTCAATAAACACGGTTTTTGTATAGGAGTATTGCTTGTCGATCCAAAAGACATCTACACTCCCATTGCCATCCGTCTGGAATTCAAAGCTACCAACAACATTGCCGAGTATGAAGCATGCATAGCAGGGCTCGAAGCAGCTCTCGAAAGAAACGTCACAGAACTAGAAGTATTCGGCGACTCTTTGCTTCTTATCAATCAGCAATCGGGTAAATGGCGAATCCAAGACCCGACCCTCCAACAGTATGGTCAGCACCTTAAAGAATTGGTTGAACAATTCCAAGAGATCACTTTCAACTACCTGCCAAGGGATAAAAATCGCTTCGCCGATGCACTGGCCACCATAGCTTCATTAGTCGAAATGCCCAAAGGGAAAATGGTGAAGCCTTTCATGATTGCCCGAAGGAACAGTCCGGCGTACTGCATGAGTATTGAGATCAACGAGGTTCAAACAAACTCTCCGTGGTATTCGGATATCATGAATTTCCTCAAAGATGGCACTTATTCCGAGAATAGCAATAAGAAGTCTCAAGCGGCTCTGCAAAGGCTAGCCTCTCGGTACGTACTGATTGGGGACCGAGTCTATAAAAGGCACCACGACGGGATCAATCTCTTATGCGCCAATGAGGCCGAAGCTCAAGAGATAATGTGTGAAGTGCACGAAGGAGAGTGTGGACCCCACATGAATGGGTTTATGCTAGTCAAGAAGATACTCCGCATTGGTTACTATTGGAGCACTATGGAACGAGACTGTATCGAGAAAGTCAAAAGGTGTGCCAAGTGCCAATTCCATGCTAATCTGTAACATGCTCCACCCTCGCAACTTTACAACATGGTCACACCTTGGCCTTTCTCTTGTTGGGGGATAGACATCATCGATAAAGTCCATCCTGCCGGAAGCAATGGGCAGTCATTCGTCCTAGTGGCCGTCGACTACTTCACAAAGTGGGTCGAAGCACAAGCCTATCGGACCCTCAACGCCAAGAAAGTGGCCGAATTTGTAAAGATTAATATCATGTGCCGATACGGTGTGCCTCATGAAATCATTTCCGACAACGGCTCTCACTTTGAAAAGGAAATGGATGCACTTTTGGTAGAATACAAGATCACCAAGCACAAGTCATCTCCTTACCGTCCCCAAGCAAATGGCGCGGTTGAAGCAGCAAATAAGACCATCGAGACCATCGTCAAGAAAATGGCCTCAACAGGAAGGGATTGGCCCGAGAAGCTACCATTAGCATTGTGGGGCTACCGCACATCAATACGGTCAGCAACAAGAGAAACTCCTTATGCATTAGTCTATGGTTCTGAAGCCGTACTCCCAATCGAACTTGAAGTCCCATCTCTACGGGTCCTCCTCGAGAATCAAGTCAACGAGGTCGACTGGATGCAAAGTCGATATGAACAGCTAGCCTTACTCGACGAGAAAAGGCTAAGAGCACTCGAACGCACAAGGGCGTATCAGCAAAGGATGGCAAGAGCTTTCAACAAAAAGGTGAAGCCTCGAAACATCAATGTGGGAGATTTGGTCTTAAGACAACATCCTCCTAATGCCATGAATCCCCTGGGGAAATGGGGACCCCGATGGATCGGTCCGTACGTGGTCAAAAAGATACTAAGCGGCGGTGCAGTCCGACTCGTGGATTTAGATGGTGACCAGCTGCCAAAGGAGGTCAACCTCGACAAGCTCAAGAGGTTCTATGCTTAATAAAAAAAGACCATAATAAAAAAAAAAAAAAAAATCGCTCGCTAGGTTGAAAACCCGCAAGGGCGGCCTAGGCAAAAAATAGAGCACGTGCAAAAAAGAAGCCCGCTAGATTGAAAACCCGAAAGGGCGGTCTAGGCAAAAAACAGGGTGCACACACAAAAAAATGGTCTTTGTTTGTTTGAACTACGGAGACCTGAGCCTCCCAACTGGAGGAACGTAGGCAACCTTCGGGTGCGGTCTAAAACATATCAAAAATACCCAATTCACTTCAAATAACAAGATGCAATTTTTATTCATCCAATGAGTTATTCAAGCCATTACAACGGATTTATTGAGCAACAAAAGACATCAAAACATTAAATCCTAAAACAAAGTGGTCTATCCTAAATTGCAATCTCATAGGGTACAAAGAAATATTTAATCTTTCTTCGGTTTGGGGATCCATCGCTTTTGGGGACGGCCTTTAGTCTTCTTGGAGGGAGGCGGAGCATTCTCGAGACCACCAAGACGAGAAAAGACATTCGGGCGAGACGGAGCTTCATCAACAACCTTCTCCTTGCCCTTGCTAGAAGGAGCTTTGACCGGAACAACCACGGGACGCTTCCACACATGAGAAGAATTACCCTTGCCTTTCCTCTTCTTAGGCAAATAACGAGGCCTATAATCCCTCACGTGGACCACCGGCTTCACAGAATCCGCGGCAACAACATCCTCATTTGGTCTTCCTAAACGATCAAAAACGCTAGGACGCGTCTTCACAATTGGAGCAATGGGGACGGACTTATCACCTTCGGGGACGAAAACCTTGACTTCAAAAGTAAAGGTCATCGGGGCCATTGCTACAAGAATTTTGAGGTATAGAGTAAGGGAAAGAATGCAAAATATTGCTGTGTGATCATTCTGATCGAAAATGGTTTGAATTTATAGCTGTTGGAGTGCCCTGCTCAGAAAAAAAAGGGGCTGGAATTCAGCAAGCCAGAAGCGCGCGCCTCCGACAAGCGACTCCAGATGCACGCGCCTCCCGCTACCAAAGCCGGACGCGCGCGCGTTTGACAGCAGACAGAAATAGACCATGCCCTTGTCAGTTCAAGAAAAAAGCCCAGGCACGTTCAAACGCCTTCAACCTGCAAGAAATCAGATCCCAGCACAGAAAAGGAGTTCAAGCAACCATGATGAACACATTTGGGCACACATTTGTTTGTAAAGAGTCGACACTTAGGAACGAGTCTAGACAGATAACTAAAAAGCGTAGTAAATAGCTAGGATTGTAAATACATGCTAAATTTTTATTACATGTAAATAAAAATGTTTTCAATCTCTCGTCTTCCCCAAAAGGCTACTCAGAATCATCATCATCGGCAGCACCGTGCCCACCCCCACTGCCGCTCTCAATCTCCTCGTCATCATCATCATCATCATCAGCAGATTCTTCCTCCTCAGATGTCTCAACCACAACATCATGCCGGGTCCTCTTGGCAGCTCTCCCTGATGAAGTAGCGCCACCCCGGCTCTGGCTACCTCCTCGGCTCAGACTCCTACTCTGGCTACCTCCTCGGCTCAGACTCCTACTATGGCTACCTCCGCGGCTCAGACTCCTGCTTAGTGACTGCCTCGCCGAAGAGACAGCCTCATCAATTTCCAATACAGCATCCCTGCAGCCTCGTCCCATACCCCAAGCACCTCGGGCAGCTCCTCTCGCAGCACCAGAGACAGCACCAGCAGTATCTCTAGTCATGGCAGCAATATCCCTGCACAGCTCTAGCACCCTCTCCTCCAGCTGACGGAGCCTCCTCCGCATCCCTTTGTTCTGTCTGCCCAAGTGCCTATAAGCAGCTACAGGTACCTGTTGCAACAGAGAACAGAAAAAGGAAGTTGCATCAATACAAAGAACAGAGAAGCGAGACTGGAACTGAGAAATGCAAAGACAGATAGGAAAACATACCACAGTAGCCTGAACAGGAGGCTCTCGCTCCGGCGACATGTCCTCGGGAACAATCTCCCTCTGCTCCTCATATACCCCAAAGTTCGAGTAAGTATAATATGAAGGCGGCAAAGGGGGATCAAAGCAATATCCAGCACCGGTGGGATAAAATCGAGCCGAAGTCTGTGGAGCAGTATGTGTCTCCCTCGGATCAGTGAACATGAAACCCTGCTGGAGGTTATGCTCCCGGAATAAACCGTAATCCTGCTCTAGATGAATGAAATGGACAGCATCAACCCCCGCAAGGTAGACTGCCCTGTCTGCCTCTGAAAGAGCCCTCCAATTACGAGGACAGAAAGGAGGAACATCAGGAACCGCTGGCCTAGGAGGGTGGTGGAAGTCCGTCACCTGACCACCATGCTGCCAAAACACTCTCTCCCCAAGATACATCGCCATACACTCCACTGAGCTCATCAGAAGCCTCGAGCGGGTGGGAATCAGGGTATGCTCAATAAAGGCATAAATAGCTCTCCCCGGAAACAAAGAAGAGGCGACAACCTCCGGCCTCAAAGAATCCAAGTGGCGCCGAGCTGAAAGCAGGCTGATGGGAACAGTGCCAGTCCTCACATTCCTCTCCCTATATGACCACCTCACGCAGTCCGGATGCTGGGGTTGACCCTCTCTGTTAATCTTGAAGTCCCTCAGCTCCAAGACAGCAAAGGCCCATAGCTGCAAAATAGAGACAAGAGCAGAATTAAATGACAGTTCAAAGATACAGTCAAGCAAAGCCAAGGAAGCCGATGACCCTCCACTGGCAAACAGAGTGTGGGACAACAGGTACCATATAAAACAACGGGCCACAGCATCGACCCGCTCAGCAGTGACACCCAAAGGCTCGGCTGCAAGAATACTAAAATACCGACGGATGCTCCCCCAAGTGACTCGATAATTCTTCACCGGGAAGCCGCAGTCAACCAGGGCCAACAGCTCGTCAGCAGTCCGAAGGGTCCCTCTCAAAACACAAGGGACAGGCTCCCCCGCAAACGGCAGACCAGTCAATGCCGTGAAATCAGTGGGCGTCATCGTGACCTCTCCCATAGGCAGATGGAAAGTATGGGTGGTGTCCCACCATCTCTCTCTCAGAGCCTGAATAACATCCGGATCATTCTTCAACGCCGGTAGACTGGTAATAAAAAGGCCAAAATGGGTGACCTGAACCCGAGCCCTGACATTCTCGGGCAACTTACTCCAGATGGTGACCGGGCCATGAGCTCCGCCTCGAATCTCCGACAGGCGGCTCCACTCCTGAAAAGAAACAAGAAATAACGAAAATTTCATCAGCATAACGGCTAGAAAAATGGACAAACCCGAAACAGAAACTTCAACATGCATACGAGTGCGTGGGTATGAAAAAGGGTATCCGAACATGTTTCTTGCAGTAAGTCAACAGCGACAATCAACGAAAGAAGTTGCAGCGAAAATACGGGTGAAACAGAGCAGCCCCAAAAATGCGAAAATCACAAAGAGAATGAAAAATTCTTACCAATCCCGCTGAAACAAAGTGGGAAATATGGGTATGCGGCTGATACGTGAGCAAACTCGGGTCCATCGCCTCAATTCCAATCTCGGGCTCCTCGCCCTGTGGCATCTCGAATGGAGGAGACTGTTGGCGATCCGACATCGTTCCTATGATAGAATCGCACCTAGAACAACAAGAAAGTGTTTTAGGGTGATTTCTCCGCAAAAATTGGGTTCAGAATTTGAAGGGCTCTTCGAAATTTTGAAAAAACTCGCCGAAAAGTGAACTGTCTGGTTATGTATGCCGAACTAGGACAGAATGCGCGCGCCTCCCGCTGTGTCACTGAAACGCTGTTGGGTTTTGATGCATCATGCGCAGCGGAATAAACAGATAAAATCAAACACCCAAGAGCCCGGATCCGTGCATGTTGATTAAATTAAATACAAGATGAAAGAAACATACCCTTGAAGATCGAATCCATGAACACGGACTTTAAGGTGCTAACGCAAACACCCTCTATCGGTATCCACACGTCGAACGGATATCAAGAACACCTTCTTGATCTGGATTGCTAGACCCAAGGCTTGATGAAGAAACGATTTCTTCATAGGAATTATTTTGCTCCATTGATTATTGAGTTTTGATGATTCTAAATCTCAAAACTAATAATCCCCTCTATATGTGTGTAATTGTTTCTCAAACAACATGTTATGATTTTAAAATCAACCATTAGGTTTCTCAAACCCGGCTGCACACATATATAGTAGGGTATAAACCTAATTCCTTTAGGGATCAGAATTCCTTGTCAAACAAGAGATCTTGAACAAACTGTTTTCGGCCGGACAAACCATCCGTACGGATTGGTTGGGTGGCTCCCAAACCATCCGTACGGATCCTTCCAGCAGGATCCAGTTTTTTTTCCCGTTTTCTGTGCCTTATTCAATCCGTTCTATTGTGTGTGACCCAATAGGATTATACTAAGTTGGCAACGAGTCCGAACGAGTCAGAACCCGTAAGTCATAAGCGGACTCTAGCAAGCCATTATGACTACCCAATTAGTATAACTTTGAAAGCCCAAAGTAACCTTATAGAACATATCACAATCCCTTTGTCACACGATATCATATTGGACATAAGTCATGGTCCACATCAACTTATGTTGTCCAATGCTTTCTCGATCTCGAGTAGATTGATATGAGCAAATAACATTGAACGCTTCAATTCATTTGGGTACGGCCGTACACTATTATCAATCTCACTCATCGAGTGGCCAAGCAGATATCTCTCTTGAGAGAGGGACAAATCCCATCTTGACTTATCATTCTTCCCTACAAGAATCCGATTATGCCAATCGTAGCCTTTATAACCACTCGGTTAGGGGTAGCGTTTGAGTACGTCAAACATAATGTTCATCATGTGGAGGACCATGATAATCTCAGGTCTAAGGATATCAAATGATATAACTATTATGAGATTTAATTATGACATTTGACCGTGACATAAATCTCATAACGGGTCTATCCAGTACTTGTTCTCCAACATGTACCCACAAGTTTAATCCGCATCCTATGCGCTATAATCATCATATGATTATCCATTAAACTCATGCTAGCCCTTCACAAGTGCTAGGGATAATGATTATTATAATAAACATGCAAAAGATATAATAATCGGGTTTGTTATCTCTATAACAATGAAGCAATGATATAACGCATAGGCCTTCTCAAAGGCCTAGGGCATAATATCCAACAATCTCCCACTTGCACCAGGCCCAATCAAAGTGTATCCAATACCCATTGAGCTTAGTTATGATCTCCATCATAATTGCAAACGAGTTTATGTAGGATAATTATCCTTGTTATTATCATAAGGTATTTTGCATATTTTGACATCTCCCATCTTTGACGATTTCTCGAGTAAGATAAAAATGTCTGAGTATATGTCTAGATAAGACATTAGTCCCTTGACTTGTGTAATAATGATTATTGACACAATGAAGGTACATTAAATTAGTGACACTAGAAACGATTTCTAGTTTACTAATTAGAATCTTAATCTTAACATTTTTCTAGTTGCATCTCATGCCACTAGATACTTAACCTTTTGTAGAATATTAATGGTCCATTTAGAACTCTTCTAACACCATTATTAGACGTAAACATGTATTTATACTGCAATATTTATCTTTGTTGGTTTGTAAGAATGCATCTTTGTAACTATTTACAGGATCATTTTATACTCCATCAAAGATCAAGAACGCATCCTTTAGTTCCTTTTAGAGAACATAAGAGTGTTTCTTAACTAGTGACTTTCACTAGGATCCGATTGGTATTATCTCATCATATTCCAAGTATATGAGACATCCGGTCTTAGTACATTAGCATGGCTTACATGATAGATCCAATTGCCGAAGCATATGGAATCCTAATCATGTACTCTTGCTCATTAGTCTTCCAGTAAGACTAAATCTTGCAAAGATTAATGCCATTAGACTTTCACAAGTAACCTCTCCAATAGTCTTGCATAGTGAACTTTTCACTATCTTGTCTTTACTAGTACTTTGACTTTAACCAAACAATGTTTTAGATTTATCTCCATAAATCTGAATTCCAATGATATAGGTGGCTTCATCCAAGTCTTTCATTTAGAAACTCTTTCAAAATGATTTATATATCAACCATATATATATATATTAGACTATGAATAAAATTACGCTCCCACTAAATTTATTGTAATCACAAGTCTCATCCTTGATGAATTTCAAACTCTTTGAATACTTCATCAAAATGAAATTTCACTCCAAGTAGTTTGCTTCAATCCATCTCATGGATTTCTGCAACTTGCATATTTTATTAGAATTTTATGGATTAATCAAAACTTTTAGGTTGCATCAAACACATCCTAGTGTAAGTTCCTGTTAAGGAATACTATTTTGATATCCATTTTTCATATTTCATATTCAAAATATGAGGTCATGACAATTAAAATTCTAATAATATTAAGCATGACTACGGGTGATGAAGTTTCATCATAATCGACATTATGAATTAACTTTTCTCAATTAGTCTTGCTTAATCAATATACACTTTTAGATTTTATGACTCCAAGTCATTGATCTAAATCCGGAGCGGACTTTGCATTTTGATAGGTAATAGGTCAATCATTCGCAATGATATCTTCCCTATTACTTTCTATTACGAGAAATCAATATTTCTTGTTATAGATAGTATCCTATCAGTTATGCAAATTTTTTGTGTATACTTGAACGAATTTCCACAACTCCTTGTGAATATTTATTCAACTTCCATCTTAGGTTCCATGTCATTATCTGGGTCTCGAACTCTTAGAGATACATTTTACTCCCACTAGTTCTTTAGAGATAAACGATTTTTTCTGGAAAGTGTTATTTAGAGTAACAAACGATTTGTACTCTTTAAAGGGTGTAAAATCAATATCATTAAGATATCCCATGAAATTACATTTATAAGATTTAGGTGTGATTTTGTCCAAGACAAAACTTTTCTCAAACGTATCACATCACAAATCTTTATGAAAGACAAACCAAGTTTTCTTTCATTCCATATCTTATATGGTATAACGAACCTCCTTAGACGAATCTCAATTTAGTGTAATCGCAGCTGTTTCCAGCACATAATCCAGAGGGTTAATTGAAGATCAGTTTGACTTATCATGAGGCGAAAAACTGCATTTTACAAACAATCTGTAAACTTCTGGAACATCATCCGTACGGCTGCTGTTTCCAGATTCTGTTTTTCTTAAATTTCAGACTTTCAGCAGAATTTTCATCGAGTCCAAGGCTCAAATATTCATTACTTTGATCTAATCAGAGTACATCAATACTTTTGCCATGAGGTGTTGAAATCCTTTCTAGCATTGTTACTTTAATAAACTACATACATCAAAATGTATAAGTTCAAAAGAGTACTTCCTCTTACTACTATTAGTAAAAGATATCTTGATCAATTTCTAAGATTCACATCTATCACATGATTCGAAATCATATGAATTTAAAAGTCCGTCCCATGGAATTTTAGATATGTGTTTCTTATCATTTGATATAGACATTAATGCTTTTAAAGAATGTAACGATTACATCATTATATTCAGATTTCCATTATTTACGTTGTGCTCATTATTTTTGTTCTTTCAAGATAAGGATATTAAGTCCCATTATATGATTAGCAATATATTAAGGCAAATCATATTTAATGGAACACTTTCTTATTCGAAATAAGAAATATCCATAATCTTCTAATGAAGAAACCAAAATAATATTTCTACTTAAAATAAGAACATAGCACCATTTGTTCAAAACAAATATGAACTTATTAGGTAAAGACACTTCGCAAGTTCCTATGACTAATGTTGCAACCATTGCATCATTATTGCCACATAGGTTAATCTTTACCCTTACAAGTAGAATTTTAACATAAATACTTGAAGTGGTAGTCCAACTACCTTTCCTTTTGATCTTTTAATTCAAATTGTAATTTCACCAATGGTCAATCCTATTGCCAATGTACAAATTACATTCTTTGGATTTTAGGTTTTAGCCACAAATATTTCCTTTAGGCTTGACAACTCTTGTCTTCCCTTTATCTTAAATCCTTGTCCTTATTAACCTTTAGAGTTTGAGAGGGTTTCCATTTGATATATTAAGACATAGCATTTTAAACATCAAATGTCGCTCATGAATCAATATCAAATCCGTTGTTAGTTCCAAACTAACTTGATTACCGAGCCATCTAAGGTAATTAATATGTCTCTCCATGTTCGAAACACGAGAGCTTACTAATATACCTTTCAGTCATCGCATGAATGTTAGGCTCTAGTCAAACTCAAACTCTTCTTGTCTTTCTTGCTTGTAGGAACGCTTTCTACGTGATTGCTTATCAAATAAGCATCCATGTGTTTCAGATACTTCTAAAGTTCTAAACATATGGTAGCAAGTCATAAGACAATTGACATCTATAGAATCATCAACATGTTTCTAATCAATGTCTTTGTCCACCCTTAAGGCATAAGGTTTCTTAGGAATAGGATTTATTAAGAATTCATAACTTCCGTTCTTGCTTTAGAACAATTCTTAAGCTCATGACTAGGTCAAAGAAGTTAATCTTATTCTCTTTAAGTGGGGTCTATTGCAGTGATTATACATGATTATAGTTTAAGACATTCTACACAATATGCAAATAAATATACACATATATTTCATACCATTATCATTTAGAGACATATAATGTATTTCATAAATACTCCCACTAAATTATACACCTTCAAATACAATAATTGTATAATATAATTTAAGTGGGCTAAGATCCATATTTCACCCAACTTTGAGTCGGCTAGGGCACGACTGCTCAAAATCAAGTTATTTAGGTAGATAACTCCTTATCAATCACATCATATGTGACTCTTAGATCTTTTATGAGATTGTTAGACATCTTATGTCAAACATGTTTTAATCTCATCTGTGCCTTAGGCCCAAAACTGTTTTGATAGCCCAATTAAGTCAAACCATTTTAAACGTATAGGAAACTCTGATTCCTCATCTTTTCTCATAAATGAATAGAATTAATGCACCTACGCTAGGGCGTAACCCCACATAAACTACCCACGTACTCACAAGTGTTTTAATCATGGATTGGCACAAAACTTAAGTTTTTAAGAAGGTTTATTACATAGATATATGCATCATATATTTAATTATGTCAATCATAATATAATATAGTCTTTGCATACTGATGTTAACTAATCCAATTAATTAACAAAAGCAAAATCTTGTGATTTAATTATGAAGCAACATAATGGAGACGTAATCTAAATTATCTGTAAACATTTTACAGATTGGATATTTCATTCGCATTCCCAGAAACAAGGCGTGAGCCTGCCATTGGTCCATGTAATGAATTAATCCAAATTTAGTTTCCTTCTCTTGCAAACAGTTTGCACTTTGTATAGGGATAAATTCTGAAACTTAGAGATTACACTAACCTTAAACTCCTTTAAGATTTTGATCTCAGTGACTGTCTGGACTTATGAACTGAAATCTGTTTCAGGAAACACGGTTTCCAAAACCTGCCGTCTGAAATAGATCAGAATCAGTAATGCCCAAACAGCCGTACGGATGTTTCTGGAAGCATCCAGATTTATCCGTACAGCTCTTTCATACACGTCACATAAACTCTGAACTCTTCAGAATTCTGAAACTGTATCCGCAGAGCATCTTGAAATTGAAAGCACAAACCGCACGGCCGAAACTAAGCCAAAGGCATCCACATTTCCGTGCTAAGATAACGAAACCAAGCAACTTCTCTATACGGTCGAAATTAAGCCAAAAGGCATCCACATTCCCGTATAGATTGGATACTTGTTTCAAGATCTTTCATTGTCTCTTACTCTCACAGATTACAGCAGTTCTAAACTCTTTAGAACTCTGATTTCTGCAATTCCTTTTGAATTCTTCGGCCGAAAACTGTTTCAGGAAACACGGTTTCGAAAACCAGCCGTCTGAAAGCAGTTTCCAGTTTCCAGATTCGAATTCTGTAAACAATTTACAGAATAATCTGAACACCAGAAAACAAAATCAAGTCTGAGAATTTCTAAATTAGCCGTACGGATCAGTTTGGCATCATCCAAACCATCCGTACGGATCAATTTGCAGGATCCCAGATTTCCAGGTTTTTTCAGAATTTCAGAAATTCGACCAAATCCAATATCATGTTTGTACATAATCAGATTACAGAAACATGAATTTACAGATTACGAATTTAATTAGATCTAATCAATATCATGAATAAACAATTTATTATATATATAAATTAGATCTAAGTTATCAATATACATAATCCAATTATTTATTGATAATCCCAACATGCAATTATTCATATAGATCAAATCACTATAATAATCACATAACCCCATGTCATGCTCATAAACCTTTATATCTCGTATATAAACTCAAATCACTCATTCATCTTATTATCATGTAGATATCATATAATCGAATTAAACAATTTCAACATGATATACTAAATAATCAACAACGAACGGGGCTCTGATACCACTGTTGGGTTTTGATGCATCATGTGCAGCGGAATAAACAGATAAAATCAAACACCCAAGAGCCCGGATCCGTGCATGTTTATTAAATTAAATACAAGATGAAAGAAACATACCCTTGAAGATCGAATCCATGAACACGGACTTTAAGGTGCTAACGCAAACACACCTCTATCGGTATCCACACGTCGAACGGATATCAAGAACACCTTCTTCTGGATTGCTAGACCCAAGGCTTGATGAAGAAACGATTCTTCATAGGAAATTATTTGCTCCATTGATTATTGAGTTTGATGATTCTAAATCTCAACTAATAATCCCCTCTAATATGTGTGTAATTGTTTCTCAAACAACATGTTATGATTTCTAAAATCAAC
>JAOWBW010000209.1:0-66649 GCA_026119855.1 Campanula takesimana
CTCATATTATGTGTTATATGCTATATGATTATTTGGTGACATTGTTACTTTATGTTTATCATATCAGCATGTAATATAGTTGCATTTTAGTAACTTACTGAGATTTATTCTCACCCTTTATTTGTTTACTGTTTTAGATAAGAAGGAGCCCAGTGGATAGGTCACATCACAGGGAGGACGTTGAAAGAAAGAATTTTGGGTAAGACAATTGGGAAGGGTTGTGTAAGGCTACATTATGTAAATGTACAAACTTGTGGATAGTGTACCCGTGACTGATCGTTGTATCCCCTCTATTTGTGTTTATGTTTGGTGATTTGTAAATAGTAAGTAAAGTGTGTGGCCAAGTGGCTAAGTACTTGTTTGTGAAAGTTTGTTTTGTGACCTGTAGTCAAGTCTAGTAAATGTTGTTTGGTTATATGAACTTTTAATGAAGGTATATTCGAAAAAAAATTCCTAAAATGTTTTATGACGTCTTCGTGCGTGTCCCGGACGTGGGGGCCAAGTAGGACCATTGGTCGGGGCGCGACATTGATCACCTACCAAATTTTCATGCTTGTCAATATGGTAAGCAAAAGTAGGAAACCATTTCTAAATCATCTTGGAAAGCAACAGAGAAGCTTCAGTTGGTTCATACAGATGTTGGAGGACCTCAAAGAACGCCATCACTTCAAGGCAGCAGGTATACATTCTTTTCATTGATGATTTTACAAGAATGTGTTGGATTTATTTTTTTTGAAGTTAAGTCTGAAGTTGCTGGAGTATTTTGGAAGTTTAAAAAAAATGTGGAAAATTTAAGTGGCTGCAAACTTAAAATGTTAAGGTCTGATAATGGAAAGGAGTACACCTCTTCAGAATTTAACATGTTTTTTGTGAGGAAGCTGGTATAGAACATCAGCTCACAGCTCCTTACACTCCGCAACAAAACGGAGTGAGTGAAAGGAAAAACAGGTACGTCGTGGAGATGGCTAGATGCATGCTACATGAAAAGGGATTGCCAAAATTTTTGGGCAGGGGCAGCAAATACAGCGGTTTTTTCTGCAAACCGACTTCCAAGTGCAGCTATAAAAGACAAAACTCCATTTGAAGTTTGGTATGGGTATATACTTCATTAAGTTTTCTGAAAGGTTTGGTTAGTTTGTGTTTTGTCCATGTTCCACAGGTGAAGAGGGATAAGCTAGACAAAAAAATCGATTCCAGGAATCTTTATTGGCTACAGCACAATCTCTAAAGCCTACAAAGTATATCATCCTCAAACAGAGAAAATGGTAATTACTAGAGATGTTGACTTCTTCGAGGATGAACAGTGGGACTGGAAGACTTCAGAAAGAACCAGCACACTTTTGGAAGAATTTAGAAGCAATTCTTTTGAGGAGGAGACAACAGAGAGCTGGAAGCTGAAATGGTGGATGATCCACCAGTTAGAGGAACAAGATCACTTTCAGACATTTATCAAAGATGCAATGTAGCATTATGTGAACCTGCTGATCATGAAGAAGCTCTTAAAGACCCAAAGTGGAAGAAAGCAATGGAGGAGGAGATGTCAATGATTCGCAAGAACAACACTTGGAAGTTAGTCAGCAAACCAGAAGGCAGAAAGATTATTGGAGTAAAGTGGGTGTACCGAACAAAGCTAAATGCTGATAATTCCATCAAACAAATACAAAGCAAGGCTCGTCGTTAAAGGGTATGCTAAGATTTTTGGTGTTGATTACTCTGAGACGTTCTCTCCTGTTGCGAGACTAGACACGATCAGGTTGTTATTGGCCATTTCAGCACAAAAGGGCTGGAAAGTGTTTCAACTAGACGTCAAATCAGCTTTCCTAAATGGTTTTCTAGAGGAAGAAATTTATGTAGAGCAGCCAGAAGGTTTTGTTGTGCAAGATGAGGAAGATAAGGTTTATTTGCTAAAAAAAGCTCTTTACGGCCTAAAACAAGCTCCAAAAAAGCTTGGTACAGCAGGATGATGAACATTTGCTGAGCTTGGGCTTCACAAGAAGCTTGTTTGAAGCTACTCTTTATGTCAAACAAAAGAGTAGTTATGTTCTAATTCTATCTTTGTATGTTGATGACCTTTTGGTGACAGGAGATAATGCGCAGATGATTGAAGATTTTAAACAAGAAATGATGCAAGTCTTTGAGATGACGGACCTTGGTCTTATGACTTACTTTCTTGGTTTGGAGGTCCAGCAAAGAAAGAATGAAGTTTTCATTGTCAAAAGAAGTATGCAAAAGAAATTTTGAAGAAATTTCAGATGGAGGAGTGCAAAGCAATAAGTACACCAATGGGTCAAAAAGAAAAGCTCAGCAAAGAAGATGGTGCTAATAAAAGTGGATGAATGCTATTACAGAAGTTTGGTTGGCTGCTTAATGTATCTTACAGCAACGAGGCCTGATATTCTATTTGTTGTAAGTCTCTTATCTCGTTTTATGCATTGTGCTAGTGAAGTACATTTAAGAGCAGCAAAAAGAGTCTTAAGGTTTATCAAGGGTACTCTTGATTGTGGTGTCAAGTTTGAGAAAAGTTCAGACTTCAAGTTGAGTGGTTTTCTGATAGTGACTGGGCTTGGGTCTGTTGATGACATGAAAAGCACCTCAGGATATTGTTTCAGTCTAGGCTCGGTGTGTTTTTCTTGGTGTTCAAGGAAAACAAGAGATTGTAGCACAAATCCACTGCAGAAGCAGAGTTTATTGCTGCAACTGCAGCAACAAATCAAGCTTTATGGTTGAGGAAAGTTCTATCTGACATACATATGGAGCAAAATGGAAGTACAGAGATTCTTGTTGATAATCAAGCAGCAATTGCAATTTTACGAAATCCAGTGTTTCATGGAAAAACAAAACACTTCAACATCAAGCTTACTTCTTGAGGGAAGGCAACAGAGTGGAAAAGTGGCACTGGCTTATTGCAAGTCAGAAGATCAACTGGCAGATTGTTCACGAAGCCACTTTCAACAAGTAAGTTTGGGTTACTAAGGAAGATGATCGGATTTTGCAGTACCTAAAGCAAGGAGGAGTGTTATGATTTGCTTTAGGACTGCTTGGTTGTTTCCTATTCAGCTTTAGTCAATAATCAGTTTGTGTTAAGTTAATAAAGTCCTAGTCTCTAGGATATTGTTAGCATTATCTCATATCAGGATTACTAAGGTTGTTACCTTATTTCTAGGGATATTTTATCTTTCAGTTCAGCTAGTTGCACTATAAATGTAATGCTCCAGAATGAATGAAATTATCCTCATTTGTTGCATCATATCAGTTCTCTTTCTATTCTGCAATTCAGCAAATTTACTTCTCTACTTTTCTGTTTTTCTTTCTTCTAAATAACAATGGTATCAGAGCTTATTCTTACGGGACCTGTAAGTACTATGGAGTCAGAATCTAGTTTCCCCAACTTTTCTCAAGTTGCTCCACCTCTTTTTGATGGAGAGGACTACCAGCTTTGGGATGTTAGAATAGAAACTTATCTGGAGGCTTTGGATCTATGGGAAGCCGTTGAAGAAGATTACGAAGTTGTTCCGCTGCCAACTAATCCGACGATAGCTCAGATGAAAAGCCACAAGGAGAAGAAGACCAGAAAATCAAAGGCCAAATCAGCACTGTTTGCTGGTGTTTCAACAACAATTTTCACAAGGATAATGACTCTCAAATCAGCAAGGAAATCTTGGAGTATTTGAAGACATAATATGCAGGAGATGAAAGAATACGAGGAATGCAAGTGCTCAATCTAATAAGGGGATTTGAGCTGCAAAAGATGAAGGATGCTGAGACAATCAAACAATATTCTGACAGACTGCTGGGTATTGCCAACAAGGTAAGGCTACTTGGCACTAAGTTTGATGATTCGAGAATTGTTGAAAAAATTCTTGTTACGGTGCCTGAAAAATATGAAGCTGCAATAACCACCTTGGAAAATACTAAAGATTTGTCTAAGATCACCTTGGCAGAACTTTTAAGTGCTTTTCAGGCTCAAGAACAAAGGAGACTTATGAGACAAGAGTCTATCGTTGAAGGAGCTTTGTCAGTCAAACACCAAAGTTCTGGGAGTAGTTCAAATGGTCGCACTCAAAGCAAAGGTGGGAGCTCAAAGAAAAACTTCCCTCCTTGCGAACATTGTGGCAAGATGGGTCATCCTCCATTTAAATGCTGGAGGAGGCCTGATGCTAAGTGCAACAAATGCAATCAGCTTGGACATGAAGCTGTGATTTGCAAAAGTAAATTTCAAAAAGAAGAGGAAGAAAAGTTAGAACTGGTTCACACGGATTTGTGGGGACCATCTCCGGTAACTTCTCTGGGTGTGCGTCATATTACATGACCTTCATTGATGATTCAACAAGGAAGGTCTGGGTTTATTTCTTGAAACACAAAGATGAGGCTTTCGAGGTGTTAAGAAATGGAGGGCCTTGGTGGAGAATCAGACGGTACTTAAGCTTAAGTGCTTGAGATCAGATAACGGAGGGGAGTATGAACTCGGGGAGTTTAGGGAATATTGTGCAGCGAATGGGATTCGTATGGAGAAGACTCCAAAGGGCACACTACAACACAACGGGGTTGCAGAGAGGATGAACAGGACATTGAACGAGCGGGCTAGAAGTATGAGGTTGAAGTGTGGACTTCCGAAGACGTTTTGGGCATATGCAGTTGACACGGAAGCTTTCTTAATCAATAGGGGACCATCGGTACCATTGGGGAATGGAATTCCAGAGGAAGCATGGAGTGGCAAGCAGGTAAATCTGTCATTTCTTCGCATATTTGGCTGCGTTTCATATGTCATATTGATTCTGCTGATAGACCTAAATTAGATGCAAAATCTGTAAAAATGTACGTTTATTGGTATGGCGGGGATGACTTCGGGTATAAGTTTTGGGATGATCAAAACCATAAAATTATTCGTAGTCGAGATGTGGTATTCAATGAACAGGTTTTGTACAAGGACAGAAAGGGGGATCTGATGATATTAGTTCGAAACCGGAGGTTGTAGAGGTGGATATTCCAGACTCGGGGGAGCAGGACGGTTCATGATGACCATGGTCAGGAGGTCACTGAAGATGAACCACATACTCCGGAACCGGATATTCCGCTGCGTAGATCCAGCAGGTTGCGTGGATCACCTGACAGGTATACTCCTTCAAATTACTATTTGTTGTTGACAGATAGTGGGGAAACAGAATGTTATGCGGAGGCGTTCTATAGTTCACTTTGTGATAAGTGGAAAGCTGCGATGGATGATGAGATGGACTCATTGAAAGCCAACAAAACTTGGGAGTTGATTAGACTGCCTAAGGGGAAGAAGGCATTGCATAACAAGTGGGTTTACTGGATCAAGGAGGAAGCAAACGGCAGTAAGCGTTACAAGGCAAGGTTGGTTGTAAAAGGGTTTCAGCAAAAGTACGGTATTGACTACACCGAGGTATTCACTCCTGTTGTGAAGATGACCACTATCAGAATGGTTCTGGGGATAGTAGTGGCGGATAACTTATTGCTGGAACAGATGGATGTAAAGACGGCCTTTCTTCATGGTGATTTGGAGGAAGAAATTTACATGGTACAACCAGAGGGTTACTTGTCTAAGGGTAGCGAGGAACTGGTTTGCAGGTTGACTAAGAGCTTGTATGGCCTTAAACAAGCTCCTAGGCAGTGGTACAGGAAGTTCGATGGATTCATGCACGATATTGATTTTATCAGATGTGAGGCAGATCATTGTTGCTACTTCAAGAACACGGACAATGGGTATATAATCTTGTTGTTATATGTGGATGACATGTTAATAGCGGGCTCTAGCAGTAGAGAGGTAAACAGATTGAAGGCTCAGTTGTCAGAACGGTCGAGATGAAGGATTTGGGGGAGGCCGAAAAATCTTGGGCATGCGGATTGATCGGAATAGGGAGTTGGGTAAGTTGGTTCTTTCACAAGCAGAATACGTTGAGAAAGTCTTGACAAGGTTTTGCATGGAAGAGGCGAAGCCAACAGGAACACCATTGGGTATGCATTTCAAGCTATCCGAGAAGGACTCACCTAAGGGCAAGGAGGAGCGTGACAAGATGGAGAGGACTCCATATGCTTCGGCAGTGGGGAGTCTAATGTATGCAATGGTGTGTACAAGGCCAGACATTGCACATGCGGTGGGAGTAGTCAGCCGGTACATGGGAAATCCAGGGAAGCAACATTGGGAAGCGGTTAAATGGATCCTGCGTTACTTAAAGGGTACTGCTGGTAAGGCTCTATATTTCTCAAGCAAGGAGGTCGTGTTAGCGGGTTATGTGGATGCGGATTTGGCATCAAGTGATCTTAATAAGAGGAGGAATACCACGGGTTATGTTTTCACATTGGGTGTGTAGACACCCGCCTTGGACCGCTCCCCCGATTGCACATTTGATCTTGTGTTTCTCCCTATTTTAAGTGTTTCTCGTTAGTTTCTGTCACTTCCGTTAAGTTCTTGACTGACTTCGTTAAGTCTAGGGACTAAACTGAATGACAGGGATGACTTTCTGGTCCATTCTGTCAAAATTGCCTTCTCTGAGTCGCGCGCCTCCGACGGGAGGAGCCAGGCGCGCGCGCCTCCCGCCCCCAAAGCAGGAAGCGCGCGCCTCTGGGCGTCAGTTACAGATTTTTTTGCCAGGATTCTCTCCCTTGCTCAATTTACAGGATTTTGCCCGGGAAGGATTTCTTGGTCACTGAGTTTTGGCACCAAAAACACCCCTCTTTCACCTATAAAAACCTCTCTTTACCTCTATTTTCAAGGATCAAAAACTTAGACAAAAAGATTGAACTACCAAAAACTATACAAAAAATCACTTTCTAAAGGTTTCTCCAAGGATCTCATCAAGCAACATTTGAAGTTCTTCAAATTGTAGGTAAAAGTCCATCTTTTCCTTTCTTTTCTACTTCATCTCCTCTCTCTCTTTACTTTAATCAAATGTGCAATCACCCAAATCATTTTGGGACATGACTCTAATGATCACCTCATCTCATTGAGGTTGGTTAAGGGGTTATCTCCTACATTCCAAATCATATTTTAAACCCCTCTTTTTATGACTTAAAGAAGAAGAAGAACATTTTTATTCATGTAGATTTTGATCAAGCAAGACCAACTTAAGTTGGACGAGATGGGTGTTTCGGTACTTCCCATCTCGTAATCTAACCCCCGAACCTCAAAACAAAGAATCTCTGTTTTCGTAATCAAACTTAGGCTATAATCAATAGGTTTTTCTTATGTTCCTCAAAACATAGGTGGCGACTCTAAAACAAGTTAGACATCCTAGGGTAACTCACGCGCTCGAGCCTAAGCCGTGGCTCCCCCCCCCCCGGGGTATCTACAGTGGCGACTCTGCTGGGGATTTTTGAGGGTTAAACTTGCATTCTGATCAAAATCTACATCTTTTCTGGGCATTCTGATTCCTGATGGGGGAGGCGCGCGCGTCTGGACTTTTAAGCCTAAGGCGCGCGCATCCCGCATCAAGAACCAGAATCGCCCACTTCTTCATGTTCTTCATCTTCTTCTTCTGCTATTCTGCACTAATCACTTCTGCAGGGTTACAATATGAACATAGGACCAGGGCAATCCCCTGAGTCCAAAGTCTGACATTCTGACAGGTGTGACCAGAAGCGCGCGCCTCCCATAAGCATTGCGCAATGCGCGCGCGTCCCACATCAACATTCAGAGGCGCACGCTTCTGGGTTGGTTTCCAGAACAGAAACAGGTTTCAGTGACTGAGCAGAACAGTGGGGTGTGGGCACAGTTGCCTGCATCAGAACAGAATTGAACCCTCGGACTGTTTTAATTTTGTGTTCTATTTACCGGTCACACGGGTGATTCGGGAGTTGTAATTTATGTGCTTATGTGTTTGTTTTCTTTCTTTTCAAAAAAAAAAAAAAAAAAAAAAAAAAAAAAAAAAATTGTCACTTGTTAGACCTCACACTACATGCACATATTCCTATGAACTGCTCACTATCGAGTCGCACAAGTCCAACCCCAAACCCGTCGAGGCCCGTCCTAGAAAGTTTCAAGCTCCACCAGACCTTGGCACTTTCGAAGCGGTAAACCTCAGCCCGTGGCGTAGTTCAAGACTACATGCCGGGGGTGACCTTTGAGCCTCATATTCAAGCCGAGCACAAACCACACAATTCTAGTTAGGGTCTAACACTCCGTGACTCAAGTCGGTTTCCATGTACCGAGATTTCCCTAAACTAATGTCTTCAAATCATACATGCCAACTTGTTGAAATGGACGCAATAAAAATCCGTCCCCAAAAGTGGTTATTTTGGACGAAAATAAAAATCCGTCCCCGCATGTATGCTTTACTACATTAATTTAGTTTAATCCCGATACATGTAGGATTCACAAGCGCGATGGAATCCGATGAGTATATGGGACCGCGAGATGGTCTATATACTAGTGTGACGATTCCATTATTTTCTTAGAAACCCAAAAGGGATTCATTCCCTCCGACTTATAAAAAAAAAAAAAAAAAAAAAAGAGTCTTTCTTATGTGGTTCGAGTCGTGTGCCCAACTGTGTGTTCTAAGCCTCTTCATGGACCGCAAGTGTTACTCAAGACTGACAAGGGCCTCTTCTGCAATATAGGTTCAATTGGTACTTACAGAGTCTACCGGGATTCATCAAATCGGTTAGTCCGTGAAGAGATCACTCCAACAGCTCCAACATCAACCATGACCGGCAGCAGCAACACCATGTCTCTCGAACAGCTCTCAACTATGGTCCAACTCCTCCAAGAGCAAGTCTCCACCCTTAACAAGGAGGCACAAAGCAAAGACGACATTTGGCAATCCCACCTCGACAGCCAAGGGAGGCCCACGAGGCCGAGATGGAGCTAATGAAAGAAAAGCTCACTAACCTTGCCAAGGGGAAGAACAAGAACAATGATGATGAATCCGAGTGGACCGAGGGTTTGTTCAAAAGTCCGTATGTCAACACCCGCACCAAGAAAATGGGGGAACCAAGTTCCGAGAACAATGAGCCCAAAATGGTGGATTCTATCATGGCCTACATCGACCAAAAATTCAATGGGCTCAACATGGGGAAAGGCTCCGACACAAGCCTTTATCAATCATCCATCCTCATGAGTACTATGGCCGCTCTTCCCGATAAGTTCAAGATGCCCGACATAAGCAAATTCAAGGGCAACTCTTGTCCCATGGCTCATATTGAGACTTATATTTGGGCAATGGTTCCGAAGAAGGTCTCTCTCAAGGTGATGGCTCAATGCTTCCCTCTCACTCTCGAGGGGGCGGCAAAAGATTGGTATGCTACTCTCCCGCTCACTGTCCGTCTTGATTGGGACTCCGCCATGCTTGCCTTCAAGAACCAATACCAAGCCAACACCACTCACCGGCCCACAAGGAAAGAGCTAGAGAACACTACTCAACGAGACAATGAGTCCTTCATCGACTTCACAAGGAGATGGAATGATAAACTCTCTGAAATTGTTGAGAGGCCAAACACAAAAGAGCAAATGGACATCTTTCTCAAGTGTCTCAAGATTGATCTCCGCACCCACCTAAGTGGGGCTTGCTACTCCGACTTCTCCCAAATGTATGAGGCGGGGGTACGCATGGATGACTTGCTCAAGGATATTAAGAAGGCCACTCCTACTTACCGCTACAAGGCCGCTTCCAACTCCACAAAAGAGGCCTCGGTCAACGCCGTCACTATTGACAAGGGAATTACAAAAAGGTTCCTCCACCTCAAGGGAAGAAGTCCCGAAGTGACCGTGTCTACACGCCTCTCCAAGGCATGACTCAAACCGAAGTGTTCGAGGTCCTCAAGGCAAAGGGTCAAGTTACACCCGTGCAAGGGTACCAACCCAAGACGATCCACCCCAATCATGCTCACCACAAATATTGTGGCTACCACCAATATAGTGGCCACACCACCGAGGATTGCTTCGTTCTCCACAATGTCATTCAAGATCTCATAGATAAGAAAGAATTTGTAATGACTAATGATGAGCATGTCAATGTAATAGAGATAGGAGAACTCGAGGGGACCACCCATTCAATCCCAATTGTGAATGGGGGCCCCAATGTTATGAATAAACTTGACAATTCTTGTTATGTAGTGACTTACGATGAGGTAATGAGGGAAGTACTAGAGAATAGGAAAAGAAGCAAGATGGGAACGTCAACATGCTAACTCGATCCGGTCGAGTCATAGCAAGCAACCCTTCCACTTCCGCACCGAGCTCCTCTTCTCAAAGGCCGCAAGCTCGCAACACTCCCGAAGATCCTCTACTTGTCCAACTCAAGAAAACTCAAGCCAACATCTCTATTTGGGACCTCATTGCATCCTCAAAGAAACACCGAGATCTTGTCATCCGCAATCTCGATGATACATCAGTTTCTCCCGATACTACTCCCGAGGACCTCACGGCAATGATTGGTCACATTCATTTTGGCAACATCATCACCTTTGCCGATATGGACCTTCCACCATTTGGTTCCGACCACAACGAAGCTATTTACCTCAAGGTACGAGCAAGGGGGAGGCCCGTCTCAAGAGTCTTAGTGGACGGTGGTTCCGCACTCAATCTCATGCCTGGCAGAATCATGGGCATACTGGGGCTTAAGGATTCCGATTTGAAGCCTTCTACTCAAGTAATCAGAGGTTATGACAGCACCGCCCGTACAGTCATAGGTATGATCGAAATAGACATCGAGTTCGGAAGCATGGTCATGTCCGTTCCATTCCAAGTGCTTGATATCCCGGCCTCGTTCAACTTACTTTTGGGACGACCATGGATTCACAGTGCTAATGCCATACCATCAACTCTCCACCAATGTGTCAAGATCCGAAATGGTGATGAAATAGTGACCGTCATGGCTGAAAACGTCACTATCCACAGAAAAGGTGAGCCCGTCCACCAAGTTCAGCATGGTTTACCAGACTCCACTCTCTCCGGCGTCTCAATCAACGCCATTGACAAAGAAGGGGGAAACGGATCATGGACCCCCAGCAATCACAAAGTCCTCCGCATGATGAGGAATATGGACTACTTCCCTGGTTTAGGCTTAGGGAGATATCAACAAGGAATCCTACATCCCGTGCAAGTCCCATTTGTCAAGAACACATTCGGTTTGGGGTACGAGCCTTCCAAGGAAGACTTGAAACAAGAGCAAGCAATCAAGAACGAAAAGGCCCGAACTCGTAAAGAAGGGCGTCGTTATGAAGTCCCTAATCTAAGGCCTTACCGTAAGACGTTGAATGGTTATTTTGTCCGCCAAGGGGAAGACGTTCCATACATGATCTTTCCCGAGTCATGGGTTAACAATAAGGGTGTCAAAAAGCCCGGCCTCGAAATCTTCTCCGATTGTGAGATCCAGAAATCCGAAAGGGAACCAACTCCCATGTCGCCCCGTGAATGGTGGGGAAGGAAGATGACTATAGAATCCGAGACAGAAATCACCGTGGGGGAAGAACTGACAGATTTAGCCTCCATGTTCGAAGAGCTTGCCATGATGAATGAATGCCAAGTTAACGCCATCCATGACACCGTCATCATAAACAAGACTCTCAGTGAGATCCTGCCAAGCTCCGAGCCGATCAACAATTGGTATTCAACGAAAGGGCCCGTGGCATCCGAGGAATTCTTAGTCCAAGAAATGGGTTGCATACCCCGCACAGCAACAAAGGAAGAGCAGCTCACACTTACTTTCGAGTCCGAGAGTGTCTCTAATACCCTCACCCAAGGGGATTTGGAGGCCATAGCCGAGCGTGTGTTTCCTTTCTTTGCTAATGAAAAATTTGATATTTCTGAGTACCCTGAGATTGCAAACATCATAAATGATGAATTAACTAATAATGAACTTAATGAACAAGTTAATAACGATTCAAATTATGATGAAATAGACCACGAAAACATAACATACTTAAATGAACTTGCTCAACAAGTCCGTAGTCGTGGTGAGAATGGTCCAAAGGCTGACGAAGATTGCATGTTGTTAATCTGGGTACCGAAGAAGAGCCAAAAGAAACTAAGATTGGAAGCTTCTTCAAGGGGGACGACAGAGACAGATTGACTGCACTACTACGGGAGTTCATGGATGTGTTCGCATGATCATACAAAGACATGCCGGGTTTGGATAGAAAGGTAGCAGAGCATAGGATTCCGATCAGAGAAGATGCCAGGCCAGTAAAACAGAAGCTCAGAAAGATCAAGCCAGAATGGTCTCTGCAGGTCAAAGAAGAGATTGAGAAGCTCCTCAGTGTGGGTTTCATCAAGGTTATCGAGTATCCGACATGGTTAGCCAACATTGTGACAGTCAGGAAGGAAAACGGCAAGGTTCGAGTTTGTGTAGACTTCCGGGATTTAAACAAAGCTTCCCCAAAGGATGATTTTCCACTCCCTAATATCGACATGCTGGTCGACTCCGCTCCTATGAGGTTCGCTCATTCGTGGATGGGTTCGCTGGGTACAATCAAATTCTCATGGCCGAAGAAGATCAACATAAGACAACCTTCACAACACCGTGGGGTACCTTTTGCTACACAGTCATGCCATTTGGGTTAAGAAACGCTGGGGCTTCCTACCAAAGAGCCATGACAGACTTGTTCCACGATATGATTCACAAAGAAATCGAGGTCTATGTGGACGACATGATCATTCACTCCAAAGGGAAAGATGGTCAACATTTAATCGATCTCCGCAAGTTCTTCGAAAGGCTTCGTCAACACAAGATGAGGCTCAACCCTGGGTTATCCGAGGCAAAGTTCTTGGTTATATGGTCACTGAAAGGGGAATTGAAGTAGACCCCTCCAAAATCAAGGCAATCATTGACATGCCTCCTCCAAAGACGCAGAAAGAGATTAAAGGTTTCATGGGCAGACTACAATACATCAGTCGGTTTGTGCACCAACTCACTTCCATGTGCGAGCCAATCTTTAAGCTACTCAAGAAGAATGTGGCTCTAGAATGGACCGATGCGTGCCAAGAAGCCTTCGACCAAGTGAAGCATTACTTGACGTGCCCTCCTGTTCTAGTTCCGCCGCACAAGGAGAAACCTCTGTTGCTCTATCTCACTGTCAATGATGAAGCCCTAGGGGCTATGTTAGCACAAGAGCAACGAGAGTCCACAAAGGAGAACGCCATTTATTTTGTCAGTCGCCGATTCCAAGGAGGCGAAAAGAATTACTCTGTCTTAGAGAAGTCATGCGCAGCATTGGTTTGGGTCACTCAAAAGCTCAAACACTATATGGAAGCTTTTGCGATCAAGCTAGTAGCAAAGGTGGACCCGCTCCGCTACATCTTCGAGAAGCCTTTCATGTCAACAAGAATAGCCAAATGGTACTTCATGCTCGCCGGCTATGATATCACTTACGTCACACTAAAATCCGTCAGGGGGAAAGTGTTCAGTGACCAGCTTGCCGAATTCCCGTGTGACGAAGTGAAGGGGGAAGATGTACAGTTCCCCGACGAGCATTTAATTTGTACTGCAACCGAGGAAATTAAGTGGCAACTTTTTTTCGATGGCGCCGCCAATAGACACGGTTTTGGCATAGGGGTATTGCTTGTCGATCCAAAAGACATCTACACTCCCATTGCCATCCGCCTGGAATTCGAAGCTACCAACAACATTGCCGAGTACGAAGCATGTATAGCGGGGCTCGAAGCAGCTCTCGACAGAAACATCACAGAACTAGAAGTATTCGGCGACTCTTTACTCTTTATCAATCAGCAATCGGGTAAATGGCGAACCCAAGACCCGACTCTCCAACAGTATGGTCAGCACCTTGAAGAACTGGTTGAACAATTCCAAGAGATCACTTTCAACTACCTACCAAGGGATAAGAATCGCTTCGCCGATGCACTGGCCACTATAGCTTCATTAGTCGAAATGCCCAAAGGGAAAATGGTGAAGCCCTTCAAAATTGCTCGAAGGAACAGTCCGGCATATTGCATGAGTATCGAGATTAACGAGATGCAAACAAACTCTCCGTGGTATTCGGATATCATGAACTTCCTCAAAGAAGGCACTATCCCGAGAATAGCAATAAGAAGTCTCAAGCAGCTCTGCAAAGGATAGCCTCTCGGTACGTACTGATTGGGGACCGAGTCTATAAAAGGCACCACGACGGGATCAATCTCTTATGCGCCAATGAGGCCGAAGCTCAAGAGATAATGTGTGAAGTGCACGAAGGAGAATGTGGACCCCACATGAATGGGTTTATGCTAGTCAAGAAGATACTTCGCATTGGTTACTATTGGAGCACTATGGAACGAGACTGTATCGAGAAAGTCAAAAGGTGTGCCAAGTGCCAATTCCACGCTAATCTGCAACATGCTCCACCCTCACAACTTTACAACATGGTCACACCTTGGCCTTTCTCTTGTTGGGGGATAGACATCATCGGTAAAGTTCATCCTGCTGGAAGCAATGGGCAGTCATTCGTCCTAGTGGCAGTCGACTACTTCACAAAGTGGGTCGAAGCACAAGCCTATCGGACCCTCAACGCCAAGAAAGTGGCCGAATTTGTAAAGATTAATATCATGTGCCGATACGGCGTGCCTCATGAAATCATTTCCAACAACGGCTCTCACTTTGAGAAAGAAATGGACGCACTTTTGGTAGAATACAAGATCACCAAGCACAAGTCATCTCCTTACCGTCCCCAAGCAAATGGCGCAGTCGAAGCAGCAAATAAAACCATCGAGACCATCATCAAGAAAATGGCCTCAACAGGAAGGGATTGGCCCGAGAAGCTACCATTAGCATTGTGGGGCTACCGCACATCAATACGGTCCGCAACAGGAGAAACTCCTTATGCATTAGTCTATGGTTCTGAAGCCGTACTCCCTATCGAACTTGAAGTCCCATCTCTACGGGTCCTCCTCGAGAATCAAGTCAACGAGGTCGACTGGATGCAAAGTCGATATGAACAACTAGCCTTGCTCGACGAGAAAAGGTTAAGAGAACTCGAACGCACAAGGGCGTATCAGCAAAGGATGGCAAGAGCTTTCAACAAAAAGGTGAAGCCTCGAAACATCAATGTGGGAGATTTGGTTTTAAGGCAACATCCTCCTAATGCCATGAATCCCCTGGGGAAATGGGGACCCCGATGGATCGGTCCGTACGTAGTCAAAAAGATACTAAGCGGTGGTGCAGTCCGGCTCGTGGATTTAGATGGTGACCAGCTGCCAAAGGAGGTCAACCTCGACAAGCTCAAGAGGTTCTACGGTTAATAAACAAAGACCATATAAAAAAAAAAAAATCGCTCGCTAGGTTGAAAACCCGCAAGGGCGGCCTAGGCAAAAATTAGAGCACGTGCAAAAAAGAAGCCCGCTAGATTGAAAACCCGAAAGGGCGGTCTAGGCAAAAAACAGGTGCACAAAAAAAAAAAAAAAATGGTCTTTGTTTGTTTGAACTACGAAGACCTGAGCCTCCCAACTGGAGGAACGTAGGCAACCTTCGGGTGCGGTCTAAAACATATCAAAAATACCCAATTCACTTCAAATAACAAAATGCAATTTTTATTCATTCAATGAACTATTCAAACCATTACAACGGATTTATTGAGCAACAAAAGACATCAAAATATTAAATCCTAAAACAAAGTGGTCTAATTGCAATCTCTTAGGGTACTAAGAAAAATCCAATTTTCTCTTAGCTTTCAAAGTACCACCCGATCGTCTCTCAATCCTTTTCTTCTTGGGTAACGAAGGAGCACTAATACGCACCGAAACCTTCTGTTTTGCAACACGTCTCCTAGCATAAAAGTCATCCAAAGGAGTACCGAAAGGGTCAGCGAGAATGTTACTCGAATCAGCAGCAGCCTCCCTATATCTCAAAGTGCTACTAGGCTCAAAACCCTTTCCCAACAACTCGGCACGAAGCACATCAACCCAAGTGATGCCACGGTAAAGGGTGCCAAATAAATAATCCAAGTAGCTCTCGGGAAGGAAGACACTCCCCCGATGCAGAGGAGAAAAGACCAACGGTTGCGGTCATCTCCCCAAGCCGACTGAAGCTCACTCGAGAAGTCAGGACCCATGTAAGCAACTGGACGAAGCATTCCGCCCCTCGGAAAAGGAATTGTCTGTTGGCGACCGAACTGCCGCAGAACCCGCTCTGGCTGGTAAAATGAAGAATCTCTCAAACCGGGTACAACCACGTGCTGAAAACCAAGAGTCCACTCCACAAAAGGACGAAGACCCCAAGAAGAAAGACACCACTCAATATCAACGGTCACCCGAGAGGCAAAGAATTTCTTCCAATCATCTTCAGATAAATCCCGGATCAACAACTTCCTCCTATGAACAGCAAAAGGAGACAAATCACCATCCGGAGAATAAATCCTGAAGTGTTCTCGGAGCCATATGGTCAAGAGCAAAGGGCTTCCCGACACATCTTGCCCGTCCTATGTAACTCATCAAGGCCGTGCAACGTCTCCCCTACAATAAGAGGGATTACACTAAATTGCTGCTCCTTAGCTTGCAAAATAATCTCAGCCAACTGCACGTCCGCAGTCCCGAAGGGTGTAACAAACAGTACTTCGCTGAAGAGACAAACGGCCATGGCATTCCTTTTGAAAGATTGAACCACCGGGTCCTCCGAGTGTAAACTGAAGAACATCGGCAACTCAGTTATATCAATCACGGTACCGTGCAACATCTTCCTCACGTCCTCAACAGGGAGATTCAGTAACTCAACCCAAGAGTCGATGGCACCACGGTGATATTTAGGGACGGCAATCCGACCGGCCAAAGGCATGCCAAGGATGGCCCCGAAATCGTCAACAGTCGGCACCATTTCATTAGCCGAAAGGTTGAAGGTATGGCTGTCGCAATCCCAGAAAGCCGCGGCAGCCCTCAACAAATCCCAATCTGGCTTCAACGTCCGCAAGGTGAAAAGAATTCGGAACCCGAAGTCTTTAATGAAGGCCTTCTTGGGATGGGTCTTGAAAGAATACACAAAAGTGCCCAAGTCCTTTTCATACTCACTAACAACCTTGGTATCAAGGGCAAAAGAATTGGAAGCCATGGAAAATGTGGATCACAAGCAAAGTTAAGCAATGATATGATGTTCAAAAATGGCAGAAAGGAGTTGTGAGAATCAAGTGGTCGAACAGAAGATGATATTATAGCTGTTGGGGCTTCTTTTGGCCAGCAAATGTCAAGCCCGGAATTTCGCCTCCCAGACGCGCGCGCCACCCGACAGCGGTCTCAAATGCGCGCGCGTCACAATCCCACAGAGGAAGGCGCGCGCCTCTCAGGTCTGGATCACCTCAGAAAAGGACCTTGTCAGAGATCTCCGGCCTAAACCAGGGCACAGCCCCTGTCCTCGGACACCCAGTTGGGCACACCTTCTTCCGGTCCGCCCTTAAGGCATGTCAAAAATTGAAAGTAGGATAAAAACTCCCACTCAAAAGTAGGCCGTCCTCCCACGGATTCCGAACTCCCCAAGTTCTGTCACGGGTGCCACACCCCCCTCAAGAGTCAATCTCAACATTTCATCCCCAGCAGGAACATTTTTCTGGTCGCGGTCAACTATGCCCGCACCCCACAATTCAAAAAGTCAAGTGGGACTCCAAGTGGCACGAGACTTCAAAGCAATATTTCATCAAACGGATTCACTAACGGATTCGTCAACAAGGGTTCACCAACGGACTCACCCAAGGGATTCACTAACGGATTCATCAAACGGATTCACTAACGGATTCGTCAACAAGGGTTCACCAACGTACTCATCCAAGGGATTCACTAACGGATTCATCAAGCAGATTCACTAACGGATTCGTCAACAAGGGTTCACCAACGGACTCATCCAAGGGATTCACTAACGGATTCATCAAGAGGATTCACTAACGGATTCGTCAACAAGGGTTCACCAACGGACTCATTCAAGCGGATTCACTAACGGATTCGCCAACAAGGGTTCACCAACGGACTCATCCAAGGGATTCACTAATGGATTCATCAAGCGGATTCACTAACGGATTCGTCAACAAGGGTTCACCAACGGACTCATCCAAGGGATTCACTAACGGATTCATCAAGCGGATTCACTAACGGATTCGTCAACAAGGGTTCACCAACGGACTCATCCAAGAGATTCACTAACGGATTCATCAAGCGGATTCACTAACGGATTCGTCAACAAGGGTTCACCAACGGACTCATCCAAGGGATTCACTAACGGATTCGTCGACAAGGGTTCACCAACGGACTCATCCAAGGGATTCACTAACAGATTCATCAAGCGGATTCACTAACGGATTCGTCAACAAGGGTTCACCAACGGACTCATCCAAGGGATTCACTAACGGATTCATCAAGCGGATTCACTAACGTATTCGTCAACAAGGGTTCACCAACGGACTCATCCAAGGGATTCACTAACGGATTCATCAAGCGAATTCACTAACGGATTCGTCAACAAGGGTTCACCAACGGACTCATTCAAGCGGATTCACTAACGGATTCGTCAACAAGGGTTCACCAACGGACTCATTCAAGGGATTCACTAACGGATTCATCAAAAGGTTCACTAACGGCTTCATTCAAAACATTCAGCCGGCAGGTTCACCTAACGGATTATGCCACCCTCTCTATCAACAAAAGCCGCTCGCACATGGAGCGCACCACTATCTCTCGCAATTTCAAATTCCTGCTTTCATCGAGTCTTTGCCTTTTCTTGGTGATGTCCTCGGCGGGTGTTTTTAACTTTCGTCGACGCGTTTCGCTTTGCAATCCACGTCGCCGAGGGGCTCTGTAGACACCCCGCCTTGGACCGCTCACCCCGATTGCACATTTGATCTTGTGTTTCTCCCTATTTTAAGTGTTTCTCGTTAGTTTCTGTCACTTCTGTTAAGTTCCTGACTGACTTCGTTAAGTCTAGGGACTAAACTGAATGACAGGGCTGACTTTCTGGTCCATTCTGTCAAAATTGCCTTCTCTGAGTCGTGCGCCTCCGACCGGAGGAGCCAGGCGCGCGCGCCTCCCGCCCCCAAAGCAGGAAGCGCGCGCCTCTGGGCGTCAGTTACAGATTTTTGGCCAGGATTCTCTCCCTTGCTCAATTTACAGGATTTTGCTCGGGAAGGATTTCTTGGTGACTGAGTTTTGGCACCAAAAACACCCCTCTTTCACCTATAAAACCTCTCTTTACCTCCATTTTCAAGGATCGAAAACTTAGACAAAAAGATTGAACTTACCAAAAACTATACAAAAAATCACTTTCTAAAGGTTCTCCAAGGATCTCATCAAGCAACATTTGAAGTTCTTCAAATTGTAGGTAAAAATCCATCTTTTCCTTTCTTTTCTACTTCATCTCCTCTCTCTCTTTTACTTTAATCAAATGTGCAATCACCCAAATCATTTTGGGACATGACTCTAATGATCACCTCATCTCATTGAGGTTGGTTAAGGGGTTATCTCCTACATTCCAAATCATATTTTAAACCCCCCTTTTTATGACTTAAAGAAGAAGAAGAACATTTTTATTCATGTAGATTTTGATCAAGCAAGACCAACTTAAGTTGGGCGAGATGGGTGTCTCGATACTTCCCATCTCGTAATCTAACCCCCCGAACCTCAAAACAAAGAATCTCTATTTTCGTAATCAAACTTAGGCTATAATCAATAGGTTTTTCTTATGTTCCTCAAAACATAGGTGGTGACTCTAAAACAAGTTAGACATCCTAGGGTAACTCACGCGCTCGAGCCTAAGGCCGTGGCTCCCCCCCCCCCCCGGGGTATCTACAGGTGGTACGGCTATCTCTTGGGCTTCTAAATTGCAGAAGATCGTGGCTCAGTCGACTGCGGAAGCAGAATATGTGGCAGTGACAGAGGCAAGCAAATAGATGGTATGGTTGCAGAACTTCTTGGGTGAACTTGGGAAGACGCGAAGTGGTAATGCTCTCTACAGTGACAGTCAGAGTGCATTACATTTGGCAAGGAATCCGGCGTTTCATTCTAGGACGAAGCACATTGAGCTGAGGTTTCACTACATCAGACATCTCTTGGAGAGGAAGATCTTAAGGCTGGAGAAGATTTTGGGATCGGAGAACCCGGCTGACATGTTGACCAAGGTGGTAAACCTTGAAAAGTTGAATCTATGCATAGCTTCAATTGGGCTTGGAGAATAAGAGAGGAGGAAGGCACTACCATGATCGAGGTGAGCACTAGGAAGACACCAAGGATGAGTTGAAGACGGATACGGGGTTTGTATATGCGGTTGATCTCTAGGTGGGAGATTGTTGGAGTAGAGATCCCTCAAAGGAACAAGGAGAAGAAAATCTGGAGCAGTATTCCAGGCGGGCGCCTGGTATTGACCAGGCGGGCGCCAAGTTTGGACAGAAGGTCTGGTTCCTGGAATTGGCATGTAAGCGGGCGCCTGGTCCCCTACAAGCGGGCGCCTGGAATGCCGAGAAAGTGCAGATTTTCAGGATTTCTCTAATGTTTAGGTTTAGGTCTTACTCTTGGTTTGCTATATAAACAATGTTCCGCCCCCATACTCATTGTAACTCAGATTTAACATATTATAGTGCAAGATCCTGGCTTGGTAGTGCCCCAGACGTAGTCAAACATATTGACGAACTGGGTAAACAATTTATGTGTCTTTTCTTGCATTGATTTATTGTGCTTTGTTTTGTGTGCTCTTATTGTTCTTGTGGGTTTGCTTGGGTAGTGGAGGGCCATATCCACAACAAAAGGGGCATTGGAAGTTCAATTGTCCTTGAAAGAAGCGAGGCGAGGCACCAGTCAGGGCTGAGGCCATGGTGGCCAGGGGTAGCAGTTCAGATGAGGATTATGCTCTAGTTACATCAGAATCAGCACACGCATCTGATGTGTGGATTCTTGATTCAGGAGCTTCTTACCATATCAGTCCGAGGAGAGAATGGTTTGATTCAGGAGCTTCTTACCATATCAGTCCGAGGAGAGAATGGTTTACTGATTATAGGCAGATAGATGGCGGTGAAATAATCATGGCCAACAGTGCAGTCTACAAGGTTGTCGGTATTGGTTCGATTAAGGTCAGGACTCATGATGGTAAGTTTGTCACTTTGAACGAGGTTCGACACGTCCCACTTATGACAAAGAATCTGATTTCTCTTAGTCAGTTAGACAGCAAATGGTTCAGTTTCAAAGGTAAAGGTGGAGCATTTAGTGTGTGTAACGGTTCAGAAGTGGTACTGAAAGGCCTTAAGCGGGGCTCCTTGTATTTCCTCCAAAGAAGGACGCTTGCAGAGTCGACTATGGCTGCATCAGAAGAGGTGAACGAGGGATATATGTCTAAGCTGTGGCACATCAGGATCGATCATATGAGCACTCGAGAGATGCATGAGTTGACTAAAAGAGATTTTCTTTATAGCCATAAGATTAAGGATCTTAAAGGCATTCTGGATTACATCCACTCAGAGTGTTGGGGACCTTCACGTCATGAATTTCTAAGGGGGCACAGATATGTCTTGTCTATGGTTGATGATTATTCGAGGAGGACTTGGGTGGTTATCAACGAGCACAAGAATCACGCTCTAAGGAATTTCAAGGACTGGAAGACGGTAGTGGAGAACCAGACAGAGAAGAAGATCAAGAAGCTCCGGACAGATAATTGTTTGGAGTTCTGCAGTACTGAGTTTGATTCGTTTTGCAAACAGGTGGAGTTTTCTAGGCATCTCACCAGCAGAGGCACGCCACAGCAGAATGGTGTAGCAGAACGGATGAATCAGACATGGCTTGTGGGAGCATTGTGCATGCTCTCCAATGCAGAGTTGTCAAAACGTTTCTGGGAAGAAACGCTTAGTACAACATGTTACTTGATTAATCATGGACTTCATACCGGTATTGACCTCAAAGTTCCCTATGAGGTATGGACTGGTAAATCCACGATTGTTTCAAGTATTGGCGGTGTTGATAAACAGGTGGAGCAACAAGATACTGAAAAGTTAGTTGTCCCACAGTCAGATGTTGAAAAACAGGTGGAGCAACAAGATACTGAAGATTTAGTTGTTCCACAGTCAGATGTTGATCAGGATCCACCAACAGAGACAAAGACTGAAGCACCAGAAAGTTTAAGTTCAGTTCCCGAGGAACATGGGTTAGCACAAGGAAAGTCTAAAAGAGCTAATTTCGGGAAGCCTCCGAAGAGGTATGAATTTGAAGACTTGGTGTCTTATGCACTGCAGGTTGCTGAGGAAGTGGAGCCCATTCTTACGGAACCTTCTACTTTCAATAAAGCAGATACATGTTCAGAGTCATCTCAGTGGTATGCGGCTATGGGTGATGAGATGGAGTCTCTTCACAAAAATCAGACTTGGAAGTTGACCACAAGGCCAGAAGGCAGAAAGATTGTGACTTGCAAGTGGATCTTCAGGAAAAAGGAAGAGATATCACCGGCAAAAAGAGGTTAAGTATAAAGCTCGCGTTATTGCAAGGGGTTTCACACAGAGAGCGGAGGTGGACTACTATGGGATCTTCTCACCAGTGGTCAAACACACTTCGATCAGAGTGTTGCTAGCAATAGAGGGAGAGATATACATGACAGAGTCGAAAAGGATTCCAAGTTCCTGGTAAGGAAGATCAAGTTTGTAGGATGAAGCAATCGCCTAGTCAGTGGTACAAAATATTTGACAGCAATGTGATAGCAGCAGTCAAGAAGTCAGAGATTCAGAAGCTGAAAGGCTTATTGGTCGCAGAGATGAAGGGTTTGGGTAACGCGAAGAGAATTCTGGGTATGGAGATCTATAGAGACAGAGCCAAACGAAAACTGTTCTTATCCCAGAAAAGATATATCAAGAAAGTTTTAGAGAGGTTTGGTAGGTCAACAGCTAAGGCTATAGATACTCCGGGTGCAGTGAATGCACAGACAGTCGCGTTTGGGCCCAAATCGGCTGAGGAGAAAGAGTATATGGCTCGAGTATCCTATGCTAGTGCAGATGGTAGTTTGATGTATGCTACAGTGCGCACTAGCAACGTCGGTCTCATCTATGGAATTGGAACAGAATGTGCAGTCGAGGGTTTCTCAGATTCGGGTGATGTTGATACAAGAAGATCGATGACCGGATATGTATTCACGCTTGGTGGTTTAGTTGTCAGTTAGAAGGTTACATTGCAGGCGACAGTGACGTTGTCTACAACAGAAGCAGAATACATGGCATTGACAGAGTCCGCTAAGGAAGGAATATGGTTGAAGGGTTTGATCAACGATCTTGGGATACATCAGGATCAAGCTATTATTTATTGCGATAGTATGAGCGCGATTTGTTTAGCCAAAGATCAAGTTCATCATGAGAGGACCAAGCACATTGATGTCAGATATCATTTCCTAAGGGATGAGAAACGGGTAAAGGTGAAGAAGGTAGGGACGGCGGATAACCCTGCAGATATGTTCACGAAACCCGTGACGGGGAGCAAGTTCCAACATTGTTTGGACTTGCTTAATGTTCGCAGCTATTAGATAGCAGAAGAGGTGAGGGGGGATAAAAGATTTGTTATTTGGGAGATTCAAAGTCAAGGTGGAGATTTGTTAAGTTTAATGCCTTTGAAATTAGGGACGCCTAATTTAGTGGGTTAAATTATCAAGTTCGTAATTCCGAGACAGAAGGAGTATAATGAGACGGAGTGATTTTTTGGCTAAGGCCGCAGGCCAAGGCCATAAAAACAGCGTGTGTACAGCAGTTGGAGCAAAGGCCAAGAGACTTGGTCACAGATCATTAGGCGCGTGGGCCTAGGGGATTTTTCTCTTAGGCCTCGTTTGTTTTTTCATTCAGATCTGAATGGAGTCTGAATGTCTAGCGAATCAGACCTTCTCCAATTCAGATTGTTTGTTTTTTTTTCAGCTTTCAGATCTGAATAGAGACTTTTGATCTGACCTAAAATGAAGTCTGATTAGAGTCTGAATGGTGTCAGAAGTAACAATAATTAAAATGTTTTTTCACTTTTCTTTTAGCAAATAAAAATCCATTATTATCCATTAATTCTCATGCTTATACATAATATTTCAAAAGGTAAACACTTAAAAAAAAACAATTCAGATGTGAATTCAGATGAAAAAACAAACAGCTTGAATAATTCAGAATTCAGTCTTCAGACGCTGCCTCTTATTGATTCAGATGAGAATTCAGATTTCAGGACTTAACACTTAAAAAAAACAAACGCCACCTTAGTTTTGAGTTTTGGCGATGTTGGCAGTAAGGAACTAGAGTCCTTATAAAGTTGCTTTTAGGACTTTAGTTGGTCAATCAAAAATAAAGGAGACTCCTTCTGTTCCGTATAGTGAATAGAATTAGGGGATTTAGTATATACGTATATTATACTATCTCCGTCCTAAATTAATTCAGCAGCTCAGTTTGCTCAATTTACACAGAACAGAGAGATCAATAATTCTAGATCTAGGGTTTGCACAGTCAGGAATTTTGTGATCAAAATTCGTGCAAAGTAGATTAGTGTGATCTTGTGTAATTCTCCAGTGATAATAATATTCTCTCCCCTCCCCGTGGACGTAGCCAAGTTGGTGAACCACGTAAATCCGTGTTCTTGTGATTGCTTTATTTTCTCATCAAGCCTTGTTCAATTGCTCTAACAATTCTTCTGAAGAGGAGATTGCCAAATCAGCTTAAAATTGAAACCATTTAACAATCATAATAAATACATAAATAAAACAAAAAGTATTCCAGTAATTAATGGTCAAATGCTAAGAGACTTAGAGACGTATGCAAGGACAGACATAGAAAGAACAAAAAAAAAAAAAAAAAAAAAACTTTTCTCTGTATATGACATGAAATTTCCCCATCATTTGTATGATAAAGATGGCCGGTGGATAATCCTCTCTAGACAAAAACCATCACGAGCACCTAAGGAGGAAATTGTTGAAACAGAAAATGTGCCATACTACGGCAACCTAAGGTATACTACCCATGCCTAGGCAGCGAGAATGGTTGCAATTTCAAATGCAATTTAAGGACGAACCAAATACAGGACCCTATTTTACATTTGATTACCGGTTACTCCCTGTCTCTAAATGACAGTCTAATTTTCGTTTCAGGCCGGTAAGAGGCGGTTTAGGCTACTTCGGCACGGAACACTCCATAACATGTTTTTCATCGGGGTGAAACCAGTACAGATCATACCAGCCAGTACAAACCCAATTTCTTCCCAGACTTAGAATTCTCCGCCCCAAGCGTAGGAGTAACTTTCTATTAACATTTTAACATACCCAAGGATGCACTAACAAGTTCAAAACCAATACTTTCATTTTCTTTCATTATTTTACACAGTAGGTTTATACTCCCCTTGTCCCAAAATTACAAGTATCACAAAAATTGCCCCAAACACGAAATTGACAAACACAAGTATCAGGAATAATGTATATGCATGTTATTACAAGCAAGGGGGAGCTAATAACTTACCTAGTCAAAAAATCAAAGTCAAGGAAACTTATTTCTGTTCGGCCGGAAACACTCTATTCAACGCCACGAATATTTATCCGGGATCGGAATCAAGAACAGAGGGATAATTAAACTCGAGGAGTCGAGAATAGGGTAAACCCTAAACCTACTTTCAAGAACCAGAGAAAGAACGAAAAGCAATTTGGGGAAAATAATCTTCCTCAGTGAAGCAACCAAGAAGATATACATTCAAGTTTCGAAAATGACACTTAGGCCCCTCAAGTTTAACTTTTAACAAAAAGGCCCCTAAAGTCAAATTTTCATAAATGACCCAAAAGTCAAAACTAGACATTTAACCACCTTAATATTCTAAAGCAGTTAAGAAATTAACTCAAGTAAAACTAACACATAATATGCAAGTTCAAGTATTTAACAAGAATAAGGATGGGCGTTACATCCTCCCCACCTTAAAGAAAATTCGCCCACGAATTTTACTTACCAAAATTTTCAAATAGGCTCGGGTATTTATCTCGCATCTCTTTCTCGGTTTCCCAAGTAGCCTCTTCTATTTCATGATTTCTCCAAAGGACCTTCACAATAGGAATCCTTTTGGTGCGCAAGACTTGCTCTTTCCAGTCAAGAATTTCAACAGGTTGTTCCTCATAAGACAAATCAGGCTGAAATGGAATAGCCTCATACTCAAGAACATGCGACTCATCTGCCATATACTTGCGAAGCATGAACACGTGAAACACATCATGAATACCAGATAAAGAAGGTGGTAAAGCCACTCTATAAGCCAACTTCCCAACTCTTTCAAGAATTTCAAATGGGCCGATATAACAAGGAGATAACTTTCCTTTCTTTCCAAATCTCTTTATACCTCTACGGGGAGAGACTTTCAAGAATACAAAGTCACCTACCTGGAATTCAAGATCCCTTCTTCGATGATCTGCATAACTCTTTTGTCTACTCTGAGCTGTGCGCAATCTATCTCAAATGAGTTTCACACTCTCAACTGATTGTTGAACCATTTCAGGTCCCAAGAGTCTAGCTTCTCCCACTTCATCCCAACATATAGGAGATCGACATTTTCTGCCATAAAGAGCTTCATATGGAGCCATTTCAATGCTAGACTGATAACTGTTGTTATAAGCAAACTCAGCCAAAGGAAGATGAGTATCCCAACTGCCTTTAAAGTCAACAACACAAGCACATAACATATCCTCGAGAATCTGTATAAGTCTCTCAGATTGCCCATCAGATTGAGGATGAAAAGCTGTACTGAAATTCAATTTAGTACCCATAGCACCCTGAAGAGCTTGCCAAAATCGAGAAGTAAAACGAGGATCTCTGTCAGATACAATACTCACAGGAACTCCATGGAGTCGGACTATCTCCTGAACATAAAAAGATGTCAACTGAGACAATGAATATCCCATGGAAATAGACAAGAAGTGAGCTGACTTGGTCAGTCTATCCACTATAACCCAAACAGCATCATGGCCTCGTCTGGTACGTGGCAAACCAGTCACAAAATCCATCGTGATATGCTCCCATTTCCACTTTGGAATTTCTAATGGTTGCAACAAACCTGCTGGACGTTGATGTTCCACTTTTATTTGTTGACAAGTCAAACATTTGGACACATACTCAGCAATTTCTCTTTTCGTGTTATTCCACCAGAAATGTTTCTTCAAGTCTTGGTACATTTTTGTGCTTCCAGGATGAATAGTATACTTGGCTTTGTGAGCCTCTTCAAGAACTCTCTTCTTAATCTCAAGATCAACTGGAATACAAACTCTGCCTCGAAAGGTAAGAATTACATCACTGTTGAAAGAAAAATTTGGTTGCTTTCCTTCATTTATTCCACTAATAATTTTCTGCAATTCAGAATCAGTTACCTGAGCTTCTTTGATCTGTTGGAGTAAATCTGAAGTAGCCTTTATATTAGCAAGAATAACTCCATGTATAGATTCACAAGGACTCCAATCACACAAGCCTTCTAGCAATTTCCATTCACGAATCATCAAGCAAGAAACATAAGTCTTTATGCTCAGTGCATCTGCCACAACATTTGCCTTTCCTGGATGATAAAGGATAGTACAATCATGATCCTTCAATTTCTCCATCCATCTACGTTGCCTCATGTTAAGCTCTTTTTGAGAAAACAAGTACTTCAAGCTTTTATGATCAGTAAAGACTTCAAATTTAGCTCCATACAAGTAATGCCTCCATTTATGCAATGCAAAAATGATCGCAGCCAACTCTAAATCATGAGTAGGATATTTCTTTTCATAAGGAGATAATTTTTTAGAAGCATAAGCTATTACCTTGCCATCTTGCATTAAAACACAACCCAATCCTTCTTTAGAAGCATCAGTATAAACCATGTAATTCTCAGAACCACTAGGCAAAGCCAAGACTGGAGCTGTAGTTAAGCGCCTTTTCAACGCTTAAAAACTTGCTTCACACTTGTCATTCCACTCAAAAGAACTAGCTTTTCGAGTCAGATTAGTCAATAGAGTAGCAATCTTAGAGAATCCCTCAATGAATCTCCGATAATAACTAGCCAAGCCCAAGAAACTACGAATCTCTGTCACTGTAGTTGGCCTCTTCCAGTTTACAACTGCTTCAACTTTGGAAGGATCTACTGCAATACCAGTAGCAGACACAACATGTCCCAAGAATGAAACCTCTTCTAACCAGAAAGAACATTTGCTGAATTTTGTAAATAATTGTTTCTCACGAAGAACTTGCAATACCACTCTGAGATGTTGTTCATGTTCAGCCCATGATTTAGAATACACAAGAATATCATCAATGAATACCACCACGAAACAATCAAGATATGGTTTGAAAATACGGTTCATCAAATCCATAAATACAGTTGGAGCATTTGTCAAACCGAATGGCATAACAATAAACTCATAATGCCCATACCTGGTACGGAAAGCTGTCTTTGGTATATCCTCAGATCTGATTTTCAACTGATAATAACCACTTCTCAAGTCAAGCTTCAAGTACACTACTGAACCTTGAAGTTGATCAAACAAGTCATCAATATGAGGTAACGGATATTTGTTCTTGATAGTTACCTGATTAAGCTCTCTGTAATCAATACATAATTGCAGAGTCCCATCTTTATTTCTGACAAACAACACTGGTGCACCCCACGGTGATACACTAGGCCTGATAAAGCCCCTTTCAAGTAATTCCTCAAGCTATGTTTTCAACTCTCTCAACTCAGCTGGAGCCATTCTATAAGGTGCTTTAGAGATTGGTGTTGTACCTGGTAATAACTCAATACAGAACTCAAGCTCTCGATCAGGTGGCATGCTATACTCAGAAGAGAACACATCTGAAAATTCAGACACAACCGGAATATCCTCCATCTTGGGAACAGATAAACTCTGGTCAAGCACACATGCGAGATACCCGGCACAACCACGAGATAAAAGTTTTCTATCTTTTAAAGCAGAAATAACATGTATAGCACATAAAGGCCTATCACCTTCAAAGGTAAAATCAGGCAAACCAGGTATAGAAAAAGTTACTACTTTTCTATGACAATCAACAGATGCATGATGCATATAAAGCCAATCCATGCCAAGAATCACGTCAAAGTCCCTTATAGGTAACACGACTAGGTCAGCAAGAAGGGCATGATCACCCACAAGAACTTCACACTTCTTATAAACCTCAGAAGAAAACATGCAATCTCCCATAGGGGAAGATACTTCTAGCGCATAAGGCATAGAATCAGGAAGAACATGCAAGTGCGACACAAAATGAGATGCCACATAAGAATGAGATGAGTCTGGATCTATCAGGACTCGCGCTCTCGTACTAGAAAGTAATATAGTACCTCCTATGACCGCGGAAGACTCAGCTACACCCTGCTGATCTAGAGCAAACACTCGACCCTGAACTTTAGGTCGACCCCCACTATCTCTCTTAGTACCTGAGGCCTGTTGACTCGTACCCCCAACTTAACTTCCCTTGCCTTTTGGACAATTCTTGATAAAGTGCCCTGTTTCCCCACAAGATAAACATTTTCCTTGCTTTAGCCAACACTTGTCTTTAGAATGGCCTTCTTTCAAGCAATAACCACACACTCTCCTGGAACCTTGAACTGTTGTCTTAGAACCAGTTGATACACTACCTTTACTTTCAGATGGTTGTCGAAATCGACGATCTTGGCGGCTAGATTTACCAACCTTAGAACCAGATTCCTGTGCTTTCTCTGATACACGACCTGTCATGGTTGTTCCCAACTTCACCTTATGTTCTTCAATGTCATTCTCAATCCCATAAGCCCTCTCCACTGCTTGTTGGTAACTAGTAAGCTGTAGAGAAAGAAGTTGTTTCCTATACTCAGTCTTCAACCCCTTCACAAACCTCTGTGCCTTCTTTGCTTCATTTGGAACTAAGTGATCACAATACCTAGCCAATTCTATGAACTTGGTTGAGTATTGCCCCACTGTCAAGCTTCCCTGCTCCAGATTAAGAAATTCCATCTTTTTTCTGTCTTGAACCACTGTTGGAATAAACTGTGACTTGAATGCTTTAAGAAAATTTTCCCAAGTCTGTGGTACTCCTTCCAGTTCCCAGCTTTTATTCAGAACTTGCCACCAATGTTCAGCAGCTTTCTCAAGTTTAAAGGTTGCAAATGTTACCTTATCACCTCCTACACATCTCAAGGTTGTAAAGATATTCTTTATACTTTCAATCCACTCCTCTGCCTTCTTAGCATCAAATTCCCCGTCAAAGCTACGAGGTTTCAACTTCAAGAACCTTGTAAGTCGATTAGGATAATCTCAGTCTATATTATCAACCATCTCTTCTTGAGGAGTTACAGATCTCAGCTGATTACTACCACTTGTACCTTCAGAACTCATTGTACCTGTAGGTAAACACTCGGCGTTAATAACACCCCAAGACTAACCCATACCTAGGCCATAGACCCTATCCAGACTTAGAGCAAACCAAGGTAGCTAAACAGGGTAGCTAAACCAGGGTAGCTCTGATACCAACCTGACACGCCCCCAGGTCCCGGGATCCCCTAGTAGAACCTCGAACCTGGTGGGAGTGACTAACAAGGAACAAGAAACTAACAAGAAACAGGATAACATCTGTCTATAACAAACTGACATGATATATACTCAAAAGTAAGGAGCTAAGATAGCTCACAACACGAGTTCTAGACAAGAAAATTTAAACCAAACTTAGATACATACACAGCGGAAGATATGCCTAGCACAAAAGCTGGCATTACAAGATGTCTAGAGACAACAAGTACTATACAAGAATGTCTACCCCAAAATAAGGATTTATACAACCCATAATACATCGTCCTCACCAAAATGTAAAAGGACACAAGCCCCAAAAGAATAACCACCTGCGTAGTAAGCTCCCAGCTATGTCGAGCCTCACTGCGCACTATCACTAGCCTTCCTTTAATCTAAGGAAAACAATTAAATAAGAAACGGGGTGAGATAAATCTCAGTAAGCTATTAGATGCAACTACATGACATGTTATCATGCAATTCAAGTATATACTCAAGAAATCATGTATCAAGTATCATCAAGTAACAAGTATATGAGAGGCTAAGCCAACTCATCACGTAGCACATAAGGCTAAACAAGCAAGTTATAAAGGATATTGCTTCCTTCCTTATTCCTCCCAAGAATACCATTGTTGTTGTAGCTTGTATTACTTTGACAAATCATGATCAATATCAAGAAACCGCTTATGCAGTATATATCAGAAGACCCGGTAACCAGTGTCATTCCCAAGATCAAGACTCACGAGGTGTTCAAGAGTTTAGCATTCACTTATATCAGGCGTATTTCTCTAATAAAGGAAGCTATGCCCTTACTATGGCCGGTAGTAAGGGGTCAAGCGCAGATACATAGATCCCCATTTATCACTTTGGCCCCAGCCTCATGATATGCGTGAACCTATATACCTCCGAACAAGCAAGGACCAGCTGGACTCACACAAGAATGCACAAGTAGGTATTTACTTGAACTATGGGAGTAGAACTAATCCAAAAGTAGTGGACTAGCTCAACAAGAAACATGCTTCAAGTAATCAAGAAGTCACATTGTTATCAAGCAACTATATGCAATGTTTGCACATACACGTTAGTGCTTGTTCATAGCACTTTCTAGTTTATTACCATACACATGTATTGGTGTCAAGTCATGTACAAGATTTTATCATCTTATATTCAAGTTCTCAATCCAATTCTTTGGATGTTCAAGTCATGTACAAGATTTTATTGTCTTATACTTCAAGTTATAACTCCAATCTTTGGACATTCAAGCATGTATAAGAGTTATACATTTTACTCTTACAAGATCTTAATCCTATTCTTAGGATGTTCAATTCCAAGACTTTATTCTAATGCCCCTAAGGTGCACAAACACAAGTTTCAATATAAGCATAACACATTAGTGCTTGTTCATAGCACTTTCAAGACATAAAGAAGAGTTGTTACTCTTATACTTAAGTTCTCATTTGAGTTCTATAAGTTTTAATGTTCAAGACTAAGTTCTAATGCCCCAAAAGGTACATATACACTTGCTAGGACATCTTATACTAAGGCTCTATGCCTTAGGAGGGGTAAGATTTCATCTCCATTTAGTTTGAACAACTATTGTGCAACAGGGGTTCTGGGCGGTCGCCCAACCCCATCTTGGGCGGTCGCCCAAGATCACATTTTTTGAAACCCAAGTCTGATGATATGGGCGGTCGCCCATAACCACTCTGGGCAGTCGCCCAAGGCCTAATTCAGCAAAAACCCAATTTCTTCCCAGACTTAGAATTCTCCGTCCCAAGCGAAGGAGTAACTTTCTATTAACATTTTAACATACCCAAGGATGCACTAACAAGTTCAAAACCAATACTTTCATTTTCTTTCATTATTTTACACAGTAGTTTTATACTCCCCTTGTCCCAAAATTACAAGTATCACAAAAATTGCCCCAAACACGAAATTGACAAACACAAGTATCAGGAATAACATATATGCATGTTATTACAAGCAAGGGGGAGCTAATAACATACCTAGTCAAAAATCAAAGTCAAGGAAACTTATTTCTGTTCGGCCGGAAACGCTCTATTCAACGCCACGAATATTTATCCGGGATCGAAATCAAGAACAGAAGGATAATTAAACTCGGAGTCGAGAATAGGGTAAACCCTAAACCTACTTTCAAGAACCAGAGAAAGAACGAAAAGCAATTTGGGGAAAATAAGCTTCCTCAGTGAAGCAACCAAGAAGATATACATTCAAGTTTTGAAAATGACACTTAGGCCCTTCAAGTTTCACTTTTAACAAAAAGGCCCCTAAAGTCAAATTTTCATAAATGACCCAAAAGTCAAAACTAGACATTTAACCACCTTAATATTCTAAAGCAGTTAAGAAATTAACCCAAGTAAAACTAACACATAATATGCAAGTTCAAGTATTTAACAAGAATAAGGATGGGCATTACAGGGTAGGCCTTGGCAATTTGATAGGCAAGTGGTTCATAATGGCCGGCATAATACCTACAGTTTGTTTGTTGAGGGTTCAAAAATTGTACTAGTTCCGAGTAAACCGACAGATAAAGTTGTGGAGACTACCCCAAAATTGAGTTGTTTGTCTTGGGCACAGTTTGATGCTGAGTTAGAAGATTCTGATGTGGTATATGTGCTGATTCGGAAAGCAGTGGCTGAGGCAGTTGCTGTTCCAGACGTGATCATCCCTTTGTTACAGGAGTTCTCTGGTGTTTTCCCTGATGAGTTACCTGCAGGATTACCACCCCTGCGTGACATTCAGCATCATATAGATCTGGTTCCCGGGGCGAGTCTTCCTAACAGACCACATTATTGGATGAGTCCCAAAGAGCACGAGGAGCTGCGTAGGCAGGTCGAGGAGTTACTGGCGAAGGGGCACATTAGAGAGAGCATGAGCCCTTGTGCAGTACCAGCCATATTGACAATCAAGCAGGATGGGTCGTGGCATATGTGTGTTGACAGTAGGGCTATCAACAAAATTACAGTATGGTACAGGTTTTCGATCCCGAGGTTTGATGACTTCTTGGATCAGATTAGTGGGGCTGCGGTTTTCACAAAGCTGGATTTGAAGAGTGGTTATTACCAGATTCGGGTTCGGCCGGGTGATGAGTGGAAAACAGCGTTTAAAACGCGAGAGGGTTTGTATGAGTGGCTCGTGATGCCTTTTGGGCTGTCGAATCCCCCCAGCACATTTATGAGGGTGATGAATCAGTTGCTGCGTCCTTTTATTGGGACCTTTGTAGTTGTGTACTTCGACGACATCCTGATTTACAGCAAGAGTCAAGAAGAGCATATTCCGCATATCTAGGCAGTTCTTACAGTTCTGCAGCAGAATAAATTCTACGCAGCAACAAAGAAGTGTGTTTTTATGGTGCCTCGTGTACTGTTCCTGGGGTATGTGATTTCGGGGGATGGATTGCAGGCTAATAGTGCTAAGGTCAAAGCAGTGCAGAAGTGGCCTCGGCCGACAACACAGATGGAGGTGCGGAGTTTTCATGGTCTGGCTTCATTTTATAGGCGTTTTATTCCTAATTTCAGCAGCATCATGGCCCCGATTACTGATTGCATGAAGAATGTTCGGTTTTCCTGGAATGAGGAAGCAGAATTGGCGTTTCAGCAGATCAAGGAGCGATTGACCACTGCCCCGATTTTGATTTTACCTGATTTTTCTCAGCCGTTCGAGCTGCACACAGATGCATCAAAGGTTGGTATAGGGGCTATTCTTAGTCAGAATAGTAAACCGGTTGCTTATTTCAGCGAGAAACTATCTGGGGCAAAGACACGATACAGCACATATGATCTGGAGTGTTATGCAGTCATTCAGGCAGTTAAGCATTGGCGCCATTATCTATTCCAGAGGGAGTTCATTCTGTTTACCGATCATGATTCTTTGCGACATTTGCATGGTCAGGATAAAATCTCACCTCGACATGCTCGTTGGGTTGCTTTCCTTGAACAGTTTACTTTTGTGGTCAATCATAAAGCAGGAGTTTCTAACAGAGTGGCTGATGCACTGAGCCGTCGTCGCGGGCTACTGGGTACCATGCGTGTAGAGGTACTAGGATTTGATTATTTTCGCGAAACACTTGCTGCTGATCCGTATTTTTCTGGGATTATTGACAAGGTGACTGCGGGTGAGAAGACTGATTTCTTGCTGCAGGAGGGGTTCTTATTTAAGGGTAATCAGTTGTGCATTCCAGACTGCAGTCTTCGCTTGCAGATTATTCAGGAGCTCCATGGTGAAGGCCATGTGGGACGGGATCGCACGCTACAGTTAGTGCAATCGTCTTATTTCTGGCCTAGCATGCGTAAAGAGGTTAAGAAGTTTGTGCAGCGATGCCGGGTTTGTCACGCAGCGAAGGGGACGGCCACTAATGCTGGATTGTACATGCCATTGCCAGTTCCGACACAGCCTTGGGTGGATGTGAGTATGGATTTTGTGGTAGGGTTGCCACGTACGCAGCGGGGTCACGATTCTATCTATGTGGTGGTGGACAGGTTTTCTAAGATGGTTCATTTCATCCCGTGCAAGAAGACCACCGACGCAGTTAATGTTGCTCAGTTATTCTTTCAGGAGGTCTATCGTCTTCATGGGTTGCCTGCTTCTATTGTTTCTGACCGTGACACTCGCTTTCTGAGCCATTTTTGGCGCAGCTTGTGGAAGATGGCTAACACACAGCTGAATTTTAGCAGTGCTTATCATCCCCAGACCAATGGACAGACATTGGTGGTTAATCGTTCGTTGGGTAATCTTTTGCGCTGCTTGGTCGGGGAACATATTAAGGCGTGGGATCAGAAATTGTGCCAGGTAGAGTTTGCTCATAATCATGCAGTTAATCGTAGTACCGGGTTCAGCCCTTTCCAGGTGGTGTATTCTGTCCAGCCTAAGGGGCCGTTGGACTTGATTGCTTTGCCCAGCAACCAGAAAGTTCATCACAAAGCGGCTGATTTGGTGTCTGGGTTGCAGGAGATGCACAAGACTGTCTACGATCGCCTACAGGCTGCCAACAGCAGATACAAGCAGCTCGCGGATCAGAAGCGGAGGAGGGTTGAGCTCGATGTTGGGGATTATGTGTGGGCAGTACTGACTAAGGAACGCTTTCCGGTTGGGGCATACAACAAACTGTCTGCCAAGAAAATTGGGCCAGTGGAGATTATGGAGAAGATTAATCCGAATGCTTACCGGTTGAAGCTGCCGAGTCACATTCGTACGGCAGATGTCTTCAACGTGAAGCACTTGATTTCGTTTACAGGTGATGCTTCTTCTGACGAGGACACCGGCGCAAATTCGAGGTCGAATTTTCTTCAGCCTGGGGAGAATGATGCGGACAAAATTGCGGAGTCGTTTTTGGAGTCGTTTGAGCGACAACGCGGGAATGGGCATAACTTTTGATTCCGGAGGAGTTACGGGACGCACAGCATATCAAAACGAGCGTCTTTTCGAGAGGAACAAGAGTCATCGGGTTTGGCCCCCTGAGCGGCCCATAAAAAGGACAAAATCCGCTTCTAAGGCCCTCAAAAGGCCCGACGAAGTTTTTATCAGATTTTCTTAGTTTTTGGATATTTTCGTCCTTTTGACTGTTTTAGGGTTATTTTGAATTAGGTTTTCTTTTTGTTCCAGACTTATTTATACTTTGTTCTGGGGTTTTGTGAGGCAGTTTTCTGCCGTTTTATGATATTAATCATTTCTCTTCAGTTTTCTCGAGCGAAAATTGACGGTTGATCGCTGAATTTCTCGAGCGAAGTTCTGTGATTAATCTTTATCAAGTCTTCCACTACGTCAAATATGCAACGTACCGGGTGTTAAAAGTCAATTAATGCAACGTAGTGCTTACTTTTGAAAATAGACAACGTACTTACTTATTGTGTATCAAATAATGCAACGTAATAACTTTTTAGCCTCTACTACGTTGCATTAATTGATACAACTTACTTCAAGTACGTTTGTCAAATTGTTCGAACTTTGCATTTTGCATTATTTGATACAACTACTTCAAGCACGTTTCACAATGTAAGAAGTCGCTACTACGTTGCATTAATTGATATAAATCGGACACTACGTTGCATAAATTGGTCGTTTGCCCAATTTTTGCAAGAGCAAGCATGACATTAATATTGTGATACGAGCGTATCGGGGAGATTCTTAGAGTTTATATGACTGTTCTTTTGGACAAACAAAAAATGAATGCAACTGTTTATTGGGTGGGATGAATAATTTGTATCCATATACTCCCTCCGTCCCACTCGAATTAGGACAAATTTCCATTTTGGATGTCCCATTCGAATTAGGACAACCCAAAAATGGAAGTGTTTTTTATGACGCCAAAATCTGGTTGGATCAGCCTTCGTCTAGCGGGTCGGATAATCCCAGCAACAGTTCTTGATTGCCGAATCTGCACACACGAAACAATCGTAAACTACACCGGGGCTTCACCGGCGAATGCCCTCCGGTGTAAGAATAAGGATATGGGTGATTAGAAATAGAGAATCAATTGACTAGATTAGAGCCAAAAGTTCATTACCCGTTTCTTGTGTAGAGGACCTGTTTATATAGGCGCGGGTGTATGAGTTCTGACTTGATAGGAAAGCCAGGAAGCCCGTGGTGATGTAGGACTCATATTCCTTGGAGATAGACTCCTGATAAGGATGAACTAAGACCTGTTATCTGATAGGAGAGTTATCTTGGTTCAGATAAGGACTCTTAATTTTAGAGTTGTAATATAACTCTGTATGAGGTTTCCCAACGATAATGGGAGGTTTACGATGCAAGTCGGCCCGTCATCTAACTCGGCTCGTCATAGAGGCCGGCTAGGGATTAGGCTTCTCGGACTCGGCCTAGGCAAGGACTGCCTGCTCGGCCTTACTGATGTCGACCTATAAGCATGGGCTCGTGAGTGGGCCTCTCGGTATAGGTCCATTAGGTACGCTGGGCCTAATGTCCGGGTTCCCATCTACCCGGTCGGTTTATGTCGTTCAGTGGCCCCCGAGTTTCTATCTCGGCATGCCGAATAGAAATTGTTGGGTATTTAATTTCTGGTTGATTGATGTGACAGTTGTAGCCGCCAAAATCCTTGCTTCGATTTGCTGATGCCAATAGGATTTAATGCTAATTGAATCATTGTTCTTCTTGGAATGGGAAAACTCCAGTTGGATTCCACATATGAGTAATATTAATTACCCTTCAACTAACTCCATCTTAAGTACTATAAATAGAGAATCTGTGTTTTAATTTTCCATATTATTCTTGCCTCCTTTTCTTCTCCCAAACTTTATCCATGGCCAAAAGAGAGTATGATAATGCTTTTCCAGAAGAATGTGATTCCTCAGATGATGCGAAGGACTCACCCGTCCTGAATGACAAAAAATCTGCGGATGGCTCCTTACTTCCCCCTGAGGATTACTGTCAGGACGGTGAAGACTCAGATGATAGCAATCATGAATGGGAGGAGTCCATCGCCGAAGGTAGTGATGAAGACTCAAGTGATGATGAGGACAACAGCTCCAGCGAGGTTGAAGAAGAGGACGAAGAAGAAGAAAAAGACTTCAAAGCTTTCCAGGAAGAGATGAAGTTGTACCGAGAGAACCAAAAATAAATAACTTCATGTTGGCCTAATGATAGTAGTAACCTTTTTTCTCTTTCTTTTTTGTACAGGCTAAGCCCCCGGCCTTGCTGTGGGGGTCTTTTGTTGAATATATATATATATATATATCAGGGCTCTCTCCTTTGCCCTCCTTGCTTCGTTTTTGAATTCTCTACGATTTGTATGACTTTGAATCTTTTCATTATCATCACCTTTTACACGATGTTGCAATAGAACAATGCCGATCATACGATCTCAGTTGACATGTCGGCATGGAAAGCATTTGCACCTGTCATTCAACCGTAACTTCAATCACCGCACGACATTGACTTGACCTTTCTTCATCTCGGTTTCATCCTGTTCTTGGATACCACTAAGGATGTCGGTCCATTGTAGGAGTGTCGGCTATACCTGTATGCTGAACCCTTCAATGTCGATCCAGGCATCCGAAAAGTGGGATTTTTGAAGCCGACCGGCATCCCTGTTGTAGGTCTCGTCTTGACACGTGTTGATCTATCATTGGAAGTCTGCTTGTGTTTCTCAAACGGCGGTTGAGTCACTTCAATCGTTCGTCTTCTCATTGTATTGATCGGTGCACGTGTCCCAGTGATGGGACAGTCACCTCGAAAACGCGGTCCATTAAATGTGGATCATGATGAGTTAGTGGGAGTACGTGCTACCCATGGATCGCGGGTCAGGTCCGACTTAAACCCGGACCCATAATTTTCGACCCGACGATATATACTTCACAATAAACCCTTGAAAATATTTTTACTTTCCAATTCTTCACCTGCGTAGTGTGGCTGCCGCCGGCGAATCAAACAAGAACTCTGATTTTGGAGCGACTCCCCTCAATCTGCTTCGATTAAAGTGCTTAAGGCGGCCCCTCGACTAGCTCCCTCTGATCTCTTTCCATTTTTAAGGTATTCTTCCCCCTTCCTTTTGTTGATTTTCCACATTTGGGGTTTCGAGCATTTCTTTGAGGGTTTTGCCGCTTCGTCCGCCACTGTTCTTAGCTTTATTTTTTGAAATTTCACCTCTTCCCAATGTCTGGACCTCTGATTTCGGGTGTAAATCCCTTGTATGGTTGTTATCAAAGAAACAATAGGATTTATATTAAATCAAATGGGCATTGGAATATGATGTCGTTATTAGCCGTGGGGGATATCCTGTACTTGAGGGGGTCACCTAGGGAAGATCTGAGGTATCCATCTGGCCTTTATGCCCCGAGGGTTAGAGGGGAAGACGATGCCGACATGATTGTCTTTGATACCGAGGATAAAGTCCTTGACCATATTTATTTATTTTATGTAAAAGATAAATCCTTGATTCGATCCCGTCTTGAGGGTGCAACCTCCTCGGTCCCCGTAGTTGATTCGGGGGGAATACGGCCTTTCCAAGGCTTCTCGATGAGTCTAACCCCTCTGCTTCTTCTACAGGTATGGCCGGGGAGAGCACCTCCAATAGGATAGTGGATCGCTTCGATGCCGGTGTTTCCAGGACAAGACGAGGTGCCAGTGTTAAGATGACTAGTAGGAAAGCGGGGAAGTCAGGTCCCGTTGTAGGTAAGCATCCCAAATCGGGTGAAGAAATGATTGAGGCCCTCTATTCTCGGTATGGAGTGGATCGAGAGGAATATTGTTTGTACTATAGCAAGGCCATTCCTTTAGATACAGATGAAAAGATCCATAACTTTTACTACGACCAGGCTGTTGTCTCGTTCTTCTTTAAAAAATTCCAACTAGGACTACGGCTTCCTCTTGACCCCTTCATTAACGAATTTCTGGAGTCGTGGGAACTGATGCTGGCTCACATTGGTGCTAATGCAGTCAGGTACCTGGTTAGTTTCATTGTCTTGTGTCGCAGTCTTAACTTCGAACCGTGTATGTCTGTTTTCGATCACTTCTTCAACGTGAGTTACAACAAGACTACGAGAACATTGACCATCAAGTCCGATCCCTCCAAACCCAAGATTATCACCCCTATTTCTGGCACAGTCAGCAAGGTGTCGGGGTAGAATTCCCATGTAATTAAAGTCGAGTCCCGTTTCGGTTGGGAGTTTGCCGTCCCCGAATACGCACCATCCCGTCCTCATAAGGTCCACAAGACTGAATGGAGCGATAGGTTGATCGCTAAACTTGAGGAGTTTTCCAACTTGGGTACTTTGGATTGGAACGAACTGGAGAAAGATCCCCGCTATTATGTTCAGGCCGGGTTGATGAAGGGTCCCCTTGACGGGGTCGTCCCTAAGGTTAGTGTTCTGAGGGGAAATAGGTTCCCGGATTGGATCGTCCATCCCAATTTTGTTTTCCTTCGTGACTGTGTTCGTTGCCAGGAGCAAAACAACATTTGCCTTAAGACTGAAGATACTATAGGATGTAATTATCTAACCTTGCCTTTTTTCCCCTGATCTTTGATGCCTCGTCTCGGTCTAATCTTGGTGTTTTGTGCAGTTTTGACTATGGAGCAAGTTGCCGAGATCGAGTTGGAGGAACTTGACCCTGTTCAGGCAGCGAGGTTGAAGAAGCAACGGTTTAAAGCTGCCGCCTTAGAGAAGCATCATGATGACATGGAAGATAGGCAGAGGCTGCTTCAGAACAAAGATGATTCCGCGGTGCCTATGTCAGACCGCTCTGTTGGGGAAGTTGGAGAGGGGGCCGACGTGGTGGCCCCCGAGACCGAAGAGGCTGCTCACGATAGTCTGTCTCAGAGTCACGGTCAGGATACGCGCGTTGTGATTGAGTCGGATAGTGGGGGTGCTCATCACGGTCAGAAAAGATCCAGGGAGGAGGTCAGGGTGGTTCGAGCTCCGAAAAAGGCAACTCCCTCTGCTCATGATTCTGCTTTTAGCCCGGCCTTGCCTGACGATGAGGTGAAGAGTTGGGTAGAGAGGTTTGGTGGTGTCTCTATTCTGTCGGGTCTGGACGTGTCGGTTCGTTCGGGCCTTGCTCTGAAGAAGGGCGGTCTGGTGATAAAGCGGGCCATGAATGTGGATACCATTGAGCAGTTGATTGCCGAGAAACCCACGTCCCAGCAAATGTTGAACCGCAAAGGCTTACTCCTTAGCGAGGTAAAGCTCCTGGCTATCCCATTCTCTTTCTGCTCTATGTCGTTATTTATTTCTTCTTTCTTTTTTGTAGCTTGCATCTCTTGCCCAAACCGATTACACCATGTATCGGCACGCCTACGAGTCCTTGAAGTAGACATAAGCCGAGGTGTCTAGGATTAAAGGCTCCATTGACGATCTCACCGACAAAGCAGTTAGCTTAGAGAAAGAAAAACCTTTTCTTGATGCGTCACATCGCCAGTCTCAGGAAGAAGTCTCAAAGCTGAAGGAGTCTCTGCTAGCCACGAAAAACGAGCTCGAGGATGAGAGCAAGCGTGCCGAGACGTTGGCGGGAGAAAAGGCTACCGTTGAGGAGAAGCTTGCTTTGTTGGAGGACCAGTATGCTCGTCTGGAGGAGAATGTGGCGATTAAAGAGAAGGCGGCCGTGGAGGCTTATAAGAGCGGGCCCCAATTCAGGGCAGACCTGAGTGATAGAGTCGGCACGATATACAATGATGCCTGGTCCAATTTAACTCGTCTCCTTTACATCGATCCCGAAGTTGATGTACCATTGTAGAAGTGTGCTCGTCTCTATCATCAGGACGCCTACAGTGTTGAGGCGCGGGCCGCGCATTCTCTCATTCCGTTCTCTGAAGGAAGTCTCAGGGTTATCAAGGCGATGGATCCCAAGACCAACAGGCCCGTCTGGGAACCTCCGGAGCTGGCGCCTGATAACTTCGAGAAGTTGCTGGAGCAAACCGAGGATGAGGCCCGTGCCGGTGTGGATTGATCTGACGACTTAATGTTTCAGTTTGTAAAGCCGGTTTGGCTTGGAACAGTTGTATTTAGCACTTGTCTCACTCTGCCCAACGTCATTCGGGGGAGTTTTAAACACTTTTTGTATGTCCCAAGTATTCGTATGCCTGGACCCAGTGTTTGCTGGGGGGGCGTAAACACTTGTTTTGAGAACCTCAGTTTGAGGCATTTTAGCCTTTGTTTAACCTGTTCAGTTAAGTACTATCTCGTTATTAATTCGTTTATTTTATCTCGGTTTGAGATGTCTCGACGATCTAATGTGATGAGATGCGATAGCCAGTTCGGGCTACGTTTGTAGGCCGTGGTCACTCACCATGTGGAAAACCATAATAAGCTTCATATGTTCCGGCCAAGGTGGTCTACCATTTAGTTCCGACGAACGTCTAGTGTTTGGTTTTGATACGTTGAGTCTGACCATTAGGATCAACTCAAGTCGTCTTATATGCTAGTTGTTGGAACTAGGCTTTAGAAGTCATGCTTTAAGTGTGCTCATCGACTTCGTTAGGTTGCTAGTTATTGAAACCAGGCTTTAGAAGTCATGCTTTAAGTGTGCTCATCGACTTCGTTAGGTTGCTAGTTATTGAAACCAGGCTTTAGAAGTCATGCTTTAAGTGTGCTCATCGACTTCGTTAGGTTGCTAGTTATTGAAACTAGGCTTTAGAAGTCATGCTTTAAGTGTGCTCATCGACTTGATTATGAGATTGGTGATGATATTTACCTCGTTTTGATTGATAGCTAGCGAGCTTTTAGCATTTTATGTATATGATGTAAATAATAAAGTTCATCAGCATCAAAATTTAGTGTACACAAATTTTTTATTTTATATGAGGTCATACTTTTCTTCATCTTCTCTTCTATATAGAGGAACATTCAAGTGAGTTTTTACCATACATCTACAAGTTTAACTATACATATAAATGTTCTCAAAAACCAAAATATTTTCATATTAGAATACATCAAAGTCTACCTTTAAACCTTCTGCAGTACAATCCGATACAATCCAACCATGGTCTGCAGTGGATAATGTCCACCCACCCTTTGAACTGTGACGATACCATGAACTAGGATTATCGAACCTGTCTTCTTTTACCTTCATATCCATAACAAATTACTGAATCAACATTATAACGAAATATATATATATATATATATATATACACATATATATTAGGTTTACGCAAGAGTAGATAGATGACTGATTACTTGTGATAGCTTGATGAACTCATGTGCTCTTTTAAGCATTAAACCATACTCATCCACAAGTTTTGTTGCGGTTATTGCTTGAACAGCAAAAGCTGCATCCCACGTCTGAGATCCATTGTATCCCTGGAATTTGTTAACAAGGGTTCCAACTTTAAGCTCATAACATTTGTATATATCTTTGATAATATTGTGATGTTAAGAGTCATGATACTGTTCTTATATTTTGTCTAAAATACGTGTGCAATTTTGTTATTAGACCTGCATCTTCATCCCGTCTTTAGCTATCCATAGATAGTCTTTTATCCTCAAGAGATGCAATTTGTTGGGCATTGAATTTCGATCCTCCACCCAGCAACATACCATATTTAGTACCTATTTTTCGTAAAGATTAAGACTGATGTTAAGGAGATTTAAAGTGTTAGAAGTCAAAATTCGATTTTGAAGAGGAAATCGCCCTAAGCTTGTCAATTGGAGTTGGTTCCCACTGGAGAGAGACCCTTCGACTGATTTCTTTGAGATGAAAAAAGTAACTGGGATGAGTATCAGTTAGAAAATCAGTGCCACCGTAATCCATATAGCAATCAAAAATTCTTACGATGTTTAATTCACCAAAACTTACATAAGATTAAGAAAACGTGAATTATTTTTTTTCTCCTGGACGGAAGAACGGCTATGGTGGGTTTACAGACGAGGAGTTTATTCATACCCTGGGAGAGAGACTTGAATTAAATGAGAAGTTGGAACTCTTTGATTCCAAATTACAATCTTGCCCTTTATTTGCTTAAAAGGGTGGGATATGAAAGGGCGTATTTGTCAAAGAAAAATGAGCTGGATGTTAGGATGCCTTTGAAGATGATATCCTAACAAAACCATATATATATATATATATATATATATATATATATATATATATGTCCCACACCAATAGGCACTTTTGGTCAAACTAACTTGAACTTTTTGACTATTATTTTATGCTAAATTGTTAATCTCTATAAAAATTTAAAATACATTACTAAATTAGTAATAGAAATATTATCAATAACTATTTTTAATTTTTTTTATGGAGATACATTATTTAGTATAAAATGTTTGTCAAAGTTAAAGTAGATTTGACTAAAAGTGTCCATTGGTGTGGGACGGATGGAGTATACTCCCTCCGTCCCACTAGAAGTGAGACTTCTTTCCTTTTTGATCCGTCCCACATCAAGTGAGACTACCCAAAATGGAAATGTTTTAATATACTTATATTCATCATTCCCCACCATTTAACCCCACTCATTCTCTCTCTTCATTTTCCACCACTCATTTTATTCAAACAACATTACCATTTAACCCCACTCATTCTCTCTCTTCATTTTCCACCACTCATTTTATTCAAACAACATTACTATTTACCCCACTCATTCTCTCTCTTCATTTTCTACCACATATATATCACTTTATCTTAAATATTGTGCCCACTCCTCTAGTCTCACTTCTAGTGGGACGGAGGGAGTATATATATACTCCCTCCGTTCCTGGTAAATTGCAACAATTTTCCATTTTGGGCATTCCACTTAAGTTGCAACAATGCCAAATAAGAAAACTCTTTATTACTTTTATAATCATCCACTCATTCTCTCTCTTCCTCTCAACCACTCATTATTCTCCTTTCTTAATTTTTGTATTTCCCCTTTTATATTGCAACTTACCCGGAACGGAGGGAGTATATATGTATAATTACATATTACAAAATACATGGTTGGTTGGTTGGGCAATTAGAAGATAGAAAGATACCCTCTAAAACATAAACATTGCCAAATCACCTCCTCCACTTCTCCTACACCAAAAGCTAATCTACCTTTCTCTCCTTTACTTCTCCTTTTTCAACCTTTATAAGAGTTGTCTCGATGGCCATATAACCATCTTTTTTGGTTAGAGGGATATCCTGTACTTGAGGGGGTCACCTAGGGAAGATCTGAGGTATCCATCTGGCCTTTATGCCCCGAGGGTTAGAGGGGAAGACGATGCCGACATGATTGTCTTTGATACCGAGGATAAAGTCCTTGACCATATTTATTTATTTTATGTAAAAGATAAATCCTTGATTCGATCCCGTCTTGAGGGTGCAACCTCCTCGGTCCCCGTAGTTGATTCGAGGGGGAATACGGCCTTTCCAAGGCTTCTCGATGAGTCTAACCCCTCTGCTTCTTCTACAGGTATGGCCGGGGAGAGCACCTCCAATAGGATAGTGGATCGCTTCGATGCCGGTGTTTCCAGGACAAGACGAGGTGCCAGTGTTAAGATGACTAGTAGGAAAGCGGGGAAGTCAGGTCCCGTTGTAGGTAAGCATCCCAAATCGGGTGAAGAAATGATTGAGGCCCTCTATTCTCGGTACGGAGTGGATCGAGAGGAATATTGTTTGTACTATAGCAAGGCCATTCCTTTAGATACAGATGAAAAGATCCATAACTTTTACTACGACCAGGCTGTTGTCTCGTTCTTCTTTAAAAAATTCCAACTAGGACTACGGCTTCCTCTTGACCCCTTCATTAACGAATTTCTGGAGTCTTGGGAACTGATGCCGGCTCACATTGGTGCTAATGCAGTCAGGTACCTGGTTAGTTTCATTGTCTTGTGTCGCAGTCTTAACTTCGAACCGTGTATGTCTGTTTTCGATCACTTCTTCAACGTGAGTTACAACAAGACTACGAGAACATTGACCATCAAGTCCGATCCCTCCAAACCCAAGATTATCACCCCTATTTCTGGCACAGTCAGCAAGGTGTCGGGGTAGAATTCCCATGTAATTAAAGTCGAGTCCCATTTCGGTTGGGAGTTTGCCATCCCCGAATACGCACCATCCCGTCCTCATAAGGTCCACAAGACTGAATGGAGCGATAGGTTGATCGCTAAACTTGAGGAGTTTTCCAACTTGGGTACTTTGGATTGGAACGAACTGGAGAAAGATCCCCGCTATTATGTTCAGGCCGGGTTGATGAAGGGTCCCCTTGACGGGGTCGTCCCTAAGGTTAGTGTTCTGAGGGGAAATAGGTTCCCGGATTGGATCGTCCATCCCAAATTTGTTTTCCTTCGTGACTGTGTTCGTTGCCAGGAGCAAAACAACATTTGCCTTAAGACTGAAGATACTATAGGATGTAATTATCTAACCTTGCCTTTTTCCCCCTGATCTTTGATGCCTCGTCTCGGTCTAATCTTGGTGTTTTGTGCAGTTTTGACTATGGAGCAAGTTGCCGAGATCGAGTTGGAGGAACTTGACCCTGTTCAGGCAGCGAGGTTGAAGAAGCAACGGTTTAAAGTTGCCGCCTTAGAGAAGCATCATGATGACATGGAAGATAGGCAGAGGCTGCTTCAGAACAAAGATGATTCCGCGGTGCCTATGTCAGACCGCTCTGTTGGGGAAGTTGGAGAGGGGGCCGACGTGGTGGCCCCCGAGACCGAAGAGGCTGCTCACGATAGTCTGTCTCAGAGTCACGGTCAGGATACGCGCGTTGTGATTGAGTCGGATAGTGGGGGTGCTCATCACGGTCAGAAAAGATCCAGGGAGGAGGTCAGGGTGGTTCGAGCTCCGAAAAAGGCAACTCCCTCTGCTCATGATTCTGCTTTTAGCCCGGCCTTGCCTGACGATGAGGTAAAGAGTTGGGTAGAGAGGTTTGGTGGTGTCCCTATTCTGTCGGGTCTGGACGTGTCGGTTCGTTTGGGCCTTGATCTGAAGAAGGGCGGTCTGGTGATAAAGCGGGCCATGAATGTGGATACCATTGAGCAGTTGATTGCCGAGAAACCCACGTCCCAGCAAATGTTGAACCGAAAAAGCTTACTCCTTAGCGAGGTAAAGCTCCTGGCTATCCCATTCTCTTTCTGCTCTATGTCGTTATTTATTTCTTCTTTCTTTTTTGTAGCTTGCATCTCTTGCCCAAACCGATTACACCATGTATCGGCACGCCTACGAGTCCTTGAAGTAGACAGAAGCCGAGGTGTCTAGGATTAAAGGCTCCATTGACGATCTCACCGACAAAGCAGTTAGCTTAGAGAAAGAAAAACCTTTTCTTGACGCGTCACATCGCCAGTCTCAGGAAGAAGTCTCAAAGCTGAAGGAGTCTCTGCTAGCCACGAAAAACGAGCTCGAGGATGAGAGCAAGCGTGCCGAGACGTTGGCGGGAGAAAAGGCTACCGTTGAGGAGAAGCTTGCTTTGTTGGAGGACCAGTATGCTCGTCTGGAGGAGAATGTGGCGATTAAAGAGAAGGCGGCCGTGGAGGCTTATAAGAGCGGGCCCCAATTCAGGGCAGACCTGAGTGATAGAGTCGGCACGATATACAATGATGCCTGGTCCAATTTAACTCGTCTCCTTTACATCGATCCCGAAGTTGATGTACCAGTGTAGAAGTGTGCTCGTCTCTATCATCAGGACGCCTACAGTGTTGAGGCGCGGGTCGCGCATTCTCTCATTCCGTTCTCTGAAGGAAGTCTCAGGGTTATCAAGGCGATGGATCCCAAGACCAACAGGCCCGTCTGGGAACCTCCGGAGCTGGCGCCTGATAACTTCGAGAAGTTGCTGGAGCGAACCGAGGATGAGGCCCGTGCCGGTGTGGATTGATCTGACGACTTAATGTTTCAGTTTGTAAAGCCGGTTTGGCTTGGAACAGTTGTATTTAGCACTTGTCTCACTCTGCCCAACGTCATTCGGGGGAGTTTTAAACACTTTTTATATGTCCCAAGTATTCGTATGCCTGGACCCAGTGTTTGCTGGGGGGGCGTAAACACTTGTTTTGAGAACCTCAGTTTGAGGCATTTTAGCCTTTGTTTAACCTGTTCAGTTAACTACTATCTCGTTATTAATTCGTTTATTTTATCTCGGTTTGAGATGTCTCGACGATCTGATGTGATGAGATGCGATAGCCAGTTCGGGCTACGTTTGTAGGCCGTGGTCACTCACCATGTGGAAAACCATAATAAGCTTCATATGTTCCGGCCAAGGTGGTCTACCATTTAGTTCCGACGAACGTCTAGTGTTTGGTTTTGATACGTTGAGTCTGACCATTAGGATCAACTCAAGTCGTCTTATATGCTAGTTGTTGGAACTAGGCTTTAGAAGTCATGCTTTAAGTGTGCTCATCGACTTCGTTAGGTTGCTAGTTATTGAAACCAGGCTTTAGAAGTCATGCTTTAAGTGTGCTCATTGACTTCGTTAGGTTGCTAGTTATTGAAACCAGGCTTTAGAAGTCATGCTTTAAGTGTGCTCATCGACTTTGTTAGGTTGCTAGTTATTGAAACTAGGCTTTAGAAGTCATGCTTTAAGTGTGCTCATCGACTTCGTTAGATGATCTCGGCGTTGTAATTAACGCTAAGACCGTGTTATTTCCATTAGTCAAAGCTTGATGTAAATGAAAATAAAGGAAATTTTATTGATAAAATCAAACTAAGATAACTAGATATCAACTATAGAATCTAAAACTGAAAATCTGATAAAAGGAACAAACAGCTAACCGAGATGCTACTGATAGTACTTTCTCAAGTGTTCGAAATGCCATGGGTGCTTAAGCTCTTTTCCTTCCGGAGTTTTGAGCATGTAGGTCCCTTCCCGTATAATGTGGGTGATGACGTAAGGACCTTCCCAGTTTGGCGAGAGCTTATTCTGTTGTGACTTCAGGTGTGTCGACTCAATTTTTCTGAGTACCCAGTCACCGACTTCAAAGGTTCTCTTTTTTACCTTGCTATCATGGTAGGCCTTGGTTCTTTGCTTGTAATTGATCATTCTGAGTTGGGCAGTCACCATTTTCTCGTCGACTAGGTCTAGGTCTAGTAGTCGGTTGTACTCATTGACGACCTCGTCATAGTTGGTTACTCTGAAAGTCGGCAAGGCCATCTCGGCTGGTGCCATTGCTTCTGAACCATAAGTCATAGCAAAGGGTGTCTCCCCAGTTGGCCCCCGAGTGGTTGTACGGACGGCCCATAGAGCTAGGGGGAGTTCGTCCAGCCACTTTCCTAGACTGCCTTCCAAATTCTTGGTGAGTGCTTTTAAGACAAGTTTGTTGGCGGCCTCGGCCTGTCCATTGCCTTGAGGATGGCTGACCGACGACTTCTTGTGTTTGACTCCCAACCTATTCAACTCCTCGGTGAAGGCATCAGAGAATTGTAGGCCATTGTCTGTCACTATAGTGTGCGGCACGCCAAAACGGCACCATATGTAGTCATGGATAAAGTTGATGGCGTTTTCTTCAGTGATCTTTGCTAGCGGTTTCGCCTCTACCCACTTTGTGAAGTAATCGACCGCCACAATTACATATTTGTTGCTCCCTTTGGCTAATGGAAATGGTCCAATGATGTCGACTCCCCACATGTCGAATGGCCATGTCGGTATGACCAAGCTTTGCTCTACGGTAGGTACTTTGGGTAGGTCGGAGTAGCGTTGACATTTGTCACACCTTTTTACGTAGGCTTGGGCATCCTCCTCATGTTTGGCCAATAGTAGCCAAGTGTGATGATTTTGTCGGCAAGGGTTCTGGCCCCCGGGTGTCCCCCACAGACTCCCCCATGTACCTCGGCGAGGAGTTTCTCGGTGCTTTTTGGCGCAACACATCTTAGGAGAGGTCTAGAGAATGACCTTCTGTACAGGATGCCATTCCAGACCATGTATCTTGTCGTCTTCTTTTTGATCGATTTGGCCTCTAACTCGTCCTCAGGAAGTTTTCCCTTTTCCAAGTAGTCCTTGTAATCGTCAATCCATGTCCTTTCCTCGTCATCTAGGAGCAAAATCTCCAGTCTTTCATAGGCAGGCTGGTCGGTGTAAATGATCAGGGGGTCCGAGTCCTCAGCTGTTGCCATCTTCGAAAGTAGATCGGCTTCCAGGTTGTATTCTCTACCGACTTGTCGTATATCCCAGAACTCAAAGTTCTTGGTCAGGTTTAGGACGAGGTCTTTGTATTTGGTCAGCATGTGGTTTTCGGTGTTGTATTCCCCTTTAACTTGGTTCACCACCAGTTGGGAGTCGCTGTATGCTACCAGTCTCGTTGCGCCAAAGAACTTGGCTCTCTCAAGTCCCAGGATTAGGGCCTCATATTCAGCCTGATTATTTGAGGCAGGGAACTTGAACCTGATAAAATCACGTGCAACATGCTCACCGGCAGGGCTAGTCAAGTAGACCCCGGCGCCGCTTCTTCCTTGGGTAGTTGACCCGTCGGTATATAGGACCCAACAGTTGGGCGGTAGTTCTTCCAAGGGCTCTCTATCCATAGGGAACTTCCTTTTTCGGGTGGTCGCCGTATGTTCACTTGTAAAGGCGGTCTAAGAAGTCAGCAAGAGGTTGGGCCAGAAGAGTCTTCCTCGGCCTGTAGGTTATATCGAACTCGGTCAGTTCGATCGACCAGTTAAGTAGGCGTCCTGAGCTGTCCATCTTGTGAAGTATTTTTCTAAGAGGAGCATTGGTATAGACCGTGATAGGATGAGCCGAGAAGTAAGCTCGTAGTTTTCTGGCTGCAATTATCAAGGCATAAGCAATTTTCTCGGCATTGAAGTACCTGCTCTCGGTATCTGACAGTGCCTTGCTGACGTAGTAGACTGGCTTCTGGATACCGCTTTCTTCTCTGACTAGCACGGCTGCTACGGCTCGGTCGGTTGCTGCTAAGAAAACGTACAATGTCTCACCCATGACCGGGCTACTAAGTAGGGGTGGAGAGCCGAGGTAGTCTTTCAGTTGCTGGAACGAGGTCGAGCACTCAGGCAACCAAGAAAAATCCTTTGTTCCCTTCAAGGCTTTGAAAAAGGGGAGGGATTTTCCGCTGATTTAGCAATGAACCTACCGAGTGCTGCTACTCTCCCATTCAACCTTTGAACCTCTTTGATACAAGTCGGCTCCCTCATATCGATCAAGGCTTGGATCTTCTCTGGGTTAGCCTCGATGCCTCGCTGAGAAACCATGAAACCTAGAAAATTGCCCGCCGTGACCCCGAAGACGCACTTTCTAGGGTTGAGCTTCATATCGTTAGCTTTTAAGTTGTTAATGGTTTCCTCCAGATCTGGTATATGGCTGCCGACCTTGGTCTTGATCACCATGTCATCAATGTAGGCCTCCATATTCCGGCCTATCTGAGATTTGAAGACCTTGTTCACCATCCTCTGATATGTGGCCCCTGCATTCTTCAGACCGAAAGGCATCATGACGTAGCAGTATACGCCGCCTGCAGCTTGAAAGGCCGTCCTTTCAATGTCGTCCTCGGCCATTTTGACTTGATGATAGCCAGAGTAGGCATCCAAGAAACTGAGGGTTTGATGACCGGCAATGGAGTCTACGAGTTTGTCAATCCTGGGAAGGGGGTAGCTATCTTTGGGACATGCCTTGTTCAGGTCCGTAAAGTCCACGCACATCCTCCATTTGCCATTGTTCTTCTTTACCATGACGACGTTGGCAAGCCACTCGGGGTATGTTGCCTCTCTTATGATGCCGGCTTTGAGGAGTTTATCGACCTCGATCTCAATTGCTCTTTCCTTGTCGGTAGAGAAGACTCGTCTTGTCTGCTTGACCGGTTTGAAGAACTTGTCGACCTCCAGTTTGTGGAGAGCAACAGCTTCCTTTACTCCCACCATGTCATCTACTTTCCAGGCAAATACGTCTAAATTGTTTTGGAGTAGGGAGATGAGCTCTTCTCTTCTCATTCTGGTTCGGAGAGTTGCTTCCCAATCTTTACTTTCTGATCTGGATAGTCTGTGTTGATGACGACCTCATCTAACTGATCCACTGGTTTGAGTTCGGGGCCGTCTCTGAACTCTAGGGTCTCGACAATGATCTGCTTGACCTTCTCCTTGTCCTCCCCTTCCAAACTTAGGTTTTCCATGTCCAACAGTTTTTCGATCTCGGTTTCCATATCAGTCGGCTGTGTGGCCCCCGAGCTAGGGACGACGGCGAGAGCCAAGTTGTCTGTAGCTGTGTTCATAGAGATGCAACCAAATCCGTCTAAGACGTAGGTAACCTCGGCCCTAGTTGGGACGTCATTATCAAAAATAGCCCTCTCTTCAGGTTCGTCTTCAACATTCGCTAATATAACACCGATATGTGGCGTCGAGGTTGTAACTGTGGTTGATTTTGAAACCGTGATTGTTTTATCAGGAGTATCAATCTCCATCTTGGCCTTTGCTTTCCTGGACTTCATCACATGCTCCAAAAAATCTCTCGGCGACCCTGGGACGCACCCAATTCCAGCCGGGGTGGGGAACTTCACCCTCTGGTGAGGGAGGGAGGCAACCAGTCCCAACTTTCCTTGACTGGGTGCACCTAGGATAGCATGGTAATCACTGTCTAGATCCATGACTATGAAGGTGACCGTGGCCGAGGTCTTGTAGGGGTGAGTGCTGACTTCCAAGAGTAGGTCGACGGTTCCTTTGGCATCGGCCTTATGATTAGTGAACCCTTCTAGCCTTCCATTATATGGGGTCAGCATTGTATCGGGAAGTTCCATCTCTTTAAAAGTGCGATAGTATAGCACATCCTTGGCTGCTCCGGAGTCTATGAGGAGCCTGTCCGACTCGCAATTATCAATGCGGCCTGTGATGACCAATGGTTGTTCTCTCATGGCAAGGTTTCCCGCCAACTCATTTGGAGAAAAACTAATCACTTCCTCCCTCTCATGGATCCAGGGAGGGATGTGGAAGACTTTACTTAGCTCGTAAATCTGCTCTTTGAGTTTCTTGTTTGATGGAATTTCCTCTCTGATCACGCCTATCAACCTAGCCCGCGGTGGTCTGTCGACCTGGTCATTGTTTTTGTCTTCTTCCCTTGGGCGTTTATTGTCTTTGGTCATGAACTGATTGAGCTTGCCTTGGTCGGCCCATTTCTGCAGAATCTTCTTCAGGGCAAAACAGTTCTCGGTGTCGTGACCGTTATCTCTGTGATAGGAGCAATACTTTGTGGTATCCCTTGGGTATTTCGGGTTGTCTTTTAGAGGCTTGGGGTTGGGGAGATCCACCAGATTCATGATCTCAGAGATCGGTTTATTGAATGTGGTGAATGTCTCGGTCCCCCTGGTCCTGTTTTTGCCCTTGCCGTTTCCCCCGTTGGTCCCCTGGGACGAGTTCCCGTTATTTGATTTGTCAAGATATCGGTCTCGTTCCTTATGACCATATAACGTCTTTTTCTTCTCCTCGGCGATGGCCGTGGCATAAGCAACGTGGTACAACTAGGCTTTGGTGAGGGGCTCTCTGACCGACAATTCATAAGTTAGCTGCTCTGACCTATGACCATTCGTGAAGCATACAATTATCTCCCTGTCGATCAGGCGTTCCTCTATTGAGTCGGCAATATCCCTAAACCGGTTGTAGAAACTCAGGGTGGACTCGTTCTTGCTCTGGACCATGTTGGCTAGGTCAGACAACCTTTTCTTTCTAGCACCAGCAGTAGCAAAATATTCCAAAAATTGTGATTTCAACTTGGCAAAGGAATTGATGCTGCTTTTCTCAAGGTCCATGAACCAGGACCGAGCTGCCTTTGTTAAGGTGCTTGCAAAGGCCTTGCACAGCACGTCATCCTGATTGGACACTAGGGCCATAGTGGCCTCAAAGGCTTGGATGTGATCCAGAGCATCGGCGTTGCCAGAGTATTTGTCTAGATGTGGGAGCTTTAACTGCGGATTAGGTGGTGCATCCTTAATCCTCTGCGCGAAAGGGCGCATGGCATCGTAATCATTATTGGGTTTCCTGTACCCCTGATTCATCATCTCAATGTTGTTGAGTCTTTCTCTAAGGTCAACAATGTCCCTTGTGCTGAATGCCGAGGTATGACTGGAACTGACTATGCTTCGATCACGGCGTCCCCTTTCACCTTGGATCGGTTCAAGGCAATGCCTTGAAGGAGTACGGCGAGGTGGAGTGTGCCGGGGCGGATTCTGCCGGGGTGGGGTGCGCCTTGGTGGATCTAGTCTGAGAGGCGAATGACGTCGGGCGTCCCCACGACGTCTTTCCCCTACAATTCTCACTCCAGGGGATTCATCTTCTTGTTCTTCCCGACGGTGATTAATGTGGTCCCTCAGATCTTCATCTAGATTGGGTCTTCCTAACCGTCCGTCTTGGCGACTTACTCGGCTCCGGGGAGGCATATCCCGTCTACAATTTTGTAGGGGCTCCCTTCTGCTCACTCTGTCGTCCAGATTTGTCCCCCTCGTTCCAGATGGCTGAAGTAGGTTAGCCATGGAATTTTCGGGGTCAAGATCTAACAGGGCCCGCTGGGCTTCGGCCAGCTGTTGGAGTGTGTGAACGTTCTGGTGAAGCAACGTTCTCTTGTCCAATGGCGGCGGCTGTGATGGTCCTGCCCCATTGTTGCGGGATCCCGGCCGTCGGCGGCGCCCGTATTGGTTAACAACATTAGGGGCCGGACCCTTTGAACGGGTATGCATTCCTCCCCCTTGTGCGGGTGCTGTAGGTGGGAGTCTTTGGTTCTGTGTGGCAGCGTTCGTGTTTTCGGGGGGCGGTGCATCCCTTGTGGTTTCTTTAGAAGGGGTGGCCTCTCGCCCGTCAACCAATTCTCCGGCCATGCTCTTGGAATTGTCTGATTAAAGAACTGATCAATCGATTTCCCGGCAATGGAACCAAACTGATGACGCCAAAATCTGGTTGGATCAGCCTTCGTCTAGCGGGTCGGATAATCCCAGTAACAGTTCTTGATTGCCGAATCTGCACACACGAAACAAACGTAAACTACACCGGGGCTTCACCGGCGAAGGCCCTCCGTGTAAGAATAAGGATATGGGTGATTAGAAATAGAGAATCAATTGACTAGATTAGAGCCAAAAGTTCATTACCCGTTTCTTGTGTAGAGGACCTGTTTATATAGGCGCGGGTGTATGAGTTCTGACTTGATAGGAAAGCCAGGAAGCCCGTGGTGATGTAGGACTCATATTCCTTGGAGATAGACTCCTGATAAGGATGAACTAAGCCCTGTTATCTGATAGGAGAGTTATCTTGGTTCAGATAAGGACTCTTAATTTTAGAGTTGTAATATAACTCTGTATGAGGTTTCCCAACGATAATGGGAGGTTTACGATGCAAGTCGGCCCGTCATCTAACTCGGCTCGTCATAGAGGCCGGCTAGGGATTAGGCTTCTCGGACTCGGCCTAGGCAAGGACTGCCTGCTCGGCCTTACTGATGTCGACCTATAAGCATGGGCTCGTGAGTGGGCCTCTCGGTATAGGTCCATTAGGTACGCTGGGCCTAATGTCCGGGTTCCCATCTACCCGGTCGGTTTATGTCGTTCAGTTTTATTTAATGGGACCCACATTCACACTCACAACAACTATCTACTCATTATTCTTGACCCCACTTTCTCTCTCCTATTTCACTTTTCATACTCACAACACCTACTCCACTAACACTTTTTCCTTAATCCCCCGTGCCCAACGCAAAAATCCTAAGGTGGGAGTATATTGCAAAATTACGTATGCAACTTGGAACACCATAGTTGACTAAATGAATGTGAAGTTAAATAGCTTTGAAATTAGCATTTATTTTGTATCTGTTATTGTAACAGCAGATTTGTTTATGTATGTTTAGTGCTGACTTCCATACAAGACTTTCCTTAGTTGACCTGGTAAACTGTTGACATTTTAATACCATGTATTATCCTGATCATTCTTTTGCAGATCATTTAAGGACTTTATGTTCAGCAGAAAATCATGAAGTTTGAATTTAAAATATAGTCTTTACCCCTCAGTTGACATGGTATATGATTTGAATCATTTTATTCTTTCATAGACCTCAACTTTCACAATTTGCTACATACAAACCGAGAATCAGGACAATATAAATAGATGGCCTCCCCAACATTTTTAAGCACACACCAAATAATTCAATATTCACAAATAAACAATAAAAAAATATGAAGACTTCAGTGCTAATTTCATTCTTCTTCTTAGCCTTTCTCTTGTCCATTAATACTTCATGGGCTGCTTCTTCAGCTCATCATTACCATCATCATCGTAATCGCCAACAAGAATTTCGTCATTGTCTTACCCTTCATACTAGCAACTCACAAATCATTTACACCCCAAACAACTCTTCTTTTACACCTATATGGGAAGCCAATATCAACAACCAAAGATTCGACACTCCCTCAACCCCTCGACCTTTTCTCATTGTTACACCAGTTGACGAATCCCAAATCCAAACCGTCATTCGTTGTGCCAAGAAACATGAAATCAAGTTCAGAATCAGAGGTGGGGGACATGATTTTGAGGGACTCTCATCCACTGCACCAGAACCATTTGTCATGCTTGATCTTACAAACATGAGATCAATAAGCGTTGATGTTGCTAGCAAGACTGCATGGGTTCAAGGTGGTGCAAGTCTTGGCGAGCTCTATTATAGAATTTCTGAGAAAAGTAGGACTCTCGCCTTTCCAGCTGGCACTTGGTCTACTGTAGGAGTTGGTGGTCTCATTAGTGGTGGAGGCTACGGCACGCTAAATCGAAAATATGGCCTGGCTGCTGATCATGTGATAGATGCTCGGTTGATTGATGTTAATGGAAACATTCTTGATAGAAAATCGATGGGCGAAGATTTGTTTTGGGCCATTAGGGGAGGTGGTGCTTCGAGTTTTGGGGTCATTGTTGCTTGGAAGTTAAGCTTGGTTGATGTTCCTGAGACAGTCACCGTGTTCGCCAAAACCAAGACTTTAGAACAAAACGCAACGATCATTTTTCATAAGTGGCAATCTTTTGCACCCAATGCTGATAGAGATTTATTCTTGAGATCTCAATTATCAACTATTAATTCGGGTGGGAAGAAAACTGTTCTTATTACATTTGACGCAGTGTTCTTGGGAGGAGTTGATAGACTACTCCCTTTGATACAAGAAGGCTTCCCTGAACTAGGTTTAGTAAGAGAAGATTGTACCGAAGTGAGTTGGGTTCAATCTGCTATGGTAATTTCAGCTTTCTCTAGTCAAGCTCCACCACAAACTTTGCTTAATCGGACGGCTACCCCTAAGTTTTCCATAAAAGGAAAATCTGATTTCGCGAAGAAACCAATTCCTATTGAAGGCCTTGAAGGGTTGTGGAGATTGTTCCTCAAAATTGATGTTGGGACGCCAAATTTCGTATTGAGTCCTTATGGGGGAAGGATGAACGAGATTTCAGAGGCAGCTATTCCATTCCCTCACAGAGCTGGGAACTTGTACATACTTCTTGAATGGGCTAATTTGGATATGACAAGACCAGCGTCGGCAAATCGACGAATTAACTGGCTACGAAGTGTATATAGTTACTTGGGACGTTATGTTTCTAATTCTCCAAGAAGTGCATACATGAATTATAAGGATCTTGACTTGGGAGTGAGCACCAAAACTTATGCAGAAACAAGTATTTGGGGTAGAAAATATTTTGGTGATAATTTTGAGAGATTGGTTCGAGTGAAGAGCAAAGTTGATCCAACGAATTTCTTCAATCAACCACAGAGCATTCCTCCTTTTCCATCATTATTTTGATAAGGGTTCCATGCTCTTATAGTACTATAGAGGAAAGGATTAATTTGTAAAATGATCAATTTATTAATTTGTTTATTCATGTATGTTATTACCTCAATATTCAATAGATTAGGGCAATCACCTTTTTTAAACCTTAGTTCTTAAGAAGCTTAATAAACCATTCATGTTTTTAGCATTTTTTTTGATAAGTGTAAGGTTCCATCTCAAAACCAATTGGCAATGAGAGGAGTAGGCCAGGATCTTTAAATAGTGTGTTCAAGACCAGTTAATTCCGAATGTGGGATAATACCAAATATGCTAGTATTCTAACAGTTTTAACCATCTATCTATATATGCGCACTCAATTATGTTTGCACTCTAAAGTATCCACCAAATCCATTTTGCACCATTGCTTTAAAAGTGGGTCTGTTTTTTTTTTTTTTTTTTTTTTTTTTTGACATCTGCTTAAGTATTAATTTCACTTCAGATTTTCAGAGGTTATAGTATTGATGAAAAATATACTCCCTCCGTCTCATTTGAAGCTTTCACCTTTTACCCAAATGGGTGTCCCGTTAAATGCTTCATCCTTTCCTAAAATGGTAAAAAATGTAGACCCCACTTGTCATACCCACTCACTTCTTCCTCTCACATACTTAAATTATGAGGCTCACTTGTCATACCCACTAACTTTCCCCTCTCACATACTCCCTCCGTTTCATGTGAATTGAGACTTATTTCCCTTTTCGTCCGTTTCACCTCAATTGAGACTGCCCAAAATGGCAAACTTTTTAATATTTTATATTCACCCAACCCCACTAATTCTCTCTCTTCATTTTCCACCACTCATTTTATCTAACCAACACTACTATTTACCCACTCATTCTCTCTTTCATTTTCCACCACACATTCACTACTTTCTCTTAATTATTGTGCCTTTTTTTTTAGTCTCAATTCACATGAAACGGAGGGAGTATTTAAATGTAGGCCCCACTTGTCATATCCATTAACTTCTTCCCTCTCACAACCCTTCTTACACTCATCACTTTCCTTAATTTGTGTGCCATCACCAAAATGGTGAAGCTTCAAATGGGACGGAGGGAGTATATTGTATGTTCATATGATTAAATAATCCAAGCCTATATGATTAAATAATCCAAGCGTAACAGTACTAGACATGGCCACTTAACCCAGGATTAAAAGACGAAGAGTTAACATAGCGAGTGCTACTAGCACACTAGAGCATGAAATGTTATCAGCAAACTAAAAGGCAGAGGAATCCCAAATGTACAGACAATGCTGAAGACTGCGAACGGGAAAATCTCAAATAAACATTAAATAGTGATTACCTGTGGAGTTGTTTCGATATTTTTAGAAACTGAAGCAGAATTGTTCCATAAGAGGATCATTAGACCACTACCTTCGTGTATTGAGACATCTATCACTGATAAGAAAAGACCGCTCTGTAAGGAAACATGATCAACGTTAAGGATTAATGCATAGCTTGGGAATGATCACCCATAATGTACCAAAACATCAAAGTAAGTAGCAACAGTGGCAAACTATTTTTATCAACTTAAGATTGTGTATAACATTTCATTAATTCCAAACAGTATAATATATAAACAAGCATAATGAGTACGCATATGCAACAACAACAACAAAGCATTTTTTCCCCACAATCGGGATAGGATAAAGGGCACCTTGGTGCTACAAGAGATCCCACTGTGCGAGGGTCCAGAAAAGGGCAGAGCCCATATATACATAAAGCCAAGAGCAACAAGAACATGGAGATATTTACAGTCTACCCGAACAATCCAGCTTGAAATTGCCAAGTTCAGTTTTACAGAGCTTCATCTACACTACTCCCAGCACCATTATTATTTTTTTGAAGTGAATAGATTGCAAAATCAGCTTGCCGTTCAAACATTTAACCCCTACAATAACAGAAAAAGAGTAAATAATGTGTATGCATGAGAAAAACAGCCGAAATATAACAATAAATAGATAAATATCGAACCTACAAGCAATATTAAGGGTCAGCGGCTTAGGGAAGAAAAAAAAAAAAAAAAAAAACAATCATTTTCTCAGTCTTTGACATGCAATCTCCTCATCTTTGTATGATGTTCTATAGACCAAATCATCACGAGCACCTACGGAAGAAAATTGTTTCCTAACATTATACAAGATTCCCCAGATACAAGATTGATTACCATAAGCATATAGAAGGGATTGAAAAAATAGTTAGATCTCCTGTGGCTTTATGAACTAAGCAGTAACTACCCATGTCTAGACACAGTGAATGGTGGCAAATTTGTAAAATGTTCAATTCATTGTTTTGTTTATTCAATGTATGTTAGTACTTCGCTAATTCAAAATGACTAATACCATATCCTGATTCCAGTATGTTCAAAATCATTTGTTCGTATATAATTAATTCAAGCACAACATTTACTGAATCTTTCATCATAATAAACACAAAATTCAGCTTTTCTACAAGGGAACGTACATTCCCAGAGGCTAAACGCAACTTATGTTCTCGAGCTAACATTTTTAGCTAAATGTATGGAAAACGCAAAAGGGAAGTGCTTTACCTGGTAAGAAGATATTAGACCACTGCTTTTTAAGATGGCAAAACGCAACTTAGATGTATTCAGACAATCTACCACTGGTAAGAAGAGGCCGCTCTGCAAGGGAAGATGGCAAAATTTTAAGATTAATGCAGAGCTATAAGGTACCAAAACATCAACAATAAAAGCAGAAGTAGCGACAGTGGCAAATCTCCACACATTTCCTTTTGGAAGCTAACGCAAACAAAGTAGTATATTTACAAGCATAATTGAGACATTTGCCATGGTTACAAAAAAAATTTTGCTTTACTGAAATTGTGTATAAGCATTTTATTTAGTAATATACGTATAAACAGTATACTATATATACAAGCATAATGAGTACACGATATACATAACCATTTTATTTATTTATTTATTTTTATAAGAAAAGAAGGTTGTATTATATTAAATACTAGTTAAACCTAGCAGCCACTATAAGATTGCAAGTGATCAAATGGAAGGTTGTGATGTTGGAGTCTTTGATAAGAACATTTTAGGAAAGTGTGAAAGTGCTCTAGCTCAAGTGGCATCCGGTCCGGTAGTACATAAATATATGCATGAGCTGAATTTTTACCTCTGCCTCTGATCACCTATTAACTGAGTATGATCTGAAATTGTTTTCTCAGTCTCTAACCAAAACCAACAACGAGGAAATTGTTTCTAACTCACTTTTCACACTTTTCCCCAGATATGAATTGATTGCCATAGGTATACCGTATATATAAGGGAAATCAAAATAGTAAGATTTCCTGCGGCTTTATGAGCTACGCAGTAACCACCCATGTCTACGCACTGAAAATGGTTGCAATTTGGAGTCAAGTTTAAGGAGGACGGACCAACTACAGGGCCCGGCTGTTATTGTTAATTACCAGTTACTGTATTTGTAACAAACTGCGTCATTTTTACCTCTGCCTCTGATCACCTATTAACTGAGTATGATCTGATTTGCGATTACTTGTGTACCACGTCAATTTTTACATAAACAAGCATGACACTATAACCCAAATGGAAGTTCTCCGCTGGGTAACTGGTTTTCTTTATTATATGTTTATAGTTTTTATTAGTCTTTGATAAGAGCATATCGGGGAGATTAGTTCATATGACTGTTCTTTTGGACAAACAAAAAAGAATGTGCCACCCCCTTTATATTACAAAATTACATATGCAACTTGGAACACCATAGTTGACTAAATGATTATGAATTTAAAATATTTGAAATATAAGCATATTTTGTATCAGTTATTGTACACGTTGTTTCTTCTATGCATGTTTAGGGCTGACTTCCCATACAAGACTTTCCTTGGTTGACCTTGTAAACAGTTGACATTTTTGATACCATGTCTTTTTCTTAATCATTTTTTTTCTGATCATTTAAGGACTTAATGTTCAGCAGAAAAGGTGGTGTTTGAATTCAAAATGTAGTTTTTAATTCACCCCTGAATTGACCTGGTGTGTATGAACCATTCTGTTCTTTCATAAACCTCAACTTTTTTTTTTCACAATTTGCTACATACAAATGAGAAATCAGGTATAATAGATTGCCTCCCATCATTATATGCACAACACACAAAATAATTCAATATCCATCAATATTCCCCAAAAAAAAAAAATGAAAACTTCATTACTAATTTCATTCTTCTTCTTGGCTACTCTCTTTTCCATCAATACTTCATGGGCTGCTTCTTCAGCTCATCATCACCATCATCATCGTAATCGCCAACAAGAATTTCGCCATTGCCTTGCCCTTCATACTAGCAATTCACAGACAATTTACACCCCAAACAACTCTTTCTTTTACACCTATCTGGGAAGCCAATATCAACAAACCAAAGATTCGACACTCCCTCAACCCCTCGACCTTTCCTCATCGTCACACCAGTTGATGAATCCCAAATCCAAACCGTCATTCATTGCTCCAAGAAACATGAAATCAAGTTCAGAATCCGAGGCGGGGGACATGATTTTGAGGGACTTCATCCACTGCAAACGGGCCATTTGTCATGCTTGACCTCACTAACATGAGATCAATAAGCGTTGATTGCTAGTAAGACTGCATGGGTTCAAGGTGGTGCCAGTCTAGGAGAACTCTACTATAGAATCTCTCAGAAAAGTAAGACTCTCGCCTTTCCAGCTGGCACTTGGTCTACAGTGGGAGTTGGTGGACTTATAAGTGGGGGAGGTTACGGCACGCTAAACCGAAATACGGCCTAGCTGCTGATCATGTGATAGTGCTCGGTGATTGATGTTAATGGAAACATTCTTGATAGAAAATCGATGGGAGAAGATTTGTTTTGGGCCATTTAGGGAGGTGGGGCCTCGAGTTTTGGGGGTCATTGTTGCTTGGAAGTTAAGCTGGTCGATGTTCCTGAGACTGTCACCGTGTTTGCCAAAACCAAGACTTTAGAACAAAACGCGACGACCATTTTTCACAAATGGCAATCTTTTGCACCCAATGTGATAGAGATTTATTCTTGAGAGCTCAATTATCAACAATTAATTCGGGTGGAAAGAAAACGGTTCTTATTACATTGATGCGGTGTTCTTGGGAGGAATAGATAGGCTACCCTTTGATGCAAGAGGGCTTCCCAGAACTAGGTTTAGTAAGAGAAGATTGTACGGAAGTGAGTTGGGTTCAATCTGCTATGGTAATTTCAGCCTTCTCTAGTCAAGCACCACCACAAACTTTGCTTAATCGGACTGCTACACCTAAGTTTTCTATAAAAGGCAAATCTGACTTCGCCAAGAAGCCAATTCCTATTGAAGGCCTTGAAGGGTGTGGAGATTGTTCCTCAAAATTGATGTTGGGACGCCAATTTTGTGTTAAGTCCTTATGGGGGAAGGATGAACGAGATTTCAGAGACAGCTATTCCATTCCCTCATAGAGCTGGGAAACTGTACATACTTCTTGAATGGGCTAATTTGGATATGACAAGGCCAGCATCGGCAAATCGACGCATTAACTGGTTGAGAAGTGTGTATAGTTACTGGGCGTTATGTTTCTAATTCTCCAAGAAGTGCATACATGAACTATAAGGATCTTGACTTGGGAGCGGGCACCAAAACTTATGCAGAAGCAAGTATTTGGGGTAGAAAATATTTTGGTGATAATTTTGAGAGGTTGGTTCGGTGAAAGCAAAGTCGATCAAAGAATTTCTTCAATCAACCACAGAGTATTCCTTCTTTTCCCATCATTATTTGATAAGGGTTTCATGCTCCTAAAGTACTAAAGTACTAGAGGAAAAGAATAATTTGTAAAATGATCAATTCATTCATTTGTTTATCTATGTATGTTAGTTCTTCGATAATTCAAAATGATTATTATATCTTATATGTTCAAAATGATTATGGTCATAGTTAAATAATTCAAAACGCAACCTGAATATTTCTCCTAAATAACCACAAAATGCAGCAGCTTGATTCTACGGGAACCTACATTCCAAGAGGCTACACGCAACTTATGTACTCGAGCTAACTGTTTTACCCAAATGTATAGAAAACGCTAAAGAAATTATTGAACATGAATATCATAAATGTATAGACACTGCTGTAAATAAGAAAGCCGATAGGTATGCCAAAAGGAAGAGAAAAAGTTCACCTGGTTTGGCGCTTCTGAATTTGCAGCAGAATAGAAGACGACACATTCGTGGAGCTGTTTTCATTATTACCAGAAACTGAATCGGAGTTGTTCCGAAAAAAGGATCATTAGACCACTGCCTATTTGTATTCATCACTGATAAGAAGAGACTGCTCTAGTGCTCTGTAACTGAACATGACAACGTTAAAGATTAATGCAGAACGATTGTCTATAGAGTACCAAAACATCAACAGCAACAACACAAGTAGCAACAGTGGCAAATCTCTTCCCATTTCCGTTTGGTAGTAAACCCAAACAAAGTCTTATAAGTACAAACGTAAATGAGAAATTTACTATCATTACAAACCTTTTTAGCTAAATCGAGATGTATATTAAACATTTCATTTGGTATAACAACCCAAACGGTATATTATGTACAAGCATAATGGGTACACAATATGCATAACCACATATATACAAGCATAATGATTACACAAAATACATAAAGCCAAGAGCGACAAGAACACGGGGATTATTACTTTTACAGTTATCAGACATCCAGCTTGAAACTGCCAATTGAAGTTTTTTACAGAGCCTCATTACGCGACTCCTTGCACCACTTTATTTTTTGAAGAGAAGAGATTGCAAACTCAGCTTCCCATTGAAACCATTTGGCCCCTGCAAACAGAGAAAGAGCAGCAAAAAAAAATAAGTAATGTGTATGTATAAAACAACCATGACCAGGAAATTGGCGTCAAATGGAGGGAATGCTGAACAATTACAATTCCACTGATAACCTAGGTACTTCGCCATCCCACAACATTGTCCTATTTGATAAGTCAACGTTATTATACACCATGCTTTACTTGATTATAAATTCTTAAGTTAATTAAGGCCTTCTTTTAAAAATTGAGCTATTTTTTGGGACAAATAAAACAAAAACTGTTTTTTTGGGGACAGAGGGAGTAGTAAGTATTTGACATCTCCTTGACACCTTTAGACTAATGTCCATCGTCTAAATAACTGGCGCAAGAAGCTTGTGCATACTCAGTAATGTTAGCTTTTCATCTCCATTTAATCTAAAGCACATGACTCTGTACATGCAACTGATAGTTCACAAGTTGATAGATGACAACCAGCAATCCAAAAGAAATTTCTACTAGCTTTACGACTAAGCTAAGCAAGAAGATAAATTATAATGGAAACAGGAATGAAATACTCCGTACCTACATCAATTGGCCTTGACATTGTCCGTCAATCCCATTGTTTAGGCGAGACAAGGCTGCTGACAAAAGTCATCACTTCAAAGTTCCTCTTAACCGACAATCCATGACACTCAATATCTCTTGACGTATTTTCCTTCACATTGTACGTAACAAGTTTCTCCCGATTCATAATCAACACAGAAATCTTCATCACGCGATAAAAGTACAGGTCTAATATGGTAACTCCTGGGCTGGTAAACCGAAAACCTAGACCAAGATTCTTTTGCACCATATTCCCTCATTACCCAAACATCAGTCGCAGAATTCGTCAAACAAAGACACCCACCAAGAATCCGAACCTCGAGTCCCGCTTGTGGTAAAGTTCTCCCATTATTCACTAGGTTGGGCACCTCCCTGAACTTTTCATCAGCCAAATCAAAGGCAACAATCGACCATGGAGAATTAAAAATTCTTCCGACCTAACAAATGAATTGCCCCATTAACGAAAAACCCTGAATCACCAGCAACAGAACCAATAACTTTACTCCCTAACCAATGAAAAGGTGAATTCTGAACCATTCTCCAACAATTATTCCTCAAACTATAAACCCAAACAACTTTCTGAGAAATTAAAACAACTTTATAATCACAAGTTAAGGAATCATAACCTAACCCATAAATCCCACTCGGAACAGCACCCACCAACGAATTAGGAAACGGCAATGGTTTGAATTCCCGAATCGTCAAGTTAATCAAACACAGCTCATACTTGGCACTAAGAGCCAAACCAAGCCGTCAACAGATCCACAAACCGCCAACCACCCATTCCGCTGCTCGAATTCGAGCACCGACGTGATTCTGCCGGTGTCAAAACCGGTCACCTTCGAAGTCAACCACGACGAGGGGACCGGATACGGGAGCGAATACCACGCTTTGACGGTGGCAATTGGCGTACGAAGTGAGATGAGTTTTGATGAATTTGGGGTCGGAATTAGGGATTTCCAGGGGGTTTTGAAACGCATTTGAATTTACCTAGTGACTTTGGCGGAGGCGAGTGAGTATGTCAGGGATGAGCTCGTCGGGGATGGTGACGCCGGTGAGCATGGCTATCGGAATGGATTACCGGAGCTCCGATGGAGGGAGGGGGGGGTCTGAGAATCAGCTGTGTAGTATAGTACTACAACTATAGTGAGGTATATGCGTGGCGTGGCGGGTAACAATTCCGTGTCGTAATGGATTCGCGCGGTTATTTAAGGCGTGGATAATGATACATACTGACATGACGAGCTTGTATTCGAGTTTTCATGTCGACCAACGTGATATCATGTCGACCAACTTCTTTACATTATGACTTCTAGAAATTATATTTCGATGGATATTTATTAGGATAACTAGATTAACTTACATTTATTGCTCAAAGTTCTTTGATACCAATGTCTAAAAACGATAACATTTATTCCGAGACAGAAGGAATAAGTGAAAAGTTGTTGTGAGTATGAAAGTGAGTTCACTAAATAAACATTTCTATTTTGGGGTTGTTCTATTTCAAATGGCACATTCAATAAAAATCGACATTAATTTTTTTTTCAAAGTTCATTTATGTTGATCATAAAAAAATTATTAGTATTGAGACAGACTTTTCGGGACAAAGGGAGTATCACTCTCGTCTCAAAATAAATGCCATTTTTAATGAACTTTATATCTAAAAAATAAATCTTAACCTTTATGTGAAAAATATTTAACCTTAAATAAGTTGTCATCAATTATATTT
>JAOWBW010000209.1:66749-131912 GCA_026119855.1 Campanula takesimana
TAGGGTAGAAAAGACAATTACAAGAAACATCGTAATGATTCTAGAGATGTAAGTTGTCTCATGCTTGCTGCTATGTTTTTCAAACTCCAACAAAGTTTGGAACATTTGGAAGCCTATGAGATAGGCGTGGAGTTTGAGAACCATGTTTCAAGAGCAAGCTAGGCAAGAGAGGTACAAGACCATTGTTGCATTCACTACTTGTAAATGAATGAAGGGCACAAGTGAGTCCTCACTTTCTTAAAATGAAAGGTTATGTAGAGCACCTTGAGAACTTGGCTATCCAATCCCATTGGAGCTAGCCACGGATCTCATTCTTAATTCATTGCCTAAAAGTTATAATCAGTTTGTAATGAATTATAACATGCCATGGAATGGATAAGAATCTCTCTGAGTTGCATGGGATGCTCAAAACTGAGAGATGAAAATTGTGGAGAAAGGTTCTCCCGTGCTCTTGGTTCATGATGGGAAGAAGGCTATTGCCAAAGGAAAGGTAAGAAAGTTATCAAACCCAAAATAAGCAAGGCAAAGTTTGCCAAGGCTTATGAGGCAAAACCCGATTCACAAAAAGATGCAATCTGTTTTCATTGTTAAGAAATTAGTCATTGGAAACGTAATTGCAAGGCTTTCTTGGAAGAGCAAAAGAAGAAAAAGAGCAGCAAGGCTGCGTCGACTTCAGGTATCTATATGATAGATATTCTCCTTTCTACCACTGATTCTTGGTATTGGATACCGGATGTGGTTCTCACATTTGTCTAAATGTGCAGGGACTAAAGAATATGAGACTGCTTAAAGAAGGTGAAGTAGATCTACGTGTGGGGAATGGAGCAAGAGTTGCTGCATTAGCCGTAGGGACTTATGAAGTCACTTTACCCTCGGATTAATTCTTGTTTTGAACAATTGTTATTATGTTCCGGATTTAAGCAGAAATATTATTTCAATTTCTTGTTTGGATAATGAAGGTTTTAAGTTTCTTATTGAGAATAAGAAATTTTCTATTTATTTAAATGATGTGTTTTATGGTATTGCTAATTCATTTAATGGCCTTTATATCTTGGATGTCAAGAATGAAAATAATGACAATGTTTATCATGTAAATAAGAAATCTAAACCTAATGATGTAAATCATACCTATTTATGGCATTGCCGTCTTGGTCATATTAATGAGAAGCGTATCTCAAAACTCCATGGGGACGGACTTTTAGGTTCATGTGACTCGAGTCATATGATACTTGTGAGTCGTGTCTTCTTGGAAAAATGACTAAGACACCTTTTACCAAGTTGGGTGAAAGGGCAAGCGACTTATTGGGGTTGATACATTCCGATGTATGCGGACCATTAAGTAGCAATGCTAGGGAGGATTTCAATACTTCATAACCTTCACTGATGATTATAGTAGATTTGGGTATGTTTACCTAATGAACATAAAAGTGAAGCATTTGAGATATTTAGAATATTTCAAAATGAGTAGAAAAAACAACTTGGCAAAAGTATAAAAGCACTTCGATCAGATCGAGGTGGAGAATACTTAAGTCAAGAATTTGATGATCATCTAAAGAATTGTGGAATAGTTTCACAATTGACTCCACCTGGAACACCACAATGGAATGGTGTGTCCGAGAGGAGGAATCGGACTTTGTTAGACATGGTTCGATCAATGATGAGTCAAGTTAATCTTCCAATCCTTTGGGGTTACGCCCTAGAAACCGCTGCTTTCACACTAAATCGTGTTCCAACTAAATCGGTTCAAAAGACTCCATATGAGATTTGGAGCGGAAAGAAGCCCTGTCTGTCTTTCATGAAGATTTGGGGTTGTGAAGCTTTTGTCAAAAGACTTGTCTCAGACAAACTTGCACACAAATCTGATAAATGTATTTTCGTGGGATATCCTAAGGAAACTAGAGGATATTACTTTTACAACCGCGAGGACAACAAAGTGTTTGTTGCCCGAACTGGTGTCTTTCTAGAGAAAGAGTTTCTCTCCAAAGAAATCAGTGGAGTAAAATAAATCTTGAAGAAATTCAAGACCCAGAAAATAACATTGAACCAATAGTGGAACAAGAACAAGAACCACAAAGAGTTGTGGAATCTGTTCAAAATACGCAAGCAACTCGCAGATCTAGTAGGTTACGATCCGAGCCCGAGAGATATGGATTTCTCGTAACTGATAGTAATGAGGTAGAAATCATTGAGAATGATGAACCATCAACCTACCAAGAGGCGATGTCTTCTCCTGATTCGGACAAGTGGCTTGGAGCCATGGAATCCGAATTGCAAACAATCAACTTTGGAATATGATTGATGCACCCGAAGGTGTAAAAACCATAGGATGCAAATGGGTCTTCAAGAAGAAGACTGACATGGATGGGAAGGTTCATACTTACAAAGATAGACTTGTAGCGAAAGGTTATAGGAAAGTTCATGGTATTGACTATGATGAGACCTTTTCACCCGTAGCAATGATCAAGTCTATAAGAATTTTGCTTGCCATTACCGCATATCATGACTATGAAATATGGCAGATGGACGTCAAAACCGCTTTCCTGAATGGAAAACTCCAAGAGGATGTGTATATGACACAACCATAAGGTTTTGAACAAGATTCTAAGGTATGCAAATTGCAAAGATCCATCTATGGATTGAAGCAAGCTTCTAGGAGTTGGAATCTCCGTTTTGATGAATCGGTCAAAAGAGTTTGGTTTCATCAAGAACGAAGATGAGCCTTGTGTATACAGAAGATTAGTGGGAGCATAGTGCTATTCCTTATTTTATATGTGGATGACATATTGCTCATTGGAAACGACATTCCTACAATCAGTCTGTGAAGACTTGGTTAGGAAAGTGCTTCGCAATGAAAGATATGGGTGAAGCCGCATATATTCTTGGCATTAAGATCTATAGAGATAGATCAAGGAGGCTACTTGGTTTAAGCCAAAGTACATATATTGACAAGGTCATTAGAAGATTCCGTATGGAAAATTCTAAGAGAGGCACCTTGCCGTGTTACATGGAGTTTCTCTAAGCAAGACTCAATGTCCTAAGACAAACGATGAGCGTGAGAAAATGAATGATGTTCCATATGCTTCGGCAATTGGGTCCATCATGTATGCCATGATTTGTACTAGGCCGGATGTATCTTATGCTTTGAGCATGACAAGTAGATACCAATCCGACCCTGGCGAAAATCACTGGATAGCTGTAAAAGCGATTCTTAAGTACTTGAGAAGAACTAAAGACTCGTTTTTGGTCTATGGAGGAATGGAAGATGATCTCATTGTAAATGCTTACACGGATGCAAGCTTCCAAACCGACAAAGATGATAGCCGATCGCAATCGGGTTTTGTGTTTATGTTAAATGGTGGAGCTGTAAGCTGGAAGAGTTCCAAGCAAAGTACAACCGCTGATTCTACAACAGAAGCTGAGTATATTGCTGCATCGGATGCTGCAAAAGAAGCTGTTTGGATTAAGAAGTTCATAACTGAACTTGAAGTGGTTCCTAGCATTGCTAATCCAATAGACCTTTATTGCGATAATAATGGTGCTATTGCTCAAGCAAAGGAACCAAGAGCACATCATAAATCCAAACACATACTTAGGCGTTTTCATATCATTCGAGAGATCGTTGATAGGGGAGACGTAAATATATGCAGAGTACCTACTGATGACAATGTTGCGGACCCGCTGACAAAGGGACTTCCACAAGCTAAACATGATGGTCATGTTAGGTCCATGAGTATTAGATACATGGGAGATTGGCCTAGGGCAAGTGGGAGATTGTTGGTAGTGGTGCCCTAGGCACGTTTGATAAACGTTTGTAATTGTTATCATTTATTTCATATCAATAAAGAGATGTTTTTGATTATTATTATTGTTCATTTTTACTTATAATAATCTCCGTCCCTAGTACTTGTTAAGCACTAGTATAAAGGCTGAATGATCATGCGATGATCATGTTAGATTTATGGGTACTTGTTTGGAACAAGGTACTGGACATGACCCGCTGTATGAGATTTATGTCATGGTCTATGTCGAACATATATCTCATATTAGTTATGTCATTTGAATCCTTAGACATGAATTAATAGTCTTCCACTTGATGAACATTATGTTTGACATATTCAAACGCTACCTTTAACTGGGAAGTTATAAAGGGTATGATTGGCATAATCGGATTCACGTAGGGAAGAATAATAAGCTAAATGGATTTGTCCCTCTTCGGAGAGATGTCAAGCTTGGGCCTCTCGTAGGAATGATGTTGATGAATGTTCGGCCGGACTCAAATGAATGATTGGATCTATGTCATTTGGATTATCAACATATTCGGAATCGAGAAAGTATTGAACAAAAACAAGTTGACTGTTTGACCATGACTTGTGTTCAATGACATCGTGGACAAAGGGATTATGACATATTCTAAAGGAATACGAACTTGTATCTAGTTATACTATTTGGGTAGGTATGACGGTTTGCTAGAACCTAATCATATCTTATGGTTTCATGTTTGAACCCATTGCCAACTTAGTATAATCCTAGAGGGTCACACACAATAGAACGAATCTTTAAAAGGACTAATTGGAATTTTGGAAATTCTGGACAATCTGGGGAAGTGGGCGACCGCACAGTGTGGACTGGGCGGCCGCACACTTAGCTCAGATTTGTACCAGTTTTGTTTCAGATAAATGTGCGACCGCACAGTGTATTCTGGGCGGCCGCACAGTACTGTCGGCTGGCACTTTCCTAATTCGATTTGGAATGTCTTTTTGACACAAGATTCCTATTGGAATAGGTCTTGCTTGTGTATAAAGGATGAGTTCGGCCAGAACTTGAGTGATAGCCTTGTGTGAGTCTCCAAAGAGTTTGAGAGAGGTTTTACTTTGTTCTAAGACATCCTTGGTCAAAGAACAAAATAATACACAAGAGAGAAAATTCCATATAGTTCAAATTCATTGTGAAAACGTGTTTCACAATTTGGTCTAGCAACCAAGATCAAAGAAGTTCCTTTGATATTCGTTCGAAGTGTGGATACCGCTAGAGGGTGAAAATCATCATCTCAAAGTTCGTGTTCAAGCTTTGTGATCGTGATCAAGTCTTCAAATCTCCACTAAAGACCAAGAGAAAATTAATAGCCATCAAGGGTTAGTTTTATCCTATATTCATGTTATTGTATTTGATTTAATCATATGAACGGATCTATGGGCTTTGGGTTTAAAAAAAATTTAATGCTAAATTCCGCTGCGCATGTTACTACGAAACCCAACAGATATGTCCATGGGTGAAGTAATACCCGAGTCAACACCCGGTGACTCCTCTTGAGGTGCGGATTGGTTAGGGTTTTGGGAAGGTGAAGCCATTGATAAATTTTGAAAGGTAGAAAAGGAGAATTTTTTGAGAATGGTTTTTGATTTGGGGATGGTTGCTGAGATAGAGAAAAAGCGATGAAGAGAAAGGAGTATATAGATGCGTTTGAGAGAGAGAAGAGAGAGTAAATAGAGATAGATTTTAGGAGGTTAAGGAATGTGAATAGGAGAAGAAATTAATTTAAACTTAACTCTTATTATCTAAATTAACTAAGATTTTTTTTTTAAAAGTTTAAAATAAATAAAATAAAATAAACTAATAAGTAAAAAGTAAAAAGGACGGGTAAAAGAAAGAGTAACCGATTCCCACACAAAATGAAGATAAAATTCAAGATTTTAGGGAAATAGTTACTAGAATATTTACCACAATTAAAAGATTTGTTTAAGTCTTTTTCAAAATTGTAAACTCTTTAAAAATAAAAGACTTTCAAACTTTGAAAATTTAATGAACAAATCCGAAACAAAAATAAAAAAACTAATGTAGCACACACTAATATGTTAATGGCAACGATGGTAACACTTAAGATATCATTTGTAATAAACATCCCTTGATAAAATTAAAATAAGACATTTAAGGCAAGCCTCATTTTTAAAACACTTGAGGCAGAGATATGCTTCTTTAATAAGCAATTGAGGCTTAACAAGCTTTTCTTTATTTTCAAGTATTTCAAGCATAACAAGCTGTTTTTAATTTAAGCATTTTTTAAACATATTAACACTTCTTTATCTAAAAGGAAGCATCGTAGTAGCGAGCTCCGTGCCCCGAGTCCTTATAAAGTGTAAATATGCTTAGGTGATTTGTACCTTTCAAGTAGGATACACTGTAGTGCGAGCTCCATGTTCCTAATACTTAGTACAAGTCACAAGATAACATCTCCCTTTGGCAAGAGTGCATCGTCGTAGCGAGCGCCGTTCCCCGAGCTACTAAAGAAGTATTATCTGAGCTTTTTAGCCTTTATGCCTCTGATTTCATCAAAAAGTTAGTGACTTTTTAGTTACCTTGAGTTTTATCCTACCATAACAAAAAGGTCAGTATGTGCCACCGTCAATGGATAGAAAAAGCTACCCACTGACAGATTTAAAACAGAGAAACATAAAAAAAATTGATTTTTTTTTATAAAAAATAAAATATTATACAACAACAAAGATGATCCAAGGGTTTAAACAAGACATGGAACAAGAGACTTCTTCAAGTTAGAAAATCTCTTATGGTTAAAAACTTGAATTAAATATTCATCTTTCAAAAAAATATTTTTAGAATCAAGCATAGAAAGAAAACATGAATGGTTTACCATGTCTCGATAATTAACCGGTTCCTTACCTCTAGTTTGTATCCCTTCGTCTAATCTCCCTATCACTTGGGATATATGATGATTCTTTTGAATCTTCAACGAGGAACTCTTCAGACGGGATCATCTACTCTATTGAAGTCCTCATTATTTTCTGCAACTGGACTGACTTCTGGTGTTATCTCTGGTGTTGCCTCAGGTGCGGTAACACTGTGGCCAACATCTGGTCCAGCACTTATGACAACATCTGGTCCAACATAAATGTCAAATTCACTTTGAGGTTGTTCCATCTGTATCATGAGAGGATAATCACCTGGTTTATCTGTAACACTTAACAGATCGTCAAAAACAATGTTCACAGATTCTTTAATAGTTTCCAAGCTTAAATTATACACTCGATATGCATGATTGTCTTGAGAATATCCAAGAAAAATGCCTTTATCACTCTTAGAGTAAAACTTAGCTAAGTAATCCCAGTCTTTTAATATGAAACATACACACCCAAACACATGGAAGTAATGTACATGTGGTTTCTTCCCATTCAAAATCTCATAGGGTGTCATTGTTAAACCAGGTCTTAGAATGGGAAAAAACCACATGTACATTACTTCGGCCACCCCGTTCCGTTGATGTGATTTTGATACTGAAAAATCATGGTTTATCCCATTTTTCTTACAAAAAGTATAAAAGGAAACATTTGAAAATTCTTTTCCATGATTAGATCTTATACGAAAAATAGGTGAGCAAAACATGTTTTTGATTTTGGAGTGCAAGAGTTTAAATTTATCTAAAGTTTCAGATTTTTCTCTTAGGAAATATACCCATGAAAACCTAGAGAAATCATCAACTATAAAAAAATATACCTCTTACCTCCCAAGCTTTCTACCTCGATTGGACCCATCAAGTCCATGTGCAAAAGCTGAAAACAATGTGTTGTCCCGAAGTGTTGCTCTTGGTGTTGGGCAGCACACTGGGTAACAAGAGTCTCCTCATTTTTAAGGCAGTCTCCACAAACCATTTTGTTATTAAGATTCAGTTTAGGGACTCATTTGACAGCCTCAAACTTGAAAATGTTCTTCAAGTTTCGATAATTGGCATGTCCAAACTTTTGATGCCACAATGTAGTGACATCTATTTTTACCAAATGGCACACCTGTTTGTCTTCAACAAGATAACAATTATCACTTGATCTAGTTCTTGTTATCACACAATTGTTAGTACAATCAAAGACTTCACAAGTATTTTTGTTGAATTTTACCTTTAAATTGTCATCACAAAGTTGGCTAATACTAATTAAATTAGCTACAAGTCCATCTACATGTAAGACATTCTTTAAGGCAGGAAAACCAGTCACATTTAGTGTCCATTTTCCTATTATATTGCTTTTACTTTCACCACCATAAGTAACACAACCTCCTTGAAACGATTCATAGTCTTTCGAAAATAATTTTGTTCTCGTCATGTGATGTGAACATCCACTGTCAAAGTACCATGATCCTTCAATATTTGTTTTTAAGGAAGTGTAAACAACATCGCATCTCAATTTAGATTTAGGTTTCCATGACTTCTTTTTTATGTTTTTGACCTTCTGACAGAATGTGTTATCTGGAGTGCTGGGTAACACTTCAGGTAACACAGAATGACTGGATTGTTTCTTTGAAAGAGTATTACACTTATTTTTTAAAATGTCCAGAGGTGTGACAGTATTGACACACTTTTCTTTTGTCAGAAGAGTCATTAGAGAAAGAATTTTGATCAAAAGCACGTTCTTTCACAAAACATATTTCATGTTCATCACAACTCAAAGAATAAATAATTTTATCTAATAATTCTCGGAAACCAATACCTGCTTTGAAAGGCTTACTCAAATTGAGAATCTCATCCAATTTGGATGATCCGGTGTTGATTTTCTTCAAGGTGGTTTCGGCTAAAGACAATTTGGCCTTGACTTTCTCTAGCTCGGCATCCCTCTTGGATGCTTGAACTTCCAAGCGAGTCAAGTAGGCCTTGAGTCCATCATTCATCTTAGTTAAAGTTTTAACCATTTTGTTCTCTTTCTTCCATTCCTTGAGCAACTCCTCATAAAGGTTCTTTAACCCAGCAATGAGTTCATCTTTGCTCAGCTAATCCTCTTGCGAACTTCCTGCATCAATGTTAGTGGAAACCATGAAACAAATATCGTTAGTTAAACTGAAATTGTTATACCTGACTGGTGTGGTCTCAGATGTTATCTCAGTGGACGTAACATCTCTGGTAACATGTTCAGTCTGCGAGTCACTTAGTGTGACAAACATGTTTGTTTGTTCTGGTTCTTCCTCCTGGACTGGTCCCTCATCTTCATTGTCACTCAGGGATACCCATAGGTTCTTTCCCTTCTTCCGTAGTGTGTTGGCACACTCGTTTGCGTAATGACCCCATCCCGAACAAGCATGGCATTGAATTGAATCAATGTATTTGGGATCAGGCCTTGATTGATCTGAGGATTCTCTACGCATAGGGGATGACTTCTGAGTAGAGGGGAGTGTCCTCTTTGGCATCGAATCATACACCTTGGTTTATTGCTCCTTTGCTTTTACCTGCATCTTTTCATTGTTAAACTTTTTAACCATAGCATTATATTTTCTAGCAAGTAAAGCAACACTGGCATTTTCATCCAATTCTTCAAAAATTTCATATTCATCTTTTGAAAAATCCGAAGATTGCACTTTCAAGGCAATATTTTTCCCCTTAGAAGCTTCACTTTGTTCAAGGATATTTGACTCAAAATTTTTCAAAATACTCATTAAAGAATTGATGTCCATACTAGAAAGATTGTGAGCTTCTTCAATAGATGAAACTTTCATATTGAACCTCTCGGGGAGAGTTCGAATAGCTTTTGAAACAAGTTGTTTGTTGGTAAAAGGTTCACCCAAAAGTTGACACTCATTTGCAATATCAAACAATTTTTCAAAATATGATGAAATAGTTTCATTTTCACTCATCCTCAACCTTTCAAATTTGCCAGTAAGAGTTCTAAGCTTATTATCACGCACACTACTATCACCTTCACAAAACCTTTGTAAAGTGTTCCATGCCTCCTTAGCAGTGGAACTATTTTGAATAAGTTTGAAAATATGCCCACTCAAAAATAGCATTAAGTGCTTTTTCATTGAAATTAGCTAGATTAGTCTATTCATTAGTCCACTCAGGTATGACTTGAACATCACCATCTTCATCTGGGGGTAACATAGGAAGAGAGTAACCATTTGTTATAGATCGTCAAGCCCGAAGATCAATTGATTTGATATGCGAGCGTAGACGGATCTTCCAATAAGCATAATTCGAGCCATCTAAAACAGGAAGACGTTTCTGATTGGGATTAGCAGGATCGAAAGCCATGACAAAGGACCGAACCACTTAGTAACGTCAAGTGACCGGGCTCTGGTGCCAATTAAAAATGTTTGTCAAAGGCTTACTGAGAACAGATGTTACCTCAAGTGTTAGGGTAACACCCCAGGTAACACACGCTGACGGACATAATATACACACCCGAAAATATAAGAGTTTTGCAGCGGAAAAGTAAATAGCATAAGAGATATATTTTTCTCAAGTTATATAAATATAACTTGAGATGCCTAAATGGCGAAAACTTTATAATCAATACCAATTACAAAGTCAAAAAGGTTCCCTATAGCTAGTATGATATACGCTCTATGGAACCAAAATAAAAACAAAGTACAATGATCCTATCCTAGCCAAAACACACTCAAACCCGAAGTATTTGAGTGTGGAAAAGAGTGTATGGGAGGAAAGATACAAAGGAGCTAAGAAGTACTTTGTTCTTTTGCTATGGATGTGTGTAAATTTTGGCTTGTCTTCAATCTTCTCATCCAGCACTATTTATAGCCTTCAATACTTGATGGCTACACAAAGAAGCAGCCTTGGGGCTGCCTTCCACGTTGTGAGAGAGTGGGGAGAGTGAGTGGGTTTGTTCTCCACAAATTGTGCAAAGACTTGGTCCACTTTCCATGATTTTCTCAACCGATTTCTTTGTGCCCAAGTCTAACCTTCACCCACTTGTACTTCATGCTTCTCCATGCTTGTACTCTCTTCTTTGATCAGCAACAAATCCTTTGAATGAGTCTTCCCACGTTTTTTCATATTTAACACATGTTAAATATGTTTGTAACTTCTCCAATTTTCGGCATTTATGCATAATTCTCTTTTAATTTATTCTCCATGTATTTAACTCTTAAATCCACCTTATTATAACCTGAAATATGGACAAAAAATACAGCCATCTAGATAATAATATTAGGACATTAGTATAAAAATTATTATGGAAAGAAATGTAAAACTATAACACATTTTTCCCGGGATAGCACATGACTGCCAGCGATAACATCTGATGTAACACCTCTGTTTACACTAACACTTCCGTTCTGCGTCAGGGGAAATCGTTACTCTCTCAAAGAGATCCGACTCATTTGTGAGACCGTCTCACACAAGTTTTTATCACGACTTATATGGTTGTGCAAAACTTAAAAAGTGGAAGGAGGTCTGAGCATGAGAGACTGAGAAACTATTAGTTGCGTTTAAGTCAAGTACAATTATAATTCAAGCACTTAATTGTCAATATTAGGGATTATTGCTTTTGCCGTAATCAAGAAGTTTTGAGGTTGCTTGACGTAAATATAAAACAATAAATGAGCTAACGAATCAGTGAAAGAAATAGTAAAGATTTTTTTTTGACATTTTGGGCAGTCTCAATTGATGTGGAACGGACGAAAAAAAAAAAAGTCTCAATTCACATGAAACGGAGGGAGTATGCACAAGGCCATTTTTTTTTTATTTATTTTTTGTGACGAACACTTTCTCTATTGCCTCCCATTCAAGATTAAAATTATGCATTTTTCCGTCCTTTATATTAGTGATTTTTTTTTTTTTTTATTTTTTGTCATTTTTAATATTTTCTTGGTTCCGCAATTGAACTAATAATTATGGAAGCCAAAGTCGAATTTTTATTTATTTGTCACAAACCACTCTATCTCTATACTATATATTGCCTCCCATTCAAATCTATAACTATATAACAACAAGATAAACTTTCTATATATAGAAAGGGCCCACATGAACTATGAAAATGGAAAGTTGGGTTAATTTTTAAATCATGTGAGGGAAAACATGAAGCTTCTTGAAGAAGAGTTGAGCTGGACGGTGGGGATCTTTTGCGTGTGGTGTTTATGACACATTTCGGAGACGTGTCAACCTAATGAGAGGAGCCGCTGGTTTAAACGGTTATTACATGCTTTTTTCCTTGCTGATAAGTTTGACACGTGTATATATATCTACAGTCCTAAAGAAATTCCTGACGCTTCTCTTCTCTCCTTTAAGTTTCAAATTCAAACTCACACACACCAACACACAGTAGAACACATACACGGACACACCAACACACACGGGACACACAATAATTGACTATCTATTTATTTTTTTCTGAAGGCAGGTGAAAGAGATGAAATGAAATTTTGAAGATGTGGGATTTAGCTTGGGCAAAGAAAGATCTGAGGGATTCGACAAAGAAGACGATATCGGAGACAACGATTTCTTAACAAAATTTTAGATCCAGCCAGAACCCATTTTCGCGGCGTTGGCTGGGAAGAAAATACAAATCGAGCCAGAGAAAGACTGGGATCCTCCGGCGAAGAGGAACAAGTCAGAGATTACGAGGAGACGGCGATAAATTGGAATCATTCAGTTTCTTGGTTCCTTCGTTTCTGTTCTCCGGTAAGTGCGTCTTACTTCTCACATGAAAGAGAATGTTACAGAGTCAATTGGAAAACTGTTAGGGTTTATTCTTATCAATATTCATATCTCCTGCACTTAATTTTTGTTTTCTAGGTTGTTTTGAAGACATGAATTCTTAGGTGTTAAATGGTTTCTATTGCACTCATAAATTGGAATTCATCAAGCAATGCAATGTTATGCAATACACGTTCATTACTAGCTTCTCATTTATTTCTCCATTTCTTCAAGAGGCATTTTGAGGCTTACATATTTGGTTGTTTTAGCTATATTACAACTGTTTTTTTTTTTTTCAATGTCAGCATGATATGTTTCTCTCTATGGGTTTTTGTGTTTAGAGATTGATTCTTCCCTAACAACCGTTTATGGCAGTTAAGCGGCGGAAAACAGAGAGTTTCGTAGCTTCTTCCCCTTCCAAACCATCCGGTTTTCTCCCTTGAGGAGAGAGATGCGAAGTCGATGACGACAGAACGGTTGTTCACGATCAAACATAAGGTCAGCCTTTATGTTTCTAAGCTAATCATCAAACTACATTGTGCAAATTTAAAATTTGTAGCAGGAGCAATCAGCGATTCTGCTTTTGCAATCTTTTTATTTTCAGGGTTTATAAGGTTTGCTCACCGCTTCAGTCGCTGATTTCAGTTTGATATGTTTTTGATTTTTTTTTTGAAAGTAGTTTTGACTTTCTTTTCTGAAATTGAAAGTTTTTTTCATTCATTGTCATATACTTCGGTTTACATTATATTTTTTGAGTAAGCAATCCAATATTACAAGCAATACTAATGGGAATATTCGAGTTCAGAAAGAACCGGATGATTAATACCTAAAACAATCTCAATTTTCAAGGTTAGTGTAATTATGTTTCATCCTTTAATTGTAGCCTTATATTATGATGTTTATTAGGTTACCATTAAACAAACGCTAAAGGGACAGCTCATTTTTATCTCAGCTATCTATTTATATATATATACACCCACCCGAATTTAGTAGCCTCCTTATGTTCGCTGCATTCTTTTACCTCTCTCTCTCTCTCTCTCTCTCTCTCTCTCTCTCTCTCTCTCTTTTATTATAAAGGCAGTAGCATTCTAAAATTTAAAAATGCACTTTAGTTTGTGGTACTTTGTACGACAATTTTTTTTTACGATACAAAGTTATTTATTTTTCATTTTTTTGGATAGGAAAAAAGGACTTTATTAGATGAATCCCAAATTAGATGCCCTGTTTAAAATTGTATCAAGGTTCCTTTTTCCCAGGTAAATGGATTACAGTTGGGCTAAAGGAAAATAGTGTTGCTCGAGGCTTTGAGGCTTATGTTCACATCTATTTGGGAAGCAATCTGGTCGAAAGTTGCTGGAAATCATATGTATTTTTTGCTAAAAACTATGTCCCTAAACGCTTCTTTACCAAATTGTTTTCATTGATCATTTTATCATAGTAAATCTAAATGTTTAAAATGTGGTTTACAAGAGTATTTATGCATCTTTGCCATTAAAATGTATGAAAAGCACACATTTTCAGAGTGTCCCTTAATATGAAATTTGGGCCTTCATTTAGGGAAGGAGGAGAAACAAAAATGTAAGAGAAGAATGGTATTCATGATCTTTTATACTCCATATGTTCTATAAGCTGAATGACAACTTTTGTTCTTCATCAAGAACAAAAATGACATTCATTTTGAGATAGGGGTTGTGGATTTTTTTTACGAATCTATTACGGTTGTCTTGTGTAGACTCTGTGTTACCAAGCAAATAGCTGTTTTATTGTGCCCCATCCCGCCCTCTTCCAATGTACCAATGCGATATAATGGTATACAGTACAATGAAACATTAGTTTGTGATCAATTAATCTTTTCCTGTTGGTTGAAATGGGTATTGTAGATCCTAACCTACTGCTGGAATTATTCTTAATGTATCACATTTGGCAGCAGAAAGCGGTGTAGAATATTTGTAATAGAAAACGGTCTAGAAATTAGTATAAGATAGGTTGGTTCTGGTGGACAGTGAGTAAAAGATTTTGTTTGGGTTTTGTATGTGACTTAGAATGATTGTTTATGTTTTCATGTGATGAATCAAATATGTAGCATATTTTATTCATTCTGGTGCAAACATATCCCCCCCCCAAAAAAAAAAAAATAAAAAAAAAAATAATGTTCGTCAAATAATACTCCCTTTGGTCTAAAGTAAATGTGCAATTTTTTTTTCATTCTCCCTCTTGAGCAAAAGAAATTTTCAATTCTTTCTTTTGAAATTTATTTTGAGACAGGAGGAGTATGAGATTTTGAGTTTATAGCTATTCTAGATTACATCATGTGTTTCATTTGGCTTTTCTTTGTATTTTAACTACTTATATATTTTGATCACGAATGGTTACAAGTTGATAGAGTGCAGGATCTAATGCTTCTAATGCTACAAGGGCCTCCATTCTTCTTGGGGTGTTGAAGGTGGATCCTTGGGGGCCTCTCGGATCTCCCTCTCCCTCTCCATCATTTTCTGTTCATTATTTTTCCAGTGTCGGTACAGTTATTTTTGCCTTTGATTTTGTTCTTTTTCTGTTTTTGTCTTACATAATAATGTGTTATTTGAAAAGCCAGTTCAGGTCCTAAACACACCTGGATCTAGCATCATGAAATAACCCGCCTAAAATGTTGCATCAGACAAAAGGTTGGTACAAGTTTAATCTATGTATCTCTTATTTGCGCCTCCTTTAAAATCCTTCTTTCTTTCCTCAATAATTCATGTTAGTTGGCTGGCCATTTACTGGATGTTTGGATTACATGCACAAGATAGAGTTGAATATTTTGTTTTAAAAGTGATTTGTTTTGGAAATTGATGTATTGATCCTCAGTGGGACAACTGAAAACTTTAATTTTAGAAGTAAGGTCAAACTTCTTCTGTTATTGATGTTCTTTCACGAATACGTACATTTTTCTCATACTTGATAGTTGAGCTTGCCCCTACTAAATAATCAAAGGAATACCAAAATCAATAACAGAGCAGTTAATGACCTCCATTTTTCTCATTCTTGTGATGTGAAAGCTTCCAAATTGTAAAATATTAAGGGCCGGTTTAAATTTAATAGCAGTAGTGTCGGATAATTAAAATTTACATTCAACTTACTATGATTCTCTCTCCATCCCAAAATGAATGTCTGAAAATTTTCAAAACAGCTCTTGATCTTTGAAAATTTGTTGGACATTCATTTCGAGATCGAGACGGATGTAGTACATAATTGGAAGCCACCGAGTGTGAAGGGTTGGTTGGTTTTGCACATGTATGAATTTGTATGGGTTTCTTACTTACCAAAATTTTCTACTTCAAGGTTTTTACCCAAAATATGGGAACTTCTTTTGGGACTCAAAACAAAGCATTGAAGTAGAAGATAAAGATGAAGATGAGAACATGAGCTCCCATGTAATTGACATCAATCTTGATACTAAGTAGGAACTGATGAAGCTATTGCTTGGGGTGAAGGGACAAGGAATATGTGTTGGTATATTTAGGTACATTTAACTTGAATGTGGAAAGAACAGAAGTTTTTGGTTTGTTATGGTAGCTTGATTGAAGGTTCAAAGATTATTTTTTTGGAAGTTTCCACTGATATTGTTGTCTTAAAAAAATGTTGGACAGTGTGTAAATATGTTTATCCATATTATGTAATACTATTTCTCCTTCAAGATAAGGTCTTACTTTACGGTTTGTTATGCAATTGTTATAACTTCTTTCAAGGCAATCAGAAGTTAAGAAGTTATGGTCCGTGCATCGCACGGGAGTAACACTAGTGACAATAAAAAGAAGGATGGCTGAATCTCAATAGGAAAAGTCCAAATCTTTTCGGTATAAAAATAAGTAAAAGGAGAAGAGGAATAAGAAGAAGCCATATTTGACAAAACTATGGCAACTGGCTGATATGATAATGAGTGTTTTTCCAGAGAACACATGACCCACCCCCCCCCCGCCCCCCTACTTGATCAATTATTATATTTAGATATTTGCATTTGCTTATTGGCATATTTGTATATTTAGATATTTGCATTTGCTTATTGGCATATTTACTATTTCACCCACTCATTCTGTCAGGACCAATTGTCCTAAGTCGGGCGGGACGGAGGGAGTATTGTTTCCATTCCCTCCGTCCCATAACTATGTGCACTGTGGGCTGTAAACGAGCCGAGCCGTTAGAGTTTTGGGCTCGAGCACGTTTACAAATTATCGAGCTCGAGCCCAGTTTGATCGTTCGAGCTCGACTCGAATAGAGTTTCGATCTGTTCGTGAGCCGTTCGCGAGCTTTTTGCGAGCCGCTCGAACTCGAGTTTTAACGAGCCGAGCTCGAGCTTGAACCTTTTTTTCGAAATAATTGAAGTCAGACGAGCTCAAGTTCGAGCTTATCGAGCTCGAGTTTGTTTATTATTATGTACATACATATATTATACTCCCTCCGTCCCACTAGAAGTGAGACTTCTTTCCTTTTTGGGCCGTCCCACTTAAAGTGAGACTACCCAAAATGGAAATGTTTTAATATACTTATATTCATCATTCCCCACTATTTAACCCCACTCATTCTCTCTCTTCATTTTCCACCACTCATTTTATTCAACCAACACCACTATTTACCCCACTCATTCTCTCTCTTCATTTTCTACCACATATATATCACTTTATCTTAAATATCGTGCCCACTCCTCTAGTCTCACTCTCAATGGGACGGAGGGAGTATGTGTATTTATTACTAAGCTAGTAATAATTCGAGCTTAACGAGCCAAATACGAGCCGATCGCGAAAAAAAAAAACTTTACATGTCAACGAGCTTATCGAGTCGAGCTCAAGTTCGAGCTCAAACGAGCCGAGCTCGAACAAAGCTCGTCGAACAAACGAGCCGAACACGAGCCGTCTCGATGACAAATTTAGCTTAAGAATTCGGCTAAAAGATATTTCTATAGTGTCACTATATAGTAATGTCCACTTGTCCTATAATAAACTAATATCATGATAAGAAAATATTATTTCTATAAAAATAAATTAGTAAAAGATATTTCTATTCAAATATATTAACAATACAATTTCATTTCAATCACTATATTCCACTCTTCTTCGTTTGTCTTTCATCTTCCTTGCATCCTCTCTTTCTCAACACCCATCCTTAATATTATCACAAGAATGATTTTGTAAGTTTAATAAATTTAATCCATCAATTATAAAAATAAAACTTATTTTAATTTTGGAACAAACAAAAATAATAAACGAGATTAGTATTTTCGAGACTTAAAAATATGAGGAAGTTTTGTGTTAGACGGTCTCACACATGATACAGATCTTAATGGGAGAAGAAATGGGCTTGCCCCACCCCGCTATTAAGAAGCAAACCATTTTTTTTTTCATTGAGATCCGTTGGTGAGACCGTAACCCACAAGTTTTTTCAGAAAAATATTGTATAGAGAATGAAAGAAAAGAGAAGGATTGAGACGTGCATGAATTGAATACGAGCTATTGCTTTTCGATTTCCCTTTTTTCACTTTTACTTTCACTTTGAGAAGACAAAAAACAAAAAAGTCTAACCTACCCTTATGGACTCTTTTTCTTTCAAAAATGACTCCTACTTCAATTCAAGACATTAATTAAAAGCTTTCTTTGATGTTATCATGATATGTCTAGCTTTTTGTAATATATTTCAACATCAATCCTAAATCAACAAATAATAATTTAAATTTGTCTTTTCTTTTCTTCAATTTTCAAGAAATTTATTTTCAGTTTTGTTGCATATAGGTTCATTGGATCTAGTCTTGTCCTTTTAGACTCTCATACTCCCTCTGTCTCTAAATGAGTATCTATTTTCAGATTTTTTTTTATCCCAATTGAATGTCCTTTTAGAATATAACTTTGTCCCTAAAATTTGTTTTCGATTTTTTATTTAGCGGTCTTTTTATACTTGCAGAAACCTAAATGTTTGTAAAAAGGAATACAAGTTTTAGCGGTCTCTTTATACTTGCAGAAACCTAAATGTTTGTAAAAAGGAATACAAGATTATACATATGTATCTTTGCACTAAATTGTACAAAAAGTTATGTTCCTTAAAATGAAATTTGGACACTCATTTAGAGACATCAGTAGTATTTATTTTCTTTTCCCATTTCTTACAAAAATATTCAATAATTATAGCGTTTTTTTTTCCTAGCAGCCAAAATTTTGAAGACAAAAACTTGTGTGAGACGGTCTCACACATGAGACGGATCTTGATGAGAGAGTAAATGGTTTGCCCTATTATGGGCAGGGATGGGTAAACCCATTTCCTCTCTCAACAAGATCCGTCTCACCGTGTGAGACCGTCTCACACAAGTCTTCCTCAATTTTGAATCAGTGATTTATATGGTTGGTCAAAACTTAAAAAATGGAAGGAGCTCTGAGCATGAGAGACTGAGAAACTATTACTCTCTCCGTTTCATAATACATGTCGTTTTAGACTTCTTCACACATATTAAGAAATACAATTAATACATATTAAAAAGACATATGTGCCCCTAAAAGTATCCAATTATCTAGGCATTTAAATGCTTATACAAGAAATAGTTCACAATTAATGAATAAGGGTATAATAGGTAAACAAGAGTAATTCTTTCTTGGTAATAGTAAAACGTCAAATATTTTGGAACACAAAATTATTCATAAAACGTCATGTATTATGAAACGGAGGGTTGCGTTTAAATTAAGTACAATTATTATAATTCAAGCACTTATTAATTAGGGATTGTTGCTTTTGCCGTAATTAAGAAGTTTTGAATTTGCTTGACGTAAATATAAACCGATCAATAAATGAGCTAACGAATTAGTCATTCATAAGAAGGTCTATGTTAAGTTTATGGCAAATTCTCGTTTGCGGCCGTCTCACGCCGTGCGACGGGCGCGTGAGACGGACGCGCCATTTTCCACGTGTGTTAAAAAAAAAAAAAACAACAACAACTTTAAAATGCTATATTTTGAGATTTATAAGTCAAAAAAAATATTTAAAAATACCGTTGTGTTCGTCTCGACGAGGCGAATAAAACTACATAGGTCATGATATGGTTTGATTTTTATTTTTTTAAACATTTTTTTACACATAAAAAAGTTTGAGGTGCTTGCCAGCTGAAATGTAACACTCTGTTCTGATAAAAGTAACACTTTTTCTACTGTCAAATGTAACATCAATTTTACAAACAAAAAAAAAAATTGTTTGCATTTCAATTGTTACTTTCTCAATAAAAAATTGTTACATTTCATATATAATGTTACATTAAGGAATATAAACTGTTACAATTGAGAAAAAAAATGTTACATTCATTTTTTATAAAATGTAACATTAGTTTAGTTGTCAATCCTATGTTATTTTCGGAGAAAAAAAATGTTACATTTGAAAAAATGAGTGTTACATTCCCTTATAAAAAGTGTTACATTAATTTAGTTGTCAATCTTTATGTTATCTTTATCTATTGTAGCAAAATTGTGGTATATTTTTTTTTTTAAAAGTGTTACATTTTGAATAAAAAAGTGTTACATTTTGTTATAATAAGTGTTACTTTTGTTGAAAGGAAAAAAAGTATGGGTGGTACATTTTGAAAAAAAAGTGTTACATTTGAAAAAAGAATGTTACATTCCTTTATAAAAAGTGTTACATTAATTTAGTCGTTAATTTTTATGTTATCTTTAATCTATTGCATCAAAATTGTGGTACATTTTTTAAAGAAAAAAAAGTGTTACATTTGAAAAACAAAAGTGTTACATTTCATTATAAGAAGTGTTACTTTTGGTCGGAGGAAAAAAGGTTGTAGGGGCAAAAAAAAAAAAAAAAAAAAAAAAAGAAGGTATGGTCGGCGCCGCACCCCATGCGACCGCCGCACCAGAGACCTTCTCTAAGTTTATTGTTAGATCTCCTTACTATTATGAGACTTAAGCTTCTTTTGGCTTTGCTAACTTTTATGTTATGCTCATTCCGTCCTAGACTAAGGTTCTTACTTTTTTTTTTATTTGTCACAGACTAAGGTTCTTAATTGTTTTATTATTTAAAATTAGACTATGGGACCCACTTGTTATTCTCACAACAAAAACTCCCTACCCACTTTCTCTCTCCTATTTTCTCTTACTTTACTTTTCATACTCACAATATTTGCCTTTTCTTAATCTCAAAACTAAGAACCTTAATCCGGGACGGAGAGAGTGTTTATTATATATAGTATACAGTCTCTCCATCCCATTTAAAATCACTCACTTCGGTTTGGTATAAAAAAAAGAAAAGAAAAATTGTTAGTGAAGTGGTCAGTGTTGTGAGTATAAAAGTGAAATAAACCACTCTTTTTGGTTTGGTCTAAGTGAAAAAAAAATTATTAGTAAAGTAAGTATTGTGAGTATGGAAAGTAAAATAGGAAAGATGAAGTGTAGTAGGAAATAGTGATTAGAAAATTATTGTGAATGTAGATCTCAGAAAATAAAAAAGTATTATAAGCTTTAAATTTTTGATAGTGTATACTCATTCTGTCCCATAACAATGTATCTATTTGATTTTAGGAACGATAATTAAGGAAAAACGTTTGAAAATTATGTGTTGTGAATGGGAAAAAGAGAGAGTGGCGATAGGAAATAGTAAGTAAATAGTTATTGCGAGTGAGGAGAGAAAAAAATAGAGCATATATTTTCTTTTTTAAGAAAGTGATACTTTCTAATGCACATAAAATGATAAAATACGCACTCCCTCCATCCTGGACTAAGGTTCTTAGTTTGACTTTACACGGAGATTAAGAAAAAAGTAAATATTGTGAGTATGAAAAAATAAGTAAGAGAAAGTAGGAGAGATAAAGTAGGTAGGGAGTTTTTGTTGTGAGAATGACAAGTGCGTCCCATGGTCCATTTCAGGTAATAAAGCAACTAAGAACCTTAGTATGGGACAAACCAAAAAGGAAAGTAAGAACCTTAGTCCGGGACGGAGGGAATACTAATTTGTAATAAAACACTCAAAAGAAAAAGAGTAATATGTGTAGTTTCAATCGATTTGTCCACTTACTAATACTTTACTATTCTATATGAGATTCACTTGCTCACCTCTCCTATTATATTTTTCACTAGCAGTACCCCTGTGCGATGCACGGTGTGAGTACAAAACTTTAAACATTTAGAAAGTTTTTATCATAACTGTATTAATGGGACCCACTTGTCATACTCACAATGACTTTTTATTTAATATTTCCTATTCACTTTCTCTCTCCTCTATACTCACAAAAACTACTTTTTAAACCACTTTAACTGTTAAAGTATTAGTATTCTAATTCTTTCATCTTCGTGTCGAGACTAACAATTCTCTTTCTAGTAGGACGAAGAGTATAAAGTTTTATCATTTATATGTACGGGACATTATTACAAAAACTGAAAGAGAATTATTTTAACAAACACAATATAAGTAATCATGTAAATAAATAAGTAAATTTTCCCTCAGACACATAACAAAGTACTCGGGTTGACTTTTTTGGTCAACACAAGTGAGTTTCGACCAAACATTAAAGTCAATCTAATCATAATACTAAAATTCTAAATTTTGTTGTTGATAAATAACGTAGTAATTTACTAATAGAAATTTTTATAATTTCGTTAGGATAATTAGACTGACATTAATATTTGGTTAAAATTCACTTGTTTTTGACAAAAAATCAAACTTGGTACATTTTTATGGGACTGAGTATGAGTTACTATAATTAAATAATAAAATAATAATAAATAAATACAGATTATAACCTTCCTTTTGAAAAAATACAAATTATAATCTTAACCTCCCACTCTTCACATTTTAAAACTAACTACTCCCTTCGTCTCAACTGAAATAAGACGTTTTGTCATTTATATGTATGGAACATCAATACTAAATTTAGAGAGAATTATTTTGCAAGCATACAATAAATAATTGCATAAACAAATAAGTTTATACTCCCTCCGTCCCACTTCAATTGAGACCTAATAGGTGGGCACAATAACTAAGGAAAAAGAATAAAATAAGAAAAATGTGTGGTAGAAAATAAAGAGAGAGAATGAGTGGGGTTAATAGTAGGTTGGTTGAATGGATTGTGTGGTGGAAAATGAAGAGAGAAAATGAGTAGGTGAGGTAGATTGAATATAAAATTATAAAAAGATTACCATTTTGAGGAGTCTCAAGTGAAATGAGACGAATTAAAATGAAAATAAATCTCAAGTGAAATGATATAAAAGGAGTATAATTTGATAATATAGAATAATATAATAATACTTTATCCATTTCAGAGTAAAATTCGTACCTTAGATAGATATAACAAACTTATAAAAAAGAAACACACACATACTAAAGAAACATAATTATTTTTAATTGTAACAGTGAATTGTAAAATCGTACACTGTCTGCAAACTGACAGAATGGTGAAATTAGTCAAATTTTCTATTTGTAGATTACTATTCTTATATCATTGACACGTGTTTTGTCTCATAAGTATACTCTCTCAGTTCCATTTTAAACTTCAAAAAAATTTCTTTTGGGTGTTCCATTTTAAACTTCAAAATCAAAAAATGAAAGTTATTTATTTTTTATTTAGTGAGACCTACATATCATACACACAACAACTATCCACTAACTATTCCCTACCACACTTTCTCTCTCCTACCCACTTTCTATACTCACAACACTCTACCCCACTATCTATATTTTATAATATAAAAATTCTCATCTTAATTCTTGTGATAACTTTTTTTGTAGATTAAAGAGGGAGGGAGGGAGGGAGTATATATCACTTTTTTCTTAATTAATGTGCCCAACTCATTTTTTGTAAGTTAAAGAGGGACGGAAGGAGTATAATTTTATCTCTTTCCTTAATTCCTTGCCTCTAAATTAGGAAAATACTATCACTTTCATAAATATTTCAACTTATACTTGAAAGATTGTCTAATATAAAATGTTATTCATTTTTACATGGAAGGAATATTGTTTATTACTTCATTCCACAAATGATTCTTTGTATTCTTTTCATAATGGTTATTTTTGCTATGTTTAACATTTTTAATTTCCATTTGTATGTAACTCTTTTCATGACTAACTTTTTACATATTGTGTTTATTAATTTCAAACTTAACATTTCCCGATAATGTATTTAAAATAATAATTTTGAAAAAGTATTGCTTTTTCCTTTTTTTCTTCTTATTGTGTATTTAAGACATTGTAAATTGACTTTCCAATATTCAATAATTTCATCCCAAAAAGCAACTTTCCTTCTTATACGATCATTTCACAAATTAATAATATATTAGTTAATTCCCTCGGAAAAAAATAATAATATATTAGTTAATTTCACAAATCACTTCGTAGAAAATTTCAAGAATGGCCTCTCTTTTTTATGTTTTATTTATGAAGATTATTACCTTCAAAAAAATAAAAATTATGAAGATTATTACCTTCAAAAATACTAAGGCTATTGTACAATACAAAATATCAATAACTAAATTAACATTTAGTTTTGCTCAAAAATAAAATAAAATAGTACCTTCTGTCCCTAAATGAGTGTCCAAATTTCATTTTAGGGAATATCTGAAAATCTCAACTCTTTGTACAATTTGGTGGCAAAGATTCATATATAATCTTGTTATCTCCTTTCCAAACATTTAGTTTTGCACGTATAAAAAGACCGGTGAAAAAAATTTCAAAAAAAACATTTAGGGGTAAAGTTATGTTAAAAAAAGACACTCATTTTAGGACAAATATTTTTTGAAAATGGATCATCATTTAGGGACAGAGGAGTAACATTTAGAAGTACACGAATATCCTAAAAATAAAAAACAATAATTTCCTCATTAAATACGCTTATAATAATCATTTGTCAAAAACAACGAAATATTTTTGCCTCTTCAATACATGTATCATGTACTCCCTCCGTCTCAAAATAGATGTCGTTTTGAAGTGTTTCACACATATTAAGAAATGTCATTATTGCATGTGAAAAAGTCTCAAATACCCCTAAAGTAATTCAACTACCTAGGTAATTAAATGGTTAGGTAAGAGATAGTTCACTATCATTTATTAATGGTATAATTGGTATAGAACAATAAAAAAGCTTTGAAAATGGTGAAACGACAAGTATATTGAGACAAAATTTAACTCCCAAAACGACATCTATTTTGAGACGGAGGGAGTAAATGAGTAAATTACAGTCCAAAAAATTCCTTCTCTCTCCATCCTCCCAATTCTTCAATTGCTTTCGCCACCACCTCTTCCAATTAACTCTATACTTTCCTCCACATATACCCATTTCCACACTCTATTAAAATGCCCTTTCATTTAACTCATAAACTGGAAAATTGATCTCCTCCTCCTCCTTCTCCTTCTCCTTCTCCTTCTTCTTCTTCTTCTTTTGTGCTTTGTGTGTTTAATTGTGTAGATCTAATGTGGGTGTGTTTATGTAGATCTAATGTGGTAGTAATGGTGGCAGTCGGCGGTTGTGGGTGGTGGTGGTAGTTACTGAGCTCTGTATGATGGTGGCAGTTGTGGTTTTTTGTCAGCGGTAGTTCGTGATTTTTGACGATGGTTATGTCCATTGGTGATTAGTGGTTTTGAGCGGTGGTCGGTGTCGGACAGCTGTGGTGGTCGTGGGTGGTGGGTTGGTCTGCTAGTATGGGGAGAGAGTGAGAGAGAAAGAGAGGATTCTTATAAAAATGATGGTCTCTTTATACTCACACTCCAATTTTTAATTTTGCCCAAACTAAAAGAGTTTATTTGAGCCTAAAGCTATGCAGGTACTACGAAGATGGCAGTGAAAAGACCCAACACAGCTGTAAATCAATTTACAACAGCTGTGTGTTTTTTTTTTTTTTTATATGATGAATAAATTGATTGACATTGCTGATTTCAAGAATTTTATGGCCTTGTTCTCATGTAACACAAAATTTTGGGGGAAAACTTAAAAAAAGACCGGTATTTGAAGTGGAAACCATCATACGCATAGCGACATAGGGGACCGGGATTGAAACCCACGCCATCCTTTTGACCCGATTTACTAAACTGGTAAACATAAATGCAAACTTTCTCTCTCTCTCTCTCTCTCTCAAAAACACAGAGCGCTCAAATTTCCCTGTTCTCTCTCTCTCTAAAACCGGTGAAGACTACCTTTAACCTTCTACTATTTTGTTCGATTTTTTCAATTTGAAGTAAAATTTGTTTGATTCTCCTTGCATCGTTCATTAATTTCACTCTATTTGACGCAAACTACGGTTTGATTTAAAGAAAAATAACGCGGAAAGGCGTTGTGAAGCCAGGGCGTGATGGAGGTATGTGTTGATTTCAAGCTTTTTCGCTTGATTCTCACTCTATTTTGTTCGATTACTGTGTTGATTTCAAGCCTTTTTTGTTCGGTTTTTGTGATGCTTGATTAGACATTTTGAGTTTGGTACTTGTTACTCAGTGATTTAAACAAGCAAAAGGAGTCTTTGTTGAATAAAGTTGAAGACTTTCTGACAATCAAACACGATCACATTGACAAGGTTGTTTGGAGCAAAGACAACGAGGAGAAGAAGAGGAAGAAAACTGTTGGTTCGACTGCAACATATGTCAGCAAACTAGGTCTAGAAAGGGTGTTAGTCAGTGAAATTGTAACTTGTTGTTTTGAAATCCAAACTTGTTGTTTTAAGTTATTAACTTGATGCTTTTTATGCCTAAACATGTTCATTCAGTTGTATTAAAAGTTCATGTTCAAACTGCTAATATCAAGTTTATCTGTTAAAATACGAAGTTACACTATTATAATACCAAGTATAGATCTGATACAACATACTTGATTAACCACCAGGCTGCACTAATAAAACACCAAGTTACTGTACTAAAATATAAAGTTACAATACTAAAACACCAAGTTACTATACTAAAACAACACCAAGTTATATTATAAGCTGATGTTCAAAAAGCTTATTTCAATAGAAAATGCATGGTTATTATAATATCAAGTTTGCTTGTTAAAAAATCAAGTTAAATTACGAAAACATCAAGTATATATCTGATACAACATAACTTGATATCCACCAGGCTGCACTAATACACAAAAAGTTACTGTACTAAAATATCATGTTACAATAACAAAACACCAAGTTACTATACTAAAACAACAAGTTACACAAAATCAATTCTATTTCAATTTGAGCAACTTGAACATCTTCATTTCAATTTGAGCAACAAACGGCTACATGATTCAAATTAAGTGTAGATTTGGTGTTTTTTGAGCCAAATGAAGATATCCATCTCTTTAAATTGATCGTCATTGTCTTTTTCAATCTCACTCTCCTCTGATTCAATAACATTGTTATCCACCATCTCCATCTCTATCTCCATCATCTATAAGAAGAAGATCAATTTCAATTAGATCAAGTAGCTCATTCGAATATCAATTTTAATTTCAATTAGATCAAATTGATGAACAAAATGCTTAGATTCAAACCTGATCAATCGTTTTTGAAGCTTCCATCAGCAACTGCAATGGTGATATATATATATATATATAGAGAGAGAGAGAGAGAGAGACGCGCACACACACACACACACACACAGAGAGAGAGAGAGAGATGGTGTAAGGAGGAAAGTGGGCTGAGAAGATGATGTGTGTGCTGCTGTGTGTTTGGTAGGTTTCATACCCTAGTTTTAATAAGTTGAACCCATAATATTAAACCGGTTCATTAACAACCGGTTTTTCCTACTTTCCCTCAAAACAGGTCTTTTTTTTAACATTAGGGGGAAACTAGTTTCCCCCAAAACACACTCCTCATGTAAATGTATGCCATCATGTTTCCTAATAGTTACATCATATGCCATAATGTGGAAAGACGAAAATGCCCTCAAAAATTGGCTGAAAAGTTTGAGCGCCAAGTTTGGCACTCCTGTTATTATATTTTTATAGATTCTTAAAATACACAGTTTAGTATCGATATTATATATTTTTTTTAATCCCGCACATTTAATTTTAGTAATTTTCATTATGAAAAAGACGGAATATATATTTGACGAATTCTCAAATGCGGCCGCCGCATGCCATGCGGCGGTCCGCTTTCCTATGGTGTGGTTCTGCTGCTCCTCGCTCCAGTCAATCTCGCTACATCCGACTGTCCAAATCAAAGCCTTCTTTTCCCAGATTTTGACACGTGTCGTCTTAAAAAAAAACTCCAATAACTTTAAAATGCTATATCTTTTGATTTATTAGTCAAAAAAAATATTTAAAAATATCGTTGTGTTCGTCTCGACGAGACAAATAAAACTACATAAGTCATGCTATGATTTGATTTTTTAAAAAAAAAACATATTTTTTTTACACACAAAAAGTTTGAGTTGCTCATCAGCTAACATGTAACACTCTGTTCTGATAAAAGTAACACTTTCATCTTCAAAAAGTAACACTTTCTACTGTTAAAGGTAACAGCAGTTTTACAAAAAAAAAATGGGTTTGCATTTCAATCGTTACTTTCTCAATAAAAAATTGTTACATTTCATATATAATATTACATTTAAGAATATAATCTGTTACAATTGAGGGAAAAAATGTTACATTCATTTTTTATAAAATGTAACATTAGTTTTAGTTGTCAATCCTATGTTAATTTTGGGAGAAAAAAAGTGTTACATTTGAAAAAATGAGTGTTACATTCTTTTATAAAAAGTGTTACATTAGTTTAGTTGTCAATCTTTATTTTATCTTTTATCTATTGCAGCAAAATTGTGGTACATTTTTGAAAAAAAAAATGTTACATTTGAATTAAAAAAAAGTGTTACATTTGAAAAAAAGAGTGTTACATTCCTTTTAAAAGAGTGTCACATTAGTTTAGTTGTCAATCTTTATGTTATCATTAATCTATTGCAGCAAAATTGTGGTACATTTTGAAAAAAAAAAGTGTTACATTTCGTTATAATAAGTGTTACTTTTGTTGGGAGGAAAAAAGTTGGGGTTGCAAAAAAATAAAAAAATAAAATAAAAAAAAATAAAAAAATTGGAAAAGTCGTCTGGCCCGCCGCACGCCTACAGGCAGTGGCGTATCTAGGATTTTAGGTGAGGGTGTGCACTTTCTTTGGGGGTTCGCCCCCGAATTTTTTTTTTTTGGTCCGGTCAGGCCGGTTCAAAGCTGACATGCAATTATAGAAGACCACTTGTTAAGAATCTTCTTGCAATCAAAGAGATACGAGTAACTGCTACAATAGTCTATAACCAACTTAACACTAGGAGAAGGTCTTCTGTCAGGGGATTAGGGCTCACACCGGTGAAAAGAATAAGCAAAACCTATTTGTTTTGAAGAACAAATAAAGCAAGTTCAAGTTCCATTAAGACAAACCTCAACATGTCCAGCATGAAAAAGATCAAATGCACCATCAACGTACACCACCCGAGCATTTGGTCCAGGGACCTGAAATCAAATATAGTAACAAGGATTCACTTAAATTGCTATATCATACGTTTTCAACAAAAAGGGACAGGAGAAATCATAGATAATGACATAAGCCCTCCTTCCGAATATGAATGTCCAAAGTAATTTCAGATTGAGCTTATTTTGAAATTTTTTGGACATTAATTTTGGGACGGAGGTAGTATTATATTTACTTCAATTCCCTTGTATGTGTAATGACATACTCCCTCTGTCCCATACCAATGGGCACTTTTGGTCAAACCCGAAAAAAATTTTTGGGGTCCGGTCAGGCCGGTTCAAAGCTGACATGCAAAAAATATTAAAAAAATCCAAGACAAAATAATATGGATCATTTTTATAAATAAAAATAAAGATTACAACGATATACGACGCACTGACATTTCTTGAAAGTGATTTATGACTTCATCAACGCTTACATCGTCTAGCACATCTTTTTCAACATAAGACACTAAAGAATCATTAAGCATATCATCCCCCATACGATTACGCAACTCGGACTTCACAATCTTCATTGCAGAAAATATCCTTTCGACTGTTGCAGTTGCAACGGGTAAAATTAATGACAATTTGATCAACATATATACCAACGGATAAGTCTTATGTTTGTTCTTTGCAACCAACATTTGAGCAAGACCACTAGTCCCAAGAACAAGTGGGAAGTCTTCATCATTTCTGACATCTCGAATGTAATTCTCAAGTTGACTATCAAGTACATCAAGAGCGTAATCATCAAACTCATATGGGTAAAATATGGCCAACTTAATTAAAGCTTTCTTGTCAAATGAAGCAAACGAGTTAATCGGATCAAGACAAGCAATTAGGCTAAGCAACTCTGTATTAGTGTTATCAAAACGATCATTCAACTCTGAAAGTTGAGAATCTATCACCACATAAAACACTTCAACCCGATAATGAATCAAGTTGCTCACTTGAACACTTCTTCTCGAAACTCTTCCATCCCTCGAGTAAATTATGAAATTATCCTCCATACTTGGTACCCAAATATCATTCTCATCACAAAAGTTTGTAGTTTCGTTGATCAAGTTATCCCAACCATGTTCTCTCAATTCTTGTTTTCAATAGGAACATCAATATGAGCGTTCGTATTTAGTAAATCTTGAGAAGCCATGTAGCAATGATTATGAATACTATCATGGTTTCCCATATGTTTCTTTAATCCCTCCTTCTTGTTCCAATTTGTATAACCTTCACTGACAAATGTACCCCCCCCCCTTGTTCTCCATTTTGAGGTTTAAAAAGATAACAATATAAACAATATGCTGCATCTTTACTCTCACTATATTCCAACCAATCAAACTCATCATACCAATCAACAATAAACCGACGTGGTTTCCCATAAATCATGGTTTGAGGAAAATAAGAAAGGCGCGGTTGATAAGCCTTTTTGAGTAAGTAGGCTCTACGAATCATTTCAAGCACTTTAGGATTTCTAGCAACGCGAGACAATGGTAATCTCAAACCCGGATCAGACTCAATTCTAAAAGAGTTATCATTTACTTGTCGATGAGAAGAAGTACCTTGTGCAATTTGTTGTTCAACCCTTTCAACTGGACCAGAAGCTGTTTCAACTGGAACAGGAACAGCCGATGTCTCACATCGAGGGCGTTTGGAGAAGAATCCATCAAGCTTAGATTGCTTACCTATCAAAAATGATAGCAAAAATTGATCAATAAATCCCCAAATCCATCAAGCCGAAGCCGATTGCTCAGATTTTAAAGCCCTAAAATTGAATTTCAAAAAAATACCTTTTTGAGATTGAGACATTGAGGAAGGCAAACAGGGGCAGATGGCGTCTTTCCGAGTTGCCGTGGCCGCCGCCGGTGGTCTGCAGAGGAGTCGTCTCCGACGACGTCGATTTCCGTCTGCAGAGGAGGCAAAGAACGGCGTGCGATGTAGAAAACAAAAGTAGATGGTTCGTTTCTGATTTCACGAACAATGTTTGGTTTCTCTTGGTAATGGGTTTTTTTTACACGCTGCACCCCTCTTCTTTCAAAAATCACAATTTACACCCCTATAGGTTTTTTTTTTTTTTTTTTATAACTACTCTGTAATTTTTTTGGCAATTCCAGGGTGTGCATCTGCCCACCCTCGTTATATGCTAGATCCGCCCCTGTGTACAGGAGACAAGCTCTATATATTTTCATTTTAACGTGGCATCCCTACCAATTACCATGAACGATCGGCAATATATTCTCTCCATTTCAAAAAGAGAGCTTCAACCTTAATTTTAAAGCCATCTTGATTTATTTTAGAGAAAGAACAAACAAAATAGCAAAGGAAAAAGAAGAGACAACCTTATATAGTTTTCTTTTATAATACTTTGTTACAAATATATATATCTATGAATATATTACAATCTTTTATTGCGATAAATTTGGCGTTACAATGTCTACTGAATCTCACATACTGTCCAGTAAATCTCTAAATCGAAGCCAGAAATATAAGAGTATACATCTAAATCGACTGGTGCAATGTAGGAGCAATACTATTGCTTAGTTGTTTCAAATGCGTGTACAGTACACACACGCCCGTCTCAATAATTATAGAGGTCATGTGATATATGTGAATATTGGGCCCTTAATATATAAAAATTTACACAAAATATTTATAAATAGTTTTTATATAAAATTTAAACCCGGCGGGATGTTGACTGTAAAAGAAAGCCATGAGGTTGTCGGAACTTTGCCCGCGTTTGATTGTTCGAGCTTCGAAACATTCACATGATTTCATCTATGATCTGATTTAAGAAGTGACTAAAGCAACACTTTACATACTCTATCCGTCTCAAAATAATGTTTTCACATTTGTTATATTAATATGAAAGAAAATAATTTTAATTTAATTTAAGTATCCTGATAAAAATATAATATTTATTAGTGAGAGTTCATAATGGTATATCAATAACAAATTGTATTACTCAAAGTTATTTTGTATTAATATTTAAAAAAATAAAACATCAATTTAAAATGCAATTAGTAGTACACTATCACCCACCCACTTTGGAGGCCCCCTAAATTTTGAGGCCATGTGCAAGAGAACTTCTTGCACAGGAGGATTGATGATGATGATGATGATGATGATGATGATTGGAGATGAAGATGATGATGATGTGTTAGATCTCATCTTTTTTATTAGGACTAACTAATTTCCACAAATCAACTCATTAAATCTTGGTTACGCATATATGCATGCTATTGTCATCTTCTTCTTTGTTGCCTAACACCAGAGATAAGATATCCATGAGCAAAACGTAATTCATATACTTTTTTCTTTTTTTAAAAAAAAAATTGGGTTTTTTATTTCATTAATGGTAGATAAATTGCCCTTAGGCTACATCAAATGGCCATGATGCCTACAACTAGGCCTATAAATAGGCTAATACAAATCTCTCTAACGGGATTCGAACTTGAGACCTCCGCATGGGAAGCTAATACCAGATACCGCTTGAGCTAGAGCTCTTTGGTTAATTCATATACGGAGGAGTATGTTGTAGTTAGTTAATCGAGGAGTAACTTTGATTTGAAATTATCTTAGCTATCACCCTGTTTCTACAAGTAGCGGGTGTCGTGGTGTAAACACATTTTCTCTTGAACCGTATTGTGCTGTCAAGATCAAATTAGTGTTTGAGGGACCCACAAAATACGAAATAATTTTAACATCACAATTTAGAAAATCACGTTGTGACGAAACGTTGAAGCATAGCAGCAAGAAGATATCTTTTCCCTATGTTGGAGCATCGTCACGATCCAAAATTCCAAATCTCTAGTGCCCCCCTCCATAAGTTGTAGGCTTGTGAGTTTCGGAACCGCTCATGCTGATGTGCTTCTACGTAACATTTTAATAGCTAGTAAATACTCCCTCCGTCCCAGCACAAGGTTCTTACTTTCCTTTTTGGTTTGTCCCAGCATAAGGTTTTTAGTTGCTTTATTACCTAAAATGGACAATGGGACCCACTTGTCATTCTCACAACAAAAACTTCCTACCCACTTTGTCTCTCCTACTTTCTCTTACTTATTTTTTCATACTCACAACATATATTTTTTCTTAATCTCCATGAAAAGTCAAACTAAGAACCTTGTGCTGGACGGAGGTAGTATAAAATTCCATTAAAAAAATATGAAATAGTTGTGGTGCACAACAAATGTAAAACATTTGTGTTAGCTCCTCTACGCTCTTAAAAAACGAATGTAGGACATGCTTTTTGTCTTTGGGAAAATTATTACATGCATTATACTCCATGCGTCCCAAAATGATCTTCTCATTTGACATTTTTCATTGTCCCAAAAAATTATTTACATTTCTACAACCTAGGCTTGGAAGTGCCCAAACAAAATATGACTAGTGAATCAAGTGTTCATATCCTTAAAAAGTTTGAATAGTTAAATGTGAAGATCATTTTTCGACAGAGGGAAAAAATATTTATATTTTGTAGTGAGATTTTTACATATACTCCCTCTGGTCCAAAATAACTGTCACTTTTGGTCAAACAGATGTATGTTTGATCAATAAATTTAAAAAAATAAAATAATGATCCTAATAAAAATCTAAAAATTGTTATTAAAAGTATTATTACTTGTAATACAATGACAAATTTTAGATTTTTATTATCATCATTATTTTTTATTTAAATTATTGGTCAAAGTTACATCTTATTGACCAAAAGCGACAGTTATTTTGGACCAAATGGAGTACTCGTTTTATTTTATTATAGCAAGAAGAAGGGGCAAACTTTTGGGAGGAGCAATTATAAATTCTAAGTTGACAAATCAACGTTTTTAAGCTTAGTTGTGTTTTCTTAATTACCCCAATCTATTCATATTATGGCATTGAAATGCTTGTGCCTAATACAATGAGTAGTATAGAAATATCACCAAACTTCATACCTTACTTTTATTACTTTTATTAAGACGAAATTTATTTTAAACGAAAATTAGTAGTACATTTATTCCAGATGTTAACTTGAGTCTATAATTAAGCAGCCTTGAAAAACATGACGAAACAAGGTAGAAATGCACTCAAAGAAGGTACAATGACCCCTCTTTTGTCCTCTTTGCTAACCCACAGCTAGGAAACGTTACATCTCGTTCTGGTTTAATGCATTACAACCAAATTTCTAAAAGGCGCTAGGCACTTAGGAGGACCTAAGCGGCCTAGACGGACATCTTTTAGAACACTGATTACAACTGGTCCACATTTCCTGGACTCGACTTTTGTAAGTGCAGATTAATCACTAACTAGTCGGTGACTGTTGTGGGTGAAATTTCAAGTTATACCCATCTTCATTTACCTTCAAGATTGCAACATCTTAAGCAGCAAGTATATTTAACATTATTAATTATATCATATTTTTATTAATAATATATTTGCAGGTATTAATAATAAAAAGCAAGCACGTGTGGATAATCAATGGAAACAACCATCAACGGCATCATTGACCACGTCTCCACTCCTTGAAGATATCCGAGATTGTAGGATAGTTTGTTACCTCTTCTTTTTGTATTAGGTTTCTTATCTCGAAAATTGTATAAATTGAGCCTTGGAGGTACATAAACACACACACTCACTATTATCTACTATGTAATCCTCCATAGCTCTACAAGAAAATCAATACAAACGTTTGGGAAGGAAGGTGCTCTTAATCACCTCCCGAGGTTTTGTGCCGGCGAGATTATTTTTCTCAAGGGCTTTCCTCGTTACATCTTCGTACAATCTTGATTATTTTAATTCTTTAGCATTAATTCCAGTCGTCCCTCATTTATTTTGATCATCAATCCAGAATCCGTATTTCATTGTTTTTTCTACCAAAACAGTTTGGCGCCCACCGAGGGGCCCTTGGTTTTTAATCTATTAAATTGTTGTTGATTCAAGATGACTACTCAACCCATGATCTCCGGCATTGGCAAGTCAACCAGTTCTACCAGCGGCGTTAATACTTCATCTAGGGGCATCAGTCCTAAGACATCAACGATTGGCTTTGGTGGATTGCCACCACCTCCACCTTAGGGGGCATGCAAGAAACAAGCATCTCTCACTCCAAATTCTGAGCTCAAAAGTATGCTTATGCAGATGAAGCACCAGTTGGATCAACAGGGCAAAAGTACATCTTTGATAGCTGAAGATGTGGTGAAGATGCAGAAGAAGCAACATGTCTTGTTTGAGAGGGTGGATTCAGTATCTTCTATACGTCCCAGGTTCCTCGATTTTGGCGGCGCTAGTTCATCAGTCTTCAATGATTGGATCCCAATGAGTTCGGCGGCAAATGTGAAGAGTACGCCTCCGAAGATGACGACATTTCCAATGATGAAAACATATGTTACTCCCGCCTTTTGTGATCTGACAGCAAAAGGAAACACCTTCACATCACCTACTCTCAATGTCTCTGGGACTCCTCAAGATGGACCTACCTTTACCAGTAGCACGATTGTTACATCTTCGGCTGACAATACCAATCCGTTTGGTAACCTTAATTTTGCAAATTCTTTTGATAATATTGCTCGTACTACTAATCCTTTGCAGGTAACTATATAGCGAGTCAACTCAAAGAACTAAGAGAATTGGTGATGAATGTACCTGGTGTCACTCCGCCTATCCAGTAGGTCTCTCCAACATGTTACAATCAGTCACGTTTCATCCCGGCTATTGCACAAATTGACATCCCCAAAGGCTTCAACATCCCAACTATGAAGTTTGATGATGGAAGCAGCGATCCTGAGGAGCACATCGCCCATTATCAAGAGAAAACGGAGATCGTCAGAGTACCTCTGCAATATAGGGAAGCTTGCCTATGCAAAGGGTTTGGCTCAACATTGGTCGGACCTGCATTGAAGTGGATGATCCGTCAACCACCATGATCTATTGGTTCTTTTGCCCAACTTGTCAACATATTCAACAATCAATTCTCATGTAGCAGACAGTTCGAGAAACTCACTAGTGATCTTTACCGTATCGTACAACAACCCAATGAGGCTTTGAAATATTACGTTAACCGCTTCAACAAGGAAGTCTTGGAGATACCCAGTCTTGATATGGTCACGACAACGGAAGCATTTAAAATGGGCCTGAAGAAAGATTCCCCGTTCTATGGGGAGTTGGTGATGAACCCCTGCAAGAAGATGGAAGATGTACGCAACAGGGCTTTAAGATTCATCAGACTTGAGGAAGACAAGGTGCAACAGTCAAAGATCTCCGGGAAAGCTTCAACTTATGACAATCCAGACAGGAAGATCGAGTCATCTCACCAGAGACATCACAGATCCAGACCCTATCACAAAAATGATTCTGATAAGATCAATTATGTGGAAGATAAAGATCAAGATGATACTCTATGTCCTAAAATAATTGATTATTACTTTTTTGTTGATGTTGCAGGAATCTTGTGTGCAATGAACAATCTTGGGAACAAAGCAAGATGGCCCAGGAAGAACGACAAACCTTCAAGATGGAAGGATAAATCCAAGTGGTGTGCTTACCATGAAGATTTTGGGCATCTTACTGAAGATTGCATCGCCTTGAGGAAGGAGTTGAGCTACCTGCTTTCCAAGGGCTACCTCAAAGAGCTTCTTAGCCACAGAAAGAACAAAGCAGAAAACAAGGAAGTTGTCCCAGAGAAACCACCTTCTCCTCCACCGGTAACTAAGGTAATTAATATGATTAATGATGGTTCTGATATTTGTGGTACTTCTTATTCTGCAGCTAAGCGACATGCCAAGGATTCCAAGGATGAGAAACCTAGAAATCAAAAGAAGATCGTGAAGTCAACCTCTCAGGATGTCATCACCTTCGAAGAAAAAGATTGGGAGAATGGATCCTCATCATGATGCATTAGTTATTGCCCTACAGATTGCAAATTGTAAGGTGAGACGAATTCTGGTAGATGGGGGCAGTTCAATGAATCATCTTACAGTTGAGGCCTTAAAAAAGATGAACATCCCAATGGAGAACATATTTAAAAGAACATCAGTTCTTGTGGGATTCAGTGGAGAAACCAAAGATACTCTGGGAGAAATTATGCTTCCAGTGTATATTGAAGGTGTTAACTCTATGGAGCGGTTTTGTGTGATTGACTGTGCGACGAGCTATAATTTGATATTGGGTAGACCTTGGATTCATACCATGAAGGCGGTACCATCAACTTATCATCAGTGTGTGAAGATGCCTACACCTTGGGGAGTCGTTACAATCTTCAGTGATCAGCAGATGGCTAAGAATTGGTATATGACATCCATGAAGGCGTCGACATCTCCGAGGCAGGCATAGCAATTACAGAAGAAAGCACGTCAAGTCTTGGAAGCAAGGGAGCACGATGTGAAAGAAGTATTATTGGATCCCTCCAACCCAGATTTGAAGGTGCTGATTGGCCAAGATGTACCAGTTGAATTTGAAGAAGAGTTGATGAAACTCTTAAAGGACAGAATCAAGAGCTTCGCTTGGAAACATGAAGACATCACAGGGATTAGCAAAGATGTTATAACTCATAAGCTCAACATTGACCCATCCTTCAAACCAGTTCATCAGAAAAGGAGAAAGTTTGCTCAAGAAAGAAACCAGATCATCAAAGATGAAGTTGACAAGCTATTGAAAGGAAATATGATTAGAGAAGCAGAATATCCGAAGTGGTTAGCTAACGTCGTCGTTGTAGAAAAGAGGAATGGCAAGTGGAGAGTTTGTGTCGACTTCACGGACCTGAAAAAGGCGTGTCCTAAAGATCCTTTCCCTTTGCCGCACATCGATACTTTGGTTGACTCTACATCAGGGCACTAGATATTGACATTCATGGATGCATCTTCAGGATTCCAACAGATCCAGATGGAACCATCTGACCAAGAAGACACTGCCTTCATTACACCCTCAGGTATATATTGTTATATTACTATGCCTTTTGGACTAAAAATACAGGTGCAACATATCAGAAGCTGGTCAATATGATGTTCAAAGATCAAATTGGGCATACCATGGAGGTATACATCGACGATATGGTAGTGAAATCAAAGAAAGCTGAGAACCATTTCGAGATATTACTCAAGCATTTGACATCTTGGACGCATTCAACATGAAGCTGAATCCAACAAAGTGCAATTTTGGTATGAAGTCTGGAAAGTTTTTGGGGTATATGGTGACACAAAGAGGCATAGAAGCTAGCCCGGAACAAATCAGAGCCATCATCAACTTGGCATCACCTCGAAGCGTTAAAGATTTTCAAAGGTTGACCGGAAAAGTGGCAGCACTTAATAGATTTATTTCTAAGTCTTTCGAAAGATGTAAGTCATTCTATGACATCTTGAAGAAGAATAGCAGATTTGAGTGGACGTAGCAACATGAAAGATCTTTCCAAGATATTAAGCAATACTTGTCCACACCTCCATTATTGGTCAAACTGAAGAAGGCGAGCCATTGTTTGCATACTTAGCTGTTTCAGAAATAGCAGTTAGTGCAGTCTTGGGCAGAGAGCAAGATGGTAATCAACATCCAATTTATTATTTAAGTAAAACTCTTCTTGATGTGGAAACAATGTACTCCCATCTTGAAAAGTTAATTTTAGCTTTGATTACTGCTTCGATCAAATTAAGGGATTATTTTGAGACTCATGTTATACATATTCGTACTAACTATCCTATCAAGAATGTTATGAGAAAACCAGAAATGTCAGGTAGGATGGCGAAGTGGTCAGTCCAACTCAGCACTTATGATATCAAGTACGAACCATGGACGGCAATAAAATCACAAGCTCTTGCAGATTTTGTGGCAGACTTCAGTCTAAACATGCAACCAGAAGTGGAAATAGAAGTCCAACAGCTTCAAAATGGTGACAACTTGGCAGAATGGACGCTGTACACTGATGGAGCATCAAACATGAGAGGAACAGGTCTTGGAATTGTACTAAAATCGCCACAAGGGGACATTATACCACAGGCTATTAGTTGTGATTTCAAAGCTACCAATAATGAGGCAGAATATGAAGCTCTCATTATGGGATTAACTGTGGCACTTGATCTCAACATCAAAGTCATCCAGGTATATTGTGATTCATTGTTATTAGTTAGTCATTTTAATGGATCTTATACAGCTAAGAATGCCAAGATTACATCATATTTGGGAGTTGTGAATATCTTAGCCATCAAATTTCAAGTTTTTAAGATAGATCAGATTCCCCGAGTAGAAAACTCACAGGCAGATGCTTTAGCCAACCTTAGATCTGCATTCAAGAGTTTGACTCAGACCAACATACCTATCATCCATGTCAACGTTCCAGCCATAGAAAGATTGGAATTATTCTGTATAGATGATGACATCCATGGAGCACAGCCTGAACCATCTTGGACTTCACCAATAATCAAATATCTTCAAGATGGCACAATCCCACCATAGGAAAGGAATGCAAAAGCATTCAGGGTAAGAAATACAAGATATTTGTTAATAGATAATGTTTTGTTCAGAAAATCTTTTGCAGGACCATACTTAAGATGTCTCGAACCTGATCAAGCCGCATCAATATTAAAAGAACTTCATGAAGGCTTGTGTGGAAATCATTCTGGGGGCAGGAGTTTATACACAAAAGCTCTCAGGATGGGATACTTTTGGCCTACTATGCGTCAAGATGCAGCAGAATACTCCAAGAAGTGTGATTCTTGCCAGAGACATGGTCATATCTTGCACCAGACGGCAGAAATGATGCATCCTAATCTATCCCCTTGGCCCTTCATGACTTGGGGAATTAAAGCTCCTGGAGGAAAGGTGTTCTTACTGGCAATGACAGATTACTTTTCCAAGTGGATCGAAGCTGAGGCCTATGTTCAAGTTCGTGATAAGGAGGTTATATATTTCATAAAGAAGAACATCTTCAGCAGGTTCGGTATCCCTTCAGAGATAATATATGACAACGGTTCCCAGTTTATTAGCAAAAAGACTCAAGATTTTCTCATAAGATGGGGAGTTAAGATGGTAACATCTTTACCAGTGCATCCCCAGGCAAATGGACAGGCTGAGTCTAGCAATAAGATCATTATTTCCAACTTGAAAAAGAGGTTGGATCAGAAAAGGGGAGATGGACTGAAGAGTTGCCTTTCGTTTTATGGGCTGATAGAACAACGTCCAAGAATGCAACGGGCCAGACTCCTTACTCTCTAGTTTTCGGGTCAGAAGCGGTCATTCCTGCTGAAGTCGTCGTCCCCTTGGCAAGATATGGATTATTAACTCCAGAGCAAAATAGCATCATCTTGGCACAAGATCTTGATACCATTGATGAATTGAAGGATATGGCCAAAGTCAGGATGGCGGCATACCAGCAAAGGATTGCAAGATCTTACAACAAGAATGTCAGATTAAGAAAGGTCCAGGTTGGTGACTTGGTGTTAAGAAAGGTCCATCAGAACACAAGGGAGCTCAATGCTGGCAAGTTGGCACCAAAATGGGAAGGACCTTACTTAATAGATGTAGACGCAGGAAAGGGGGCATATTGGTTATCAACCTTGGAAGGCGTAAGGATCCCTAGATCGTGGAATGCTATCCATCTTAAAGCATACTTTATGTAAGTTTTAAGTTATCATTCAAATTCAGGAAAACAGGTGGGATTTTAATACAATGTCATTTTAATTATTTCCCTTTGATTTATTTTTATCAAACTATTACTGACTTAAGCATCGGAGGGGTGTTAGCTAAGCTAACACCCAATCCTAACATGTTTCTGTCTTGCAAGGAAACTTAGGACGACCATTCTGAAATGCAATAAACCAAGATGTCAACATCTTAAAAGGTTGTTAGCATCTTAAAGATCCAGGTATGGTTTTACCTTAACCCAATTTTGTTTTCTTTTTATTTTCAATAAAACTATTTATGCAAAGTTTATTCTTATTAATAAAGACGACATCATTCAAAGATGTTGGATTATTAACATATTCTAGTTTTGCAAGAAAGTAGCACTTGTTTTTGAAAGATTTCAAGAAGATAACATCTTGAGATTGGCCATCTCATCTTAAGATTAAGGTACTTAACCCCTTCAAAGGTATAAAGAAATTTACTTTCTTTCATTTCAAATCAAGGTTGATACACCTTCGCCTGGAGCGCAAGATTTCAATATTGGTTAAGGTGAGGAATGGGCACGTATGTTTATATGTACGTACCCCCCATTTCCACTTAACTAAATATTGAACACACGATATTTATTCAAATGGTTATAGCATACTAAGGTCATCTAAAGACAAAGTGTTTTTGATATATACATGTCAAACAAAAGCAAAGGTGTTACAACATATTCAAGGTTGGTACAATAGAATTTAGTGAAAGTCCTAACATCTTTTCATTAAAACCAAGTTTCAAAAGATTGTTTACAACTTGATTTTTTGGAGTACTGACATTCTTATTACCAAAAGCAAACTACTAAATTCCAAAAAGCTACCATACCCAGCCAAAGATTGAAACCTACCAACTTCCTAAACTTGCATCATGTTGAACCAACCCAACATCTGAAAACCTAAAAACTACTTGTCCTTGACCTTTATGGGCCTTTACATCCATCAAACCATAAAGTCAGAAAATACCAAATGTTAACTTACAAGATTTCGGGACACAGCCCATCAAAACCAAACATTGTCCAAAAACCAAACATTGTTCAAAATCAAACAAACTTACCCTCAAACCTTCTCTTGACCATCCTAAACTTTTTGGTCTTCATTCACGGGCAGCACAACAGTTGATGAGACTTCACCAGCATCAATGGCTTCACCATTCAGCCTTTTCAGGATAGTCTTCTCTTTCTCTAAATCCCAAGCCTCATGCTTGCCTTCCTGGAACTCTTGGATCATTTTTATCTTGATCTCCACCATCCTTTTTGCCGCTGACTTGGTAAGTGCAGTCTTCATCTCCTCCATTTCAAGAACATTAGCATCTTGGATAGATGTAATCCCTTGCTTCAAATCCGCATTCTCCCCGGTAAGATCACCAATCTTTTTCTCAAAAGTTTCCTTTTCTTTCTCCCAAGTTGATTTTTCCTCTCTAACATCCCTCTTCACGAGAGCCATTTCACTCTTCAATTTCTTGTTTGCTTCACTTAAAAATTCAACTTGAGTTTCTACACTCCCAAAAGCCTGTACAATACCAAGAATATCTATTAATGGTGAACAATCATATATAAATACGAAGCTAAGAACTTACACTCGAGGCACGGACCAAGAATTTCTTCTTCACTTCATCCACAGTCATGTTGGAAAAGGTATCAATCTCCACGATATCCTTCCCTTCAACAATCGCCTTTCTCTTCTTCAATCTTGAGCTGACAGTAGCAGAATCTTGGACTTCCTTTTTTGGAATCACCGTGGGCTTATCCACTGGAATGGTTGTGAGGTCTCCAACTAGGATATCTAAGTCATAAAAGGAAATCTCCATAGCAGGCCTTGAAACTGCAAAATAGAAATAAGTTCATCAGCAGTTGTAAAGAGAAAACTAAATTTGATGCTAGTTCATACCTGTCGACATGCTCTCCTCTTCAAATGTCCCAGAAGCTTCCACAAACTTGAAGCTCATTTCCTCTTCTGAAAGAGAGAAGAAAGATGTGATCTTGGACTCAGAATCAACCTTTGGGGGAAAAAATTCTTCCCACTTGATATTGCAAAGAAAGAAAAAACCAATAAGTATGAAAGCATGACAAACTTAAAACAGGGAGATATTTACAAACCATACCTCCCCTATTCTACTCCTTGACCAAGTTCTCTCCACCTTCAAGAGAAGCTCTCTCAACAAAGAAAAACTTTCCTCTCCACCCTCTATCATTTACTGACGCCTTGGGAACCATTAGACCCTTCTTTGACCTCTTCTTAAAGACATACCTCTTTGACCCAAAAGATTGCAAGTCATAACAAACCGCCATCTCACTCAAACCTAAACCTAACCCATGATCCCTATTCACTCTAAAATAACTTCAAAAACCCTCCAAGTCATAGGCATCATTTGAACATACGCCAATTGCGTCTTTTCAAAGAATTCAGAAATCAAAGGGGGAAAAGGAAAACTAAACCCTAGCAGAAAAGGATACTCATACAAACAAATCCAAGCATCAGAAACGAAGTCGGCCCTCATGGACACATCAAAGGGGCAAAAAACAGTTTGATTTGGAAAGCTGTTTCCATTTTTTAGGGCAGCAATTTGGTAATTGCTAAAAACACAAATCTCTTCATCAGGTTTAGCGATTAAACCCTCAGAGACAAATGAAAAAGAAATTGCAGAGAAAGAAGAAAGAGGAATACTGTTGGTTCCAGAGACACAACAAGGGTATGAAAAGAGGCTAGAGGGGGGGGGGGTGAATAGCCTATTAAAATTTCAACCCTTTTTCAAAATTCAACATTATGCTTATACTTTGAATTTTGCGGTAGATAAAACCACGCGGTCAAGTATAAAATGCACAGCGGAAGTTTTCGTTGAAACAAGTTTAGAGTTGTTTTTGATAAGTTCAATGCGGTAGGCAAAATGTGCGGTAGGTAAAGAGTGCGGTCGGTTGATATGCGGTAGGTTTGAGTGAGGTAGGTTGAGAGATAGAAAACTTGTGTCTTAGAGATTTTTGGCAAATGATTAGTTAGTCATATTTTAGCTAAGGCAATGAGGTAAACAAACAAACACAATTCACAATTGTTCTTAAATCTGAAAGATCAAACACTAAAAAGACAAACAAGATTAATATAAACAAGTGAAGAACAATAGAAGCAAGATGAACAAGACTTAAAGTAAATTTGCAGAAATGTAAAGTGCAGTAAGTAAAGAACACAATGATTTGGAAAGGTTCGATCTGTTAAAAGATCTACGTCCTTTACCAAGATGGTCAGTCTTGGATTTTGAATGAGGTATATATTTGATTCGATTGAGTACAGATTACAGAGATGAAGTATTTGAATCAACACCTATTTCTATGAAAAACGATCCTAGACTTAGACCAGTGTATCCCTAATGATTCAATCTATGTGATTGATCAATCGGGGTGAGTGTGTGTGTAAGAATCAAAAGCTCTTTGGAATCTATATGATTTTAGAGCCTAATGAAACTTGTGTGATGAGGCTTGAGATTTGATCTTTGAAGGTTGCTGGAGACTTGTTGAAGACTTGAAGGTTGAGTGCTTGAAGATTCGAAGGATTCTGAAAATCTTGAGTATGATCTTCAATCACCAAGAATTTTAACAGCAATTTCTCTCTTAGAATCTCAGCTATCTTTTTAATGAAGAACTCAAGGTCTATTTATAGCCTTGATGGAGGAACTAGCCGTTTGAATTCTTTGAGGGCAAGTTTGGAGGACAATGACATTTGTATTCAAATTTGAAATTTGAATTTGCAACGTTCTAAACTAACCAAGGTTTTGGACACAAGTGTGACCATGGTTATGTTTGAACCAAACTTGAGTTTATTTAACTCTGGTTACATGCGGTCGAATGAGCCATGCGGTAGGCTTGGATTATGCGGTCGATGTCTTGCATGTGTTGAGTTGATTTTTACGACAATCATGAAGCATGCGGTAGATGTCTTCATGCGGTAGGTTGAGCACTTGCCACATATCTCCAGACTTTGGAAAAATTGAGGGTCCTAATCTGCTAAGCCTATCAAACTAAAAAATGGACTATTCTAAATGAAGTACAAGTACTTCTTACAATATATCCTAAAGTCCACAAAGAGTAAAATTAGGTTATGGGATCAATCAAATCTAGGTAATAGGAGTGGTTCATAATAAGCATACCCAACAATCTCCCCCTATTTGATTGAGACCATTACCTACTATAACAAAGGCTAATTCATTGTACTTGGTAAAAACATGTTTTCAAGAATAAACTTTTTATTAATATCATGTCCCAAGTCAATGCATACTCTAAGCCAATGTCATAGATTTCTATCAACCTAAAAGAAAAAACAAATTACTAACCTAGAAGATAGAAATATCATTTGAAGCATTTCAAGATAAATAACCAAAGAAGGAATAGAAATGCAACAAACACAATAAACAATCATACTCCAAGATGATAATCATTAAAGCATAGGAGTAAAATCACAAAAGAGAAATATTGTTTTAAGTTACAAACCCAAAATAAAAACAGAAAAGTAGAATTGTTTTAAACACCAAGTTTCCATGACCACATGCGGTCAGATCAAATGCGGTCAATGTCGATAAGGTCTTCAATGAATTTTGCGGCAAGAGGAAAGCGGTAGACTGGGATATTTAATCCTGGAATCATGACTGGAGCAGTGACTCCATCTTCTTCTTCAAATTCTCCTTCAGCTTGAACATTTCCATGACTAGGTTCAACACCTTGAATGGCCTCATGCATAGCTTGATGAATGCCTTGACGATTTAGCCTGTTCATTACAGTATTGACGCGGTTGGATAGGAGGTCGATCTTGGTAGACTGGCCTTCAATCCTAACATTGTTTACTTCAATACGGTTTGTTTGGATTTTCATGGCTTCAGTCATAGCGGCAATCTTTGGAGTAAATTTCTCTGCAACAGTTAGAAGTGCGGCATTGGTGTGAATCATGATTTCCTCTTTTAGTGATGATTTTATCTTCTTCAGTTCCTTGCCCAGCTCTTCCTTGATTTCAAGTTTATCATCATTCATAGATTTTGAGAGTTCTTTGTTTGCTCCCTCAACACCACTAACAACACTGTTACTGATGTAATCAGTTTGCTTTCTAAGAGCTTCTTTGAGTGCGGCAAGAGTGAGGGAAGGAGTATCCGTGGCAGGAGGTGGAGGAGCGGTAGAGGTGCTAGTTGTTCTGTCAATGATGTCCTTAACAGCCTTTGTTATCACAACACTCTCCCCCTTAATGGTCGAAACCATCTCAGAAGGAAGTGCGGTAACCCCATGCTTAAGAGCGGCTTGATCAGCGCTGACCTCAATTAGTTCTTCTCGAAGTTCAACCATACTAGCGACAAGATTAGAAACCTGATTTTGAGTATCTGCCTGCATCTGAGTCAAAAGTTTAACTGCGGCAAGGAGCTCAGCAGTGGATGATGCGGCAGCCTCAGGTAGTGCGGTCGAGGGGGTTGGTGCGGCAGGATCTGGGAGAACGGCAGGAAGGCCTTGTCAATTCCTTGCTCAGAAATAGGAACGGTTGGGGGCACGGTCACATCAATATCATCAACTTCAATAAATGTATCCGATTTTTCCGGAACAATATCTTCAACATTCTCAACATCCATGTCTTTACCACCTGTGGACTTATCACTTTCAGTGGAGCTTGCCTTCTCCTCATCTTCTGAGCTTTCATCATCAGTCTTCCCACTTTCATCTGCGGCAGAACTATCATTGTCCTCGGATCGAGAGACCTCTTCCATGTCATCTAGTTGAGCATCCAACACAAAATTCTTCGAAATTTTCAGAGGAGATACGGTAAGGTCTTCATCAGAGGTGAATTCTGGAGAGTGGACTTCAGGTGATGGAGGTTTGACTTTGGCCTTTTTGGAGACTTTAACTGGACTGGGAGTATGAGACCTATTTTTAGGTTTCTCAACTCTCTCAAGTGAAGGCTCCCCCTGACTTATGGCAGCTTTAGATTTGGGGGCAGAAGAAGCTACATACTTAGATGGAATGGAAGTCTTGGAAGGTAAGGTATAGAGAGTCTTGGATGACTTGGCTTTGGGTTGAGTGACAGGGGAAGTGGGTGCGGTCGAAGTGACCTTGGGTTTTGATAGGGGCTTTGGTTTTGGAGCGGTAGGGATCGATGGTTCAGTGATTGTGATTCCAGCCGTAGATGGTTTGGACTTCTTCACAACAGATGGTTCACCAACCTTTGCTTTTCCTTTAAAGGAGGTTTGAGGAGAGGGAACAGCAATGCCTTTAGCTTTTGCCTTCAAAGCGGCAGCTTGCTTCCGTTCTTGTTCAAATGCGGCAGCCTTTCCTGCGGTCATTTGATTTTCACCCAAATTTATAAGTCCACGCTTCGTGTACTTAGGAAAAACATATGCTTCAACCGGATCTTTCAACAGATAGAATCTATACATCTCATCTCCAAAATTGTTTCTGTAGTTTGTTTTCATTGACTTGCGGCAGAAGTCTTTTGATGTAGAAATCATCACCTGGTAGTTTGGATTTTTCTCATACAACTCCTTGATTCGAAGAGTGAGACCCAACAAGTAAGAGATAAGACGGCTGTTAGTGCGGTACTTCGTCTTGCCTGCATCAGCCGCATCCTTATAAGAAAAGATATTAACCTTCAACACGTCATATATTATCTGTCCCCAATCCAATTGCCTTCCCAGGTAGATCGCAGCACAGATCGTCCACTGCGTATTGTTGAAGTTAGCATGATTGCCAGTCTTGCATAGGTGGGAATGATCAACCAGGTGCCCTATATGATACATTATTTCTCCCACATCTTTTTGTTGGATCTTAAGGATATCAGATGATCCAGCAAGCTTCTTTGCCAAACTCTTAATTTCTTCTTTTGTGATGTCCTCTGGTCCGCCCTTGAGCCTTTTAATGCCTAAGGCATGGGCTAAGTCACTTGCATCGGAAGATAGGTCAATGCCCATGACCTTTGCTTTGATGAATTTGGGTTGAGAATCAGGTTCGTCAGCACTTTCCATCTCTTCCGCAGAACTGAAGAACTCATCTACAAATGCCGGTAGGTGGAAATCTTGGTTAATGGTAAATAAAGGAAGGATCCCAGATTTCTTGAGTCTAGCAAGAATATTGCGGCCGATAGCATCCATCTTCAGATCCTCATGGTCCAACACAATGACTGGAATAAAGTGATTCAAGTCCTGAAACAAAACAAAGTGCAAAGTTTAGGATTTAGAAGAAACCATGCGGTCACTTGTCATAAAAAAATGCGACAAGGAGATGCGGCAAGTGAGGCACGGTAAATTAGAGATGCGGTAGATAGATCAAGGGAGGTTACCACAAACATCAATGAGATTACAAAAGTCAGATCAAAACGTGAATAGTGCATGAACACGAAATGTCAAGGGAGGGTAAATTAAATGGATCAAAATATGAAGTATGCCAAGAACACAAAGAACATTTTGACGAACATGAAGAACATCCTAAACACTTATACCTAGATTTCCAAAGAAGTGACCAAAAGTGAATGAAAATTACATAACCATAAATGGAATCACAGATTAAGCGATAAAATCACATCAATTTTAAGAAACAATCGACATTAAACTCAGACATTGAGAAGGGATTTCAAAGAAAAACCAAAAAAAGATCACAAACCCATTTGGGTAAAAACACGCCCAAAAATAGAAATAATACATCCATGAAATTATGGAATGAACGAGTTCATCCTGACGAAGTGATAACCAACAAGTTTGCACGACATTGAAGCAAGAAATTTGAAGAATCGAAGAGAATATGAAAAGGTCTTAAAAAATATCTGCCATGAACAAAAATGGCGAGTTCAAGAATTCATACCATGATAATGATAGGAGAAGTAGATTGTGGTTGATTATCGTCTCCAGAATCAATGGATTTTGAAGATTGCTTGGAGTGATGTTTCGAAGTCATTATATATAGAGAAAATGAGAGAGAGGGAGGCGGTTTAGAGAGAGAAAGAGAGGTTTTGATTTTTCTGAAAAAGTGATATGAGCAGAGTGGTGGAGAGGTAGAAAGAAGTGGAACGGTTTTGGTGGAGGGTGGTTTGCAGAGGTCAGAGTGATGGGAAGATGGAGGGTTAACTCTGCAAAAGGTACTGAGGTGACCTAGGTTGTCTACTTTTCATTAAATGCAAGGTGACTAGGTATCAAATCAGGATAGCCAATGACGGCTCAATAAATATTTAAGGAATAAAAATTTAATGAAAATTTAATGCTCCAAAATAATTTTGAATTAAATAAAAGCGAGGGAAAAGTGGAAGTTACCTTAATGCCCTTGAGGTAGATATCTTCAAAATATTATTAAGTTATAAGACTTACCTGGGTCCGTAGAATGCGGTAATTGGAAAGGCGACCGTGCTATATGCGGTCGATGTGAGATGCATACCTTGCTTTATATTTTAACTTCTCTACGGTAGTGAACACATGACATTGTTTACCACCTTAATAGATTTCCTCGAAACCTTTTGAAATAACAGATCATTGATGCGGCAGCATAGCTTAATGCGGCAGCATGAAATTTGCGGCAGCTTTAGAGATGCGGTCAAGAGAGAGATTTTAGATCATTGTTACTTGCTTGACCGTGAGATTTCTGTCGTGTACCTACTTATTGAACTTAAGCACAAACATTTAGTACACAAAACCATATGGACAAGTTTGAGTTAGAGTTCTAGCATACCCATTTCTCCTCTTAAATACCTAAATCTCTTGGAATCGAGAGCCTTGGTGAGAATATCTGCAATTTGATCATCAGTACTCACATACTCTAGATGGATATTACCTTTTTCCACATGATCCTTGAGGAAGTGGTATTTGATATCAATGTGTTTGGTCTTGGAATGCATGACAGGGTTGTTGGAGACAGCAATGGTAGATGTATTGTCACAATAGATTGGACAATTTTCTTCTTTGATTTCGTAGTCAACCAATTGTTGCTTCATCCACATCACTTGGCAAGAGCAGCTTCCAGCAGCTATATATTCAGCTTCTGTGGTAGATACAGAAACTGAGGTTTGTTCCTTCTTGCCCATGAAACTAGTCGATTTTCAAGGAAATGACAAGTTCCACTTGCGCTTTTCCTGTCAATGGTACATGCTGCATAATCTGCATCTGAGTAACCTATAAGATCAAAAGTTGAATCTTTGGAGTACCAAAGTCCAAGGTTAATAGTCCCAGATAGATATCGAATAATACGTTTAACAGCAATAAGATGTGCTTCTCTAGGATCAGCTTGATAACGAGCACAAACGCAAACACTAAACATGATATCGGGTCTACTAGCGGTTAAGTATAGGAGAGAGCCAATCATACCTCTATACAAGGTTTGATCAACCTTCTTACCTTTCAAGTCTTTATCTAGCTTGTTACCAGTAGCCATGGGAGTGTCGTATGCTTTTGCATTTTCAAGTCCAAATTTCTTGATGAGATCTCTTGTGTACTTAGCTTAGTTGAGGAAGATGCCTTCAGCACATTGTTTAATTTGTAGCCCAAGGAAGAATGTCAATTCTCCCATCATGCTCATCTCAAATTTGCTCTCCATGAGTTTCTCAAAACGCTTACACAACAATTCATTAGTAGAACCAAAAATAATATCATATACATATATTTGAACAAGTAAAGTATGATCATTATATTTAGCAATAAATAAAGTTGTGTCAATCTTACCATGCTTGAATCCCTTTTCAAGGAGAAATTTAGATAGAGTATCATACCATGCTCGTGGAGCTTGTTTGAGTCCATACAAAGCTTTACGGAGTTTGTAGACATGATTTGGAAATTTGGGATCTTCAAATCCGGGAGGTTGAGGAACAAAAACTGTTTCTTGAAGTTCACCGTTGAGGAATGCACTCTTTACATCCATTTGATATAGCTTGAATCTTTTGTAAGAGGCATAAGCCAAGAATATTCTTATAGCTTCGAGTCTCGCAACGGGGGCAAATGTTTCGTCGTAATCAATGCCTTCTTCTTGTCTATAGCCTTGTGCAACCAACCTAGCTTTGTTTCTTGTGATGCTTCCATTCTCATCCATCTTGTTTCGGAACACCCACTTTGTACCAATCACTCCTTGATCTTGTGGCCTTGGAACCAAGGTCCAAACTTTACATCTTTCAAATTGGTTGAACTCTTCTTGCATAGCAACAACCCAACTTGAGTCTTGGAGTGCTTCATCAACTTTCTTGGGTTCAACTTGAGATATGAATGCGGTAAGTGCATCATAGTTTGATCTTCTTGTTCTAACACCAGAATGCAAATCACCAATGATATTCTGAATTGGGTGATCTCTGACCTCACGAACTTCTTGAGGTATGTCTGGTTGAGTTGATGGTGGTTGTAAATCTTCTATTGGTACATCATTTGAGCCATCCCAATCATAAGTGATTTGAGGGATAGGTTCTTCAACATTTATGGGTGTTTCAACTTCAACTCCATTTGAGGTAGCAGCAGATGTGGTAGCTTCTGGTGCTTCATAAGAGGTAGATAGAGGTGTAGTTGAAGTAGATGGGTTTCCTTGAGTTGATTGATTTTGCGGTCGAGTTGTACCTGTCTCATTAAGCTCAACAAAATCATCAGCAACATTTGGAGCCATATGTGGCTCAAGGAGAGAATATTCATCAAAAGTAACATGGACATATTCTACTATCTTAAGAGTGGTTTTGTTAAATGCACGAAAAGATTTTGAGTGTTTAGCATACCCAATAAATATACCTTCATCGGCCTTAGGAGCAAATTTACCTCGATGTTCTTTACCGTTGTAGAGTATGAAGCATTTGCATCCAAATATCTTGAAGTATGCTATGTTGGGGGTTCTTCCTCTCCAAAGTTCATAAGGAGTTTTGTTGTAGGTCTTGTTGATGAGGGATCTATTCTGAGTGAAACATGCTGTGTTGACTGCTTCAGCCCAAAAATATTGAGGTAGCTTTGCTTCAGCAATCATTGTCTTTCCAGCCTCTATCAACGTTCTGTTTTTCCTTTCCACTACACCGTTTTGTTGTGGAACTCCAGCAGTAGAGAAGTTGTGGTCAATACCATGATCATCACAGTACTGAGCAACACCGTTGTTCTTGAATTCTGTACCGTTGTCGGATCGAACACTAACGATGTCATCTTCTTTTTGTGTTTGGAGTTGTATAATGAGTGCGGTCAAAATGTCGTAACAATCATCCTTTGAGATCATCATTTCAACCCACGTATATCTTGAGTAGTCATCTACCACAACTAAGGTATATCTATTTCCTCCAATACTTGCGGTAGTAACAGGTCCAAACAAGTCCATATGTAGTAGTTGCAAACATCTAGAAGTTGAAGGTGTCGTCTTGCTGGAGAAAGACGCTTTTGGTTGTTTGCCTAGTTGACATGCTGTGCACTTCTCATCGTGGTGATCAGCTACTTTGGGTAGACCACGAACTAGATTTTCTCTACCAATCTTGGAGAGATACTTGAAGTTTAAGTGACTTAGTCTTTTGTGCCACAGCCAACTATTTTCACTAACATTCTTTTCTACAAAACAGAGATTAGAAGAAATGCAAGATGAATTAAAATCAACAACATAAACATTTTTCTTACGAATCCCTTTGAGCAAAGTAACGCCGGATATGCCATCCTTGATGAGACAGAAATTTGAGGTAAAGTGGCATTGCAATCATTTGTCGCAAAACTGAGATATTGAGAGTAGATTGTGTTGTAGTCCAATAACTAGAGAGACTTCTTGGATGGTGATTTTTCCTTTACGAATAACTCCATATCCTACAGTCTTTCCTTTGTTATTATCTCCGAAGGTTACTGATGGACCTTTCTCTTCACGGACATCTTCCAATAGGTTGATATCTCCGGTCATGTGCCTTGAACAGCCACTATCGAGATACCATAAGCTTGATTTATCCTTGGAATGTCCAGACATTAAGTAGAGGACCTATAAAATAAACATTTAAGAACGAGGTCCCCTTTTATTCTTTTGGGTCCAAAGGGTTAGCAACTTTTAACAACCCACACTTGACTCACAGAAGGGGGTTTAAGCCTTCTGGGATTTGGTGTGAATCTTAAAAGACATTCAGCAGCCTTGTGACCATAATCATCACACACGAAACAATGGTGGAAGCCACCCAACTGAGGGTTAACAAACTTCGTTGAGGTCTTAAGCACAACATCATTTACTGGTATGGATGAGGTCTCCTTAACAAAATTCATCCTCTTGAATTTTGCTGCCTTGCCGCCACTTGCGGTCGATGGCTTCCATGCGGTCGCCATCTTCCTTGGTGCGGTCGATTGACCTCGTGGCAAGATCACGCGGTAGGGAGCACCATCTACCTTGCTAGAGGAAGCCTCTGCGGTAGGTTCATCCATGGCAATACCTTTCAACTTTGCCTTGCCAGTTTGTTTCTTAGGGTAGACATAGTTGAACTCTAGTTTCTTCATTGGTTCTTGTCCTACACCCTTTGAAACATGATGTTTAGCCTTCGACCCTTCCAAAGTTTGCTGGGTAAATTTTTCATCTCTTTCACAACAAGATGCACATTTAAAGTTGTCACTAGTTTGAAATCCTAAGCCTTCCTTATCACCACTAGGCTTTTGGGATTCTAAGATTTGTTCCATAGTGACACGAGAATTGGTCCACTTATTAGTAATCCTTTTAAGGTCATTTATCTCAGCAACCAATTCATCGTTTTTAACTTTAAATATAGCATTTTTTTCTTCTAAGAAACGGTTTCGATCAGTAAGAGGAGTCATGCTCTTGATCTGCTCCTTAAGGAGGGTGAGTTCAGATTTTAGTAGAGATTTCTCCGTCTTAAGCTGGGAAATTTCTTCAGTTGAAAGTGCTAAAGCTTCCTTCATGCCAGAAAACTTACTAATTACCTGTTCAGCTTTCATGAACATCTTTTCTTGTTCATTTGGGGAAATGTCAAACTTGACTTGAGGTGTGGTAGACAGAACTTCCTTCACTTTGGGATTTAGTAGAGCTTTCTTTGCTGCACTCACATCACATCTTGAAAATAGAAGATCACCATTCTTTTGAACCGGAGTTAGGAATCCTTTTTCAGCAAGTTCATCGGTCGTATAACTTATCCGTTTAGGTTTTGCATTTGGTGAGCGACGACTTTCATTATCATCCTCATCATCGGACTGAACGACCAAACAGATGTGACCTTCTTCAGAATCCTCATCGCTTTCATCAGAGTTTGACTCTATCCAAGTAGCTAACTCTTTTGAGGTAGAGTCTTCTTCAGCCATCATTCCCTTTTGCTTTGAATACCTTGGAGTAAAGTTACTTTTCTTCTTCATATACTCGTACTTGGGAATTGGACATTCTGATGCGAAGTGACCTGGTTTCCTGGAATTAAAACAAACAAGATCTTCTTTCTTCTTGGAGAAGTTGAAGTTCTCTTTCTTCTTTGAAGGGCTGCTCCTTGAAAACCTTGTTGGAGCTTTGCTTGTTGATCCGGGTCTTGCTGTCTTTCTGAACTTTTGAAATATTTTCACGAACATAGCAAAATCATCATCATCCATATCAAGCAATTCTGATGTGGAGATTTTTGGATCTTCTTCCTTGATCACTTCTTCCTTTTGAGCGACCAACGATAAACTCTTAGTTTTTCCTTCCATTTCTTCAATGTTATGGAGCTTGATATCAAAAACTTTGTGGTTGGCATAGAGGCTTCTGAGTGACATATCATCTAGAAAATTGGTATCTTCAAGAGTGTTTCCTTTATAAAGATATTGAGAACCAAGAGCAGCGAGAAAATTAACATTGATTTCTTTCTTGGTAAACTTCTTTCCGAGTGATGTATAAGTACTTACGATCTCACAATAACGATCATAAGTGGCTCTTAGTGATTCACCGGGGATCTTAGCAAATTTGTTGAATCTTCTTTGAATTGCAAACTTTTTGCTTTCTTTGCAAGCTTGATCTCCTTCGATGTAATCTTCAATTGCATCCCAAAGTTCTTTTGCATTAGAACATTCCATGATCTGTCGACGCTGTGACGTACTCAAGGTACTTAGAAGTATTCTTTTTGCTTTCACATCCATTCCAACTAATCTCTTTTCTTCATCGGTCCATTCAGCTTTTGGTTTCTTGAGAGTCGGATTTGCACCATTGGTTTCTGGATCCGGATTAGCTTTCATTGGGAAGTATGGTCTAATGGTAAGACAATCACCAAGTTGCTCGTCCATGGAGTAAAACTGAGTTAGAATGCTGTGCTTCCATACGTCAAAATTATCTTCGTCGAACGCTGGAACGTGAGAGAAGTTAACCGTTGCCATGGTTTTCTGACTTGCCATTTTGAATCGGCACCCAAGCTGTTAAGCTTGAAAAACAGAAGTTTTATGAAGGTGTTTACTCTGATACCACTTGTTGGTCCCAGAGACACAACAAGGGTATGAAAAGAGGCTAGAAGGGATGGCCAAACCGGACCGGAACCGGACCGGAAAAGCCCAGAACCGGAGCAAACCGGGGAGTAAACCGGAACCGGAGTAACCGGAACCGTGGTAAGCGCGGGCCGGTTCAGGGTCACATATATGGCGAACCGGAACCGGACCGGCATTTCCATTAAAAAAAAATAAAAATCCCTTATTTTTCAACAAATTTTAACATGTTTATTCATTAGTGTATTATAAAATAAAAATCTCTTGTCTTTTAATAAATTTTAACATGTTTATTCATTATTGTATGATAAAAAAAATAAAAAAAGGTAGCGTGGACTGAACCGGAACCGGACCGGAACCGTACCGGAACCGGATTGTGATGATCGGAACCGGAACCGGTGTAAGCGCGGGCCGGTTCAAGGTCACATATATGCCGAACCGGAACCGGGCCCGGAACCGGTTTTGGTCATCCCTATAGAGGGGGTGAATAGCCTATTAAAATTTCAACCCTTTTTCAAAATTCAACCTTATGCTTATACTTTGAATTTTGCGGTAGATAAAAACCACGCGGTCAAGTATAAAATGCACAGCGGAAGTTTTCGTTGAAACAAGTTTAGAGTTGTTTTTGATAAGTTCAATGCGGTAGGCAAAATGTGCGGTAGGTAAAGAGTGCGGTAGGTGAGAGTGCGGTCGGTTGGTATGCGGTAGGTTTGAGTGAGGTAGGTTGAGAGATAGAAAACTTGTGTCTTAGATATTTTTGACAAATGATTAGTTAGTCAGATTTTAGCTAAGGCAATGAGGTAAACAAACAAACACAATTCACAATTGTTCTTAAATCTGAAAGATCAAACACTAAAAAGACAAACAAGATTAATATGAACAAGTGAAGAACAATAGAAGCAAGATGAACAAGACTTAAAGTAAATTTGCAGAAATGTAAAGTGCAGTAAGTAAAGAACACAATAATTTGGAAAGGTTTGATCTGTTAAAAGATCTACGTCCTTTACCAAGATGGTCAGTCTTGGATTTTGAATGAGGTATATATTAGATTCGATTGAGTACAGATTACAGAGATGAAGTATTTGAATCAACACCTATTTCTATGAAGAACAATCCTAGACTTAGACCAGTGTATCCCTAATGATTCAATCTACGTGATTGATCAATCGGGGTGAGTGTGTGTGTAAGAATCAAAAGCTCTTTGGAATCTATATGATTTTAGAGCCTAATGAAACTTGTGTGATGAGGCTTGAGATTTGATATTTGAAGGTTGCTGGAGACTTGTTGAAGACTTGAAGGTTGAGTGCTTGAAGATTCGAAGGATTCTGGAAATCTTGAGTATGATCTTCAATCACCAAGAATTTCAACAACAATTTCTCTCTTAGAATCTCAGCTATCTTTTTAATGAAGAACTCAAGGTCTATTTATAGCCTTGATGGAGGAACTAGCCGTTTGAATTCTTGGAGGGCAAGTTTGGAGGACAATGAGCTGTTGATTTCTAATTGGAGCTCAGTCTGAGTTGTCCTTTTGTTGCAGAGTCATGGTGGTCCAAATGTACTATGATGACAGTTGTATTCAAATTTGAAATTTGAATTTGCAACGTTCTAAACTAACCAAGGTTTTGGACACAAGTGTGACCATGGTTAAGTTTGAACCAAACTTGAGTTTATTCAACTCTGGTTACATGCGGTCGAATGAGCCATGCGGTAGGCTTGGATTATGCGGTCGATGTCTTGCATGTGTTGAGTTGATTTTTGCGGCAAGCATGAAGCATGCGGTAGATGTCTTCATGCGGTAGGTTGAGCACTTGCCACATATCTCCAGACTTTGGAAAAATTGAGGGTCCTAATCTGCTAAGCCTATCAAACTAAAAAATGGACTATTCTAAATGAAGTACAAGTACTTCTTACAATATATCCTAAAGTCCACAAAGAGTAAAATTAGGTTATGGGATCAATCAAATCTAGGTAATAGGAGTGGTTCATAATAAGCATACCCAACAAATACCTTACAAAGCACCGCCTGAAAATGAGAAGGAGAGTGAAAATCTTAGGGGATTTTATGAGCCCTAGTAGTCTAGACTCCTCTTCTCCCAAGGCACAATTAATTGATGAATTGGGCAAAAACGCCGATTACTCTAACCGTCTCATCAGACCACGTTCAAGAAACTTATCTTCTCCGTACATCCTTATCAGATAAGTTTGGGGGAAATTGTTGTGGGTGAAATTTCAAGTTATACCCATCTTCATTTACCTTCAAGATTACAACATCTTAAGCAGCAGGTATATTTAACATTATTAATTATATCCTATTTTTATTAATAATATATTTGCAGGTATTAATAATAAAAAGCAAGCACGTGTGGATAATCAATGGAAACAACCATCAACGGCATCATTGACCACGTCTCCACTCCTTGAAGATAGGATCCGAGATTGTAGGATAGTTGGTTACCTCTTCTTTTTGTATTAGGCTTCTTATCTCGAAAATTGTATAAATTGAGCCTTGGAGGTACACAAACACACACACTCACTATTATCTACTCTGTAATCCTCCATAGCTCTACAAGAAAATCAATACAAACGTTTGGGAAGGAAGGTGCTCTTAATCACCTCCCGAAGTTTTGTGCCGGCGAGATCATTTTTCTCAAGGGCTTTCCTCGTTACATCTTCGTGCAATCTTGATTATTTCAATTCTTTAGCATTAATTCCAGTCGTCCCTCCTTTATTTTGATCATCAATCCAGAATCCGTATTTCATTGTTTTTTCTACCAAAACAGTGACCAAGTGGGAAGAAGCTATGCCAAGAGCCCGCCCATCAACCTATGTGATTATCATTCTATTTATTTATATACTGATACAATTTAATGGTCATATTACCATACATTAAAATTTGGTTTTTGATTAGAGTTAATCTAAATCAAATAATTTGAAATTTTAGCAACGAGAATCAAGAATTAAGTCTCTTTGGTGGAGTTTCGGATCAAATTTGTGATAAAAGCATTGAAAGAATAGCATTTCGTTGGATTGTATTTGATAGGGGTGTAAACGGTTCGGTTTAGCTCGGTTTGAGCGGTTTTAGAGACCGAACCGCTAGTCATCGGTAGAGCCGTCAATTTGGGATCGTCCCGTCGGGACGTCCCGTCCCGCCATATAAATGGGATGGGATAGTATATTCTAATCCCGTATAAAAGCGGGCCTATTTGGGACATCCAGTTTGGGACGCGGGACAAAGCGGGACGGGACGTCCCACATTTTTTTAATTTTAATTTTAAAGTTAATTTTTTTAACCTCAAAGATATTTTAGCACTTAATTTTTAGTTTTTTTCTTTCAACTATCCATTGTCTTTTTTTTTTTTATTAAGCTATTTTATGAAATAAGAAGTTTTGATCTTGTTGGATTGTAAATGTTTAATCTTATGTTTTAAATTTAATGTTTTGGCATCATCTTAGTTAGATTTTAGTTTTATAATATTAGCGTCTTCTTGTCCTGCAAAGAATTTGGGACGTCCCGTCCCGTAATATTGCGGGATTTCATAGTTTCGTCCCGTCCTGTCCCGTTTTCCCGAATTGACAGCTCTAGTCATCGGTTTGAGAAAATCTCAAACCGAGCTGAACCGCCAAAAACTCCAAACCGAACTAAACCAAACCACAATAGTTCGGTTCGGTTCAGCTCAAACCGTGGTTTGAAATATCCGTTCAGACCGCGGTCTGAACCGCGGCCCAAACCTAAATTAACAAGAAGTATAGAAATTTATCAGAACCAAAAGGCAGAACAATACCAGTAACAATTTCAATGGCCAATCACAAGTATGTAAGTTGAAGAAATCTTACACTGCAGTTCTTGTCAGCATCCATGGCTGAAATCAGAAGATCGTTTAGAAGTTGCAAGCCCTAGAAAACAACGAATTGAAGAGTAATGTTAGAAATTAAGAAACTTTAATTGTAAATCACCAAAATAAACAGAATAAACAAGATTGAATTACCGGGAAAAGTGAGATAGATGGTCAAGCAAACACCGATCACGTTTAGGGTTCCAACTTGCACCTAGCCGGAAAAGAGAGTGACGAAATCGATTCAGTTCAACGAATTGAATAGGGTTCTAACTTGAGAGACGTAGAGCAGGGACGCTTGAGATGGAGGAAGGTGGAGGCGGAGGAAGAGGGAGGCGATGGGGAGAGGAAGAATGGAGTCGAGAGTCGTAGAGCAGCGCCGCTGAAATTAAATGAATTGAAACTTGAAAGTTTTAAACGTGCATAATGAAAATAGGGTTTCCCTAAAATGAACGGTGGATAATTAACATAAGTAAAATATCAACGGTCCAACAGTTACCTGGTTCGGTTTAGTGGTTCGGTTCCTCGGTTCAGTTCATCGGTTCGGTTTGAACAATTCGGTTTAGCTCGGTTTGGTTCGACTTCAGTGGTGAGACCGTGAGCTGAACCGAACCACACGGTTTATTGATTTTCAAGACCGTAGCTGAACCACTGGTGTGTAAAAACCGAACCAAACCATACGGTTTGGTTCGGTTCGGTCTTGAACCGCAGTTCAAACCGAACCACTGACACCCCTAGTATTTGAACGGCAAGATCATTGTTTCACGTTCCTCTCAACCATTCGTGATTGCTAATCTGATTAAGGATTTACGTTGCAGATTTTTTTTTAAGGAAACTAGTTCCTCCATAAGTTATAAAAAGTCTTGTTTTTATAGAGTTTAGGGTTTAAGGTTTAAGAGTAATACTAATATTAAAAAGTAGACTTCTTATACCTTATGAAAAAAAACTAGTTTTCCCTAAAACCTACTCTTTACGTTGACCCTTCAATGCCGGATCACCTATCCAAATTTCACAATAGCCTCCAAACAACTCCTGCAAAATTACATTGCTTTCTAGCTACTCCATTAACCTTTATTTAGGCAACAAGAGGATGCGGTGCGAATTATTCTTATTTTAAAAAAACTACGTGTAAGAAAAATACAAAAAATGGATGATTTTGTGGGTCAATATTCAATAATATAACTATCCAGCAGATATATAGTACACATAAAATTAAAGCTGTCTAAATGGTAGGGAGAAAAACATTCAAATTAAAGACACACTACATACATAGATGTAGTAGATATATACATAAAATTCTATTTTTATGGAATTTGTGAACTTAAACAATTCAAACTTTAAATTTATTTGGTATTATTAGGCTTTGTTAGGTGGGTTTTGGGTTCAAATCTGGTATTATTGATTGTTGCGTTTGGAGTTCTCTGGGGAAGATGCAATTGTCTCTTGGGTTGCATGCATTTAGGTTTATTGGTGGAATATTTTTTTGTGGGAATAGTGCTATAATTTTTTTTATATTTATTTATACATCTGGAGATTTTGGCTGTTTAAATTGGGTTTATTATGGGTTTTTTAGATGCTTCCTTGCTCTTGGCTAAAATTATTAGATGTTGTCTCTTTCTTAATTCACAAGATTTGGGGAAATTAGTTTCTCCTTAAATTTTTTTTAAAAAAAACATGTTTTTCAAACCGTTCCTAAATGTTAGCCAAATGCTTGCAAGTATGAAAAAAAATGTACTTTATGTAATTTAAATTTAGAGAGAAACTAGTTTTCCCAAAACCTACTCTTCTTAATTAATGAAATTGAAAGCCTAGCCACAATTTAATTTTTTTATATGATTTTTCTCACATATATTACTGCAATGTGAACATCTCGTGAAAAACCTGTTTTAAGCTCGCTTTAATGTAAAACGTGTTTTCATCTTTTGTAAAACACATTTTTCATTAGACCGACTCTTATTGCCTAGTAATGTTCTAGTTCAGTTATGATACTACTTTCACCTCAATTTTTTTTTTAATTTATAAAGATTATAATTAGGCATCTTTTTTTTCTTTCTTTTTTTTTTTTTGAGATGTATGAGTACCATTTAGTCAATTTATTAATCACCAAGTCTATATAATACTCCATGTCACGGAATGATAATCTCATTTTTCTTAATTAATTATCAATTTGACTGAACTTCAATCGATCATTTATTTTAATCAAATTATTTAAATAAAAAATTGAAAATTGCAATAATATTTAATTAAATTATGCAATATTAAAAAGTAAGACTAGTTTTTTCCGATAAGATTATATTCTAATAGTATGTTTGTTGATTGTGATACGTCCGGTTTTACATTAGTCTATCTCACCACAAAATGGGATGGTTTTTAGTACTAATATGGTGATGGTCACATATAGGATATAACACAAATTAAAATGGTTGCATTTACTTGAAAGAGTTTTTCAATAATAATTAAGATATTTATAGTCAATTTTTTCTTTCATTTAAAAAAAAAAAGAGAGACCACTTTTGTGTACTATGCTGTTTTACATTAATATAAATCAAAAAACATAAAATAAAAATTTAACTTTCAAAGTTGATTTTTCAAGTGAGGCAAAGAAAGTTTATACCCTTCAGTTATCATGCCTAATTTGTCAAACCCCGAGAGTTATTCAGACTTGACGAACACGCTTAATCGTCTGCATATAAAACACTCACACACGCTATGTTTTATCATAGATATTACAGATTTAAATTCACTTTTTTTTCTTCCCCAAAGAATTGGATATATATTTCTAATATAAGACAAAAAAATCTTAAATAGCCACAACTAAAAAAAGAAAAGATCAAAAAAAGAAAATCATACAAAGTGCATGATCAATTCAAAAGTCCAATTTAACAAGCAAAAGGGAGAAAAAAAAGGAAAAGGATGATGTCCACATCAATACAGCTTAAGCACAACTTAAAGTGGGAGGGATTATGGGAGAAATGAGAGTGACATAATTTGGTAGAAATGAACAAATCATTTGTGTATCCAACTATCTCACGTTTCTTTTTCTTATAGTATTTCTTATATAATTGTACTCCCTGTCCTTAAATGAGTGTTCAAATTTTATTTTAAGAGATACTGAAAATCTCAATTTTTTGAACAATTTGGTAACAACGATTCATATATAATCTTGTAATCTCCTTTCCAAATTTTTATGTTTGCACGTATAAAGAAACCGGTGAATTTTTTTTCGAAAAAAACGTTTAGGGAGAAAGTTATGTTAAAAAAAAAACACTCATTTAAGGACATTTTTTTAAATAGACAATCATTTAAGGACAGAAGGAGTATTTGTTTTAACGAAATATAATTTATTAATTATAATACATTGCTCTGTCATCAACTAGTTCAAATTTCTTTGTTTGTTTGTATGTCAAGTGGATTTCGATGGTGTTCATCACTACTCTTTCCTTTTCCCCTCTACGTAATCTTTCAGCTGTCACCTTACTTAAACTTCCTTTTCACCTTTATTATTACATCTTCTTCAGATTATTTCAAACATTTTTCACTTTAGTCACGTCTCTCTGCTAATTTATTTTCATGTGGGTACGTTCACGTTTGCGTGAATTTTATATAGTCGTCGGACAACACGTGCCTCAAATTCAACCGATAACATCTGTCTTAGACGGTGGAGATTCACGTGTCGAAGTCATTTCGAAATTTTTGCCTTCTCACTTCTACCAAGACCGTCTGATTTATGAAGAGATTGAAACCATATCATTGAAAGCATCAAACTACTCTACAGTCCAATTGTAGGCATCATAGGATATTTTAAATTAAAGTCATATCGTTAAATATTTAACCACATGCTAAAGATGAGATATATATATATGTATACACACACTCTAATTTGTGGCCCATTTTGTTTTTATGTTATTTTTGCTAATTAAGTCGTACTATATCTATCTCAAAATGAACATTTGTGAAATGACTCTTAATTAATAATAGTACTAATAAAAGTAAATTCAGACATTTATTTTGAGACGGAAAAAGTAATAATTACTGATGAACCTATTATTAAATTGAAATAATCCCTTCCACAGCCCACAAACACACGCAGGCACATCACTATAGATGTCCTGGATCCTACTTTGTTCATCCCATGAATCATGCAACTCATCTCTATATATACCCCAACCCTCTCCCCTCCTTCTTTACCTCTCTCCCTACTACTTCACACACAAAAATCTCTCTCCCTCTTCTCTCTCTCTCTCTCTCTCTCTCTCTCTCTCTCTCAAGATCTCCTTGACACGCAGAGAGAAGCAAGAGAACACACAGATTAATGGGTTTCTTACATTTTCTACAAATGGTACGTTACAATATTTTTAATTTCCCACCTTGTGATATCTTTAGTTTGTCACTCATATATGTAAGAGATAATTATCCCACATCTTCTAAAGATAGAAATATGGATCGGTATGTGGACTTGTGAAGTTACTCCCCTTATTACCAATTGGTTTTAAGGTGGAACCTCCAACATAGTCCATTGCCGGCCCAGTCCAACCCATGCTAACACTCGGGCCTCTCGCTTCTTCTTACCCATCACCGATCTATGGTGGCCTGACTTCCGCTGCTTCTACATGGGACACGTGCAGGCCCAACGGCCCACGATTCTGCTCCGCGCCACCCGATATACATATAAATGTATAGATATACACACAAATACATACATACATACATAGCTAAATGGTTTAAGTGTATTGTTCAGGGTAAAACTGAAGAAAATATGATGAAGAAACACGACGACTGCACCCTAGACGGAAGTGTAGATCGTCTGGGCCGTCCAGCCATCCGTGCCAGGACCGGATCATGGTTTGCTGCTATCTTAATACTTGGTATGTTCATAACCATCTATCAACCTGATATTTTCTTTAATTAATACAGAAAAAAAAAATCAACAATTCATAAGATAATTTTATATTTATTTCCTAATATAGTGTTTGATGTGAAAAAAATAATCAGTGAATCAAGGACTTGCTACACTGGCATTTTTTGGAGTAGGGGTGAACTTGGTGCTATTTCTGACAAGAGTTATAGGCCAAGACAATGCAGAGGCAGCCAATAATGTCAGCAAATGGACCGGCACGGTCTATATCTTCTCCCTCCTTGGTGCCTTCCTTAGCGACTCGTATTGGGGTCGCTATAAGACTTGCGCCATTTTCCAGGCCATTTTGTTGTGGTACGTAATAACGAGCAATAATACTACGGGCGCAAAAAAGAAAATTACGTTCGTTTTCAAGTCAAATATTCATATGATCATATTTGGGTGCAGGGATTGGTATCTTTATCGCTATCTTCATACATTTTCTTGATCAAGCCTAGAGATTGTGGCGGTGAATTAACCCCGTGTGGGGCCCACTCCACGTTCGAGATGGCGATGTTCTACGTGTCAATTTACTTGATTGCCCTTGGGAATGGAGGGTACCAACCAAATATTGCTACTTTTGGTGCAGATCAATTTGATGAGGAGCACCCTAAGGAAGGACACTCAAAAGTGGCTTCTTTAGTTACTTCTACTTGGCTTTGAATCTTGGTTCTCTGTTTTCAAATACCATTTTGGGGTATTTTGAGGATAAGGGTATGTGGGCCCTAGGTTTTGGGCTTCTGCTGGTTCTGCAATATTGGCTTTGATCTTGTTCCTTATTGGAACCCCTAGTTATAGGCACTTTACTCCAACAGGCAATCCTCTGTCTAGGTTTTGTCAAGTGTTGTTGCTTCATTCAGAAAATGGAAATCTGAAATCCCTTCAAATGGAGAGGAATTATATGAAATCAGTGGCAAAGATCTTCCAAGTAATGGAGCTAGAAAAATTCACCATACCCAAGGATTCAAGTAAGTTGTCCTTACAATCTTTTATTTCCGACTCTGACAGAGCTTAAGCTTTTAGATGAGCTGACAATTTAACAGTTTCTGGACAGTTATACTTTCTTATATCGTTTCTACCATTTAAACCTCATAATAACAATTGATCTTTGTTTAAACTAGATTCTTGGATAGAGCCGCGATCATCACAACAAAGGAGACAATGGGTGATGATCAAAATCCATGGCGCCTATGCACGGTGACACAAGTGGAAGAAGTGAAATGCATATTGAGACTCCTTCCCATTTGGCTATGCACAATCTTATACTCGGTAGTCTTCACTCAAATGGCTTCTCTATTCGTAGAACAAGGCGCTGCAATGAAGACAACAATCTCGAACTTCCACATACCACCCGCAAGCATGTCTAGCTTCGACATCCTAAGTGTTGCCGCCTTCATTTTCATCTATAGGCGAGTTCTAGACCCCTTAGTAGCAAGGATAAAGAAGAACTCTGACCCTCAAGGTCTAACCGAGCTTCAAAGAATGGGGGTTGGGCTTGTTATAGCTATAGTAGCTATGCTGGGGCAGGCACTGTTGAGCACTTTAGGCTTAAGAATGCACTCAAAGATTGTACCAATTGTGATGGCTCGAGTTCTTTGAGTATATTTTGGCAGATCCCTCAATACGTACTTATTGGAGCGTCAGAGGT
>JAOWBW010000209.1:132012-163021 GCA_026119855.1 Campanula takesimana
AAATTCACAAGGTTTGATTGCATTAATGCGTTGTTTAACAAAGTACAAAACAACTACGGAATCACTTAGGTTTGGTTAATTGAATGGTGGATTCCGATGAGAATATGGGACCTTTGCCCCGAATTGTCCGTTTGGGGAGAGTGCAATACAGGTGAAAAACAAGGGGATCATATTCTAGGGTGACAGAATCCACTATTCCAGGACGAACTAGAGTAGTAACCTCTCAAAATGGATTAAATTCCATCCGACCAATAGGATTAACAACTGCTAATCTGACTATTAGGTTAGATGTCTCGTACGAGACATCCATTGTCTCGTACGAGACATCATCTCCTTTTTTGTGAATCTGCCGTGTTGGTCAACCCTATTTCATAAAAGCTGACATGTTGGGACCCCAGCCTGGATTTGGCACAGTTTCTGCCACTCTAGGTCCGTCTGATCGCAAAGTAGCTCCACGCTCCTGACACAATATGCCCGCTCGCACGGAAATGTCTCTCAGAGAAATCTCCACAAAATGTGTGCTTCAAGATGGAAGCCACCGGAGGTTGGAAAGAAGGCCTACCCAAAAAGGCCCCAGAAATCAATATCATGCAAGAGTTTCGCTTCAGAGGGCTCGACTATGCCTCTTGTTATGCTCATGACCAAGTCAAAGACCGTAACGAGCAAAGCAAAAAAGACTGAGCTAAGATCGAGAAGATAATCGACGGCAGTAAGCTCGAAATGTTACAAGCTGAATATAATGAAATGAGTAAATGGTACAATGCCGCCATCGAGAGGGCTCAGAATTTGGAAGACAACCAAGAAAAGGTCATCAATAATGAGGTAGGTAACTGCATCAGCATGCTTTACCAAGACCTAAAGAAGCAAATGGAGGAGGAACATAATCATCACCTCAATGTCATTAGGGACCATCATTACGAAAGCTCATACAAAGCCTCCAACCTAAGCCACCGAGAGTCTAGACAGACTTAAGTGAAATCTGACTTGGGAGAGTGTTCCGTGAGCTTGAGAGTGAAGGCAAGATAGCACCTATGAAGGGGTACAAACCCAAATATGAGGGGGCCGAAAGGGCCTTGCACCTGTATTGCTACTACCATCATTGTCGCGGTCACCACACCGACAAATGAAACAACTTAAGGGATAAGATCCAAGATCTTATCGACCAAGTGTAGACACCCCATTTTGGACATTCATTCATAATCACACTACTTCTGTGTCTCGCCTTTGATTTGGGTCGAAACTCGTTAAGTTGTACATGTTTCGTTAAGTTTCTGACTGAATCCGTTAGTTAGGGGCCAAAATGAACATTAAAACTACTGCAGAGGGCAAAAATATGATTCCAGCACATGGATGTCTCGTACGAGACATGATGTCTCGTACGAGATATCCCCCCTTGAAAGTCGGGTTTTGGTCAGTTTCCTTGTTGATCTTAACCCCTTTTCTTGGCAAACACTTAAGCAATCCGGGAAAACCTAATGGATGATCTTAGAGTCCAAAAATACCTCTGTGGGAATCAATTCTTGGATTCCCATCACAACTTACCTTCTTGGCCAAAACCCTAGGTCCATAACTCCTATAAATATAAAGGTTCTTGAACCGAAAAGAGGGTAGACTCCTTATTCACCCAACAACCACTCCAAATCTATTCAAAGAGGTCCCTAAAATCAGTCCCTCTCCCTCACCCATGAAATTCAAGCCCTCACCACACCATTCAAGTCAAGTTCATTGGAGATTCAAGGCCTTTAGTCAAGGCCATCCATAGGATTCTTGAAGAACGCTTAGGTAAAACTCATTGTTTTCTACCTTCTCATCTCCTTCTTTGTCTTTAAAGTAGTGTGATCCCATCAAAAGGATCATCCTAGAGCCTCTCCAATTCATGGAGATGGTCTCAAAGCACATGATCCGACATCCCAAATAAATAAGCAATTATTTATTTGTTTTTTTTCCTTTTGCGTATATATTTTGCATAATTTTGAAACGATGATGATGATTTCTTAGTAAGACCAATCCTAGATTGGGTGAATTGGGTGCTCCTTGACCTTCCCAATTCATAACTTAACCCCCGAATCCAGATATCTCGGTCCGTGTTCTGACAACAACATGGTAGCGACTCTCAATTAAAAAGGTACATCGAAGGACGAAAACCGCCTCGAAAACAACCAAAAAAACCGCGCGCAAATAGTGGCGACTCCTCTGGGGACGATCACAGTAAGTGGGTTAGACTTGCGTTGAAAGAAATCATCGCTGTTTCAAAATTCTGCATTCTGTAATGTAATTTGTTCCCCGACTGAGATGCCTAGTACGAGGGATCACTTGTCTCGTACGAGACATCTCAGCTCTGCCTTGCTGATCTGACTCTCTGGTTCGAAAAAGAATTTTCGTTCAGTTCAAACATGTACACAGGGTTTCAAATCCGCTCTCCCCCCTGTTTCTGAGTCTTAGGACCTCCCTAACGACGAAGAAACTCCCCATATATCATAAGGCTAACCTTTGTTTTGCAGGAGTACTTGCTATTTGTTTCATTCCTTTCTTTACATACGTTTGCCTTATGTGTGAACTACGACGGCCTGAGTTCCTCCACAAGAGGGAAACGTAGGCAGCTACTTGGCCCGGCCATTGCTTGTTTTTGTTTTACTTTAAAAAAAAACTCTATATTTTATCTTTGACACCTAGATCTTGACTCTCACACACGTGCACACATGTAGAATAATTTCACTACCTACCCTACAAACTCGGGTCCCAATCAGAGGACGGATGTCGGTCAGCACCCCATTCTAACGAATGGCCCTCGCCGTTCTCTCCAAAGATGGTGTACCCACTCCGTGAAACGCTCCTAGACAGTTTTCATGGGGAGCCTTAGCCGTAAGCCTTGCATCAACCTCATGCATACATACTAGCTAATAAGACACTCCTCGAGACCGGTCGGTTCGATTCTTAGGGTTGTTTTAATCTTTGCCCAAGATAACGCATCTTTACAATCTATAATCCTTCCTTGTGAATATGACGAATGTCCCTTCGGTAAAATGTTGAACAAAGGATTTTGAAAGAATGGAGAACCTCTCTACGGAAATCCGAGCTTTTGTTTTCCTACTTTCACTATTCTGTGCGGGATTGTGGATGCCATTTTTGTTTAGTTTCGACCGCACCGTTCAACATGTGCCTTTCGGTTGTCCCTTAAAATTCACAAGGTTTGATTGCATTAATGCGTTGTTTAAAAAAGTGCCAAACCACTACGGAATCACTTAGGTTTGGTTAATTGAATGGTGGATTCCGATAAGAATATGGGACCTTTTGCCCGAATTGTCCCGTTTGGGAGAGTGCAATACAGGAGAAAAACAAGGGGCTCATATTCTAGGGTGACAGAATCCACTGTTCCAGGATGAACTAGAGTAGTAACCTCTCAAAATGGATTAAATTCCATCCGACCAATAGGATTAAAAACTGCAAATCTGACTGTTAGGTTAGATGTCTCGTATGAGACTCTTTCCTTTTCTGTGAATCTGCCGTGTTGGTCAACCCTATTTCATAAAATCCATCATTGCATGACTCGAGCAGCAAGTCAGAGAACAAGCCGAAATTGCTGCCCGTGAGAGTGATCGTCACGCCAAAGACATAAACACCGTCCTGCAAGAGCTCCAAGAGCTCAAGAAGAGCAATAAGAAGTCGAAAACCCCCTCCAAAGATGGGGAGTCCCATGCTAAGAAAAGGAATTAGAGGGATGACGACTCCAACTCTGATTCAAATAAATCCGACTCTGATTCAAATACATCCGACTCTTCCTCCTCCTCCGATGACGAGGATACTAAGGCAAGTGATAAGAAAAAGAAAGCTAGTGATGATACCAACTTCATCAACTCCGCCATTGCTGAGTTTCTCGAAAAGAGGTTTGCACATCTTGGTCTAGCAAAGGTCTCCATCATTCCATTTGACGCCATTGCGCTTCGCAAGTCAATCACTAAGCTACCACGAAAGTTCCGCACTCCTGACCTAGCCAAGTTCAACGGCACTACCTGCCCTTGTGTTCATGTTGAAACTTACACTTGGGCCATGCTTCCGATGAAAGTAGATGACACTGTCTTAGCCCAAAGCTTTCCCCAAACTTTAGAGGGGGCGGCAAGGGATTGGTATATGTCTCTCCCCTTATCCACAAGGACCGATTGGGCTACCGCATGTGAGGTCTTCCAAAGGCGCTTCGAGGACAATAGTACTTACCGTCCCACTAAAAGAAACCTCGAGCAAATACAACAAGGTACTAACGAGACATTTGGTGACTTTCTCAAAAGGTGGAGAGCCAAGCTCACCGATATCGTTGATAGGCCAACTACAGACGGCCAAATGCACATCTTCCCGAAATCACTCCGTAATGAGTATGAGGATCGCCTCTCCGGTACTTTCTTCCCAAGCTTCTCTGAACTTCATAAAGCCGGTCTTTGACTAGATAACATCTTCAAAAGTAGGAAAGAGGCTAAGAGAGATAGTGGATACCGCTACCCTAACAAAGGCTCTACTAGCAAAGACACGTCTGTCAATGCCATCGCTTTCAATAATCAAGGAAGGAGCAACTATTCCTCCGTCCCTCCACCCAACAAGCAAAAGAAGAAAGAGAGAGTCTACAACAAATTGGAAGTTATCACTCAAGGAGAGCTCTTCGACATACTCGTAGAAGCCGGTAAAGTCACACAAGGAAGCCTCCTTCTTCTCCAAGGGAACTCCCCACGAATCATGCCCATCACCTCTACTGCAAGTTCCACCAGTTCAGCGGTCACGACACCAATACTTGCAACCACCTCAAAGATGTGATTCAAGATCTCATAGACTCTAAATATCTAGGGGTTCCTAATGTAGTGACAAACCCTCTCCTAACTGAGGGAGGAGAGATCAATGTAATAGAGATAGCTAGTAAGGAAGAGGAGACTACTCGCCTAGTCCCAAATGTGGGCGAGAGCACTCCAAAGTTTAATAATGAAGTTTCTTTCGAATACATGTTGTCTCATAATCAAGTACTAAGTATAGAAAATAACAACTTTGTGCGTGAGGGGGAAAACTTGCCATACTTCATGTTCCCTGAACCATGGATCGACTATAGGGGGAAGCGCCAATCGGGCTTCGAAATATTCGGTGACTGTGATCCATACTCGCTTGAAATAGAACAGATGCAATTCTTGTGGCTACCTCGAGAATTAGGGGGTACCAAGGACGAAGCATTCAGTGAGTGGGACTTTGTGTTGGGAGAAGACCTACTGCGCCAATTTCTCAACCTTTGCAAGCTAGAGGACACTCAGATTAATGTAATAGACAAGGGGGACGCTCTGAACCAAGACTACACCAAGCTCATCGTGAAGAGTGACGAGCCTATCCAGAATTGGTATACAACTGGGGGACCCATAGCAAGTGAAGACTTCTTGATCAAAGAATTAGGATGTACTCCCCATCCCCATAGAGAAAGAAAATTTGTAACTCTTACCTTAGAGTCAGATACCGCTACCGATGAGCTCACCCAAGAGAACTTGGATGCCATCGCGGAACATGTGTTCCCTTACTTTCTTAATGAAAAAATAGATCTTTCTGAGTATCCCGAGATTGCTAGCGTCCTAAATGATGAATTAACTAATAACTCTAACGAATTAGATAATAATGAGTCATATGACGAGATAGATCAAGAAAATGAACAAATCTTAAAAGAAATTAATAAGCAAGTAGGTCTTCGTGGCGGAAATGGTCCTATTGATGCCGAAGAAATGCAAACAGTTAATCTGGGGACGGACGATGATCCGAAAGAGACCAAGATTGGCAGTTTCTTCAAGGGGGAAGACCGACAAGCCCTCATAGCGCTTCTCTGAGAATTCGTAGATGTGTTCTCTTGGTCCTACAAAGATATGCCGGGGCTAGCCAATTCAATTGTTGAGCACAAGATACCGCTGCTTCCTGATTCAAGTCCAGTCAAGCAGAAACTCCGCAGAATTAAGCCAGAGTGGTCGGTACAAGTCAAACAAGAAATAGAGAAAATCCTGAGTGTTGGGTTCATCAAAGTGATAGAGTATCCAACCCGGTTGGCCAATACTGCACAGGTTTACAAGGCGAATGGAAAGGTCCGCGTCTGTGTTGATTTCCGTGATCTTAACAGAGCATCTCCGAAAGATGATTTTCCTTTTCCCAACATAGACATGCTCGTTGACAATTCCGCGAAATACGAAGTCCGTTCATTCGTAGATGGACACAAGAGCAACCCGATTCGAAGAAAGAAAACGCCGTATATTTTGTCAGCCGTCGCTTCTAAGGGGCTGAATTGAATTACTCTACATTAGAAAAGTCGTGTGCTACACTGGTATGGGTAGCTGAGAGACTAAAGCCGTACATGGAGGCATTTCCTGTACAACTGATTGCCCGAATGGACCCAATGAAGTATATCTTCGAGAAGTCGCATGTCTCCTCTAGAATAGCCAAGTGGTACTTTATTCTCGCGGGGTACGATATCACTTACATCATACAGAAATCCGTGAGAGGAAGAGTCTTCGCGGATCATTTAGCTGAATTTCCATGTGATGAAGCTAAGGGGGAAGACCCGCGATTCCCTGATGAGGACATCATGGCAATACCAAAAAATAAGTGGCAATTATTTTTCGATGGCGCTGCCAATAAACGGGGATATGGCATTGGCATGTTACTAGTAGATCCCTCAGATTTCTATACTCCACTTGCAATACGCCTTGACTTTGAGGCCACTAACAATATTACCGAGTACGAAGCTTGCATAGCGGAGCTTGAAGCAGCTTTAGAAAGAAACGTGACCGAACTAGAAGTGTACGGAGACTCACAACTTATAATTTATCAGTCACTCAGGAAGTGGAAGGTACAAGATCCTATACTCCAGAAATACAACGACCATCTCCAAGACTTGGTCAACAGTTCAAAGAGGTCACTTTGTACTACCTTCATAGAGATAAGAACCGCTTAGCAGACCGCTAGCCATGCTAGCATCACTTGTGGAGATTCCCAAATGGACTGAGGTTAAAACCTTCAAAGTTGCGAGGCGGACGACTCCTGCTTATTACTCAATCATAGACCTGCACGACTGCAAAGAAGAGTGTGACCCTGTTTCCATAAGTACCTTGGACGATAAACCTTGGTATTATGATGTATGGCGTTTCCTCCTAGATGGAACATTTCCATCAGTCGCATCACCTAAAGCGAAGATAGCCCTCAAACGGCTTGCCGCCCAATTCATCATTATAGGTGATCGCCTCTACAAGAAACACCACGAGCAGTGTCTACTTTGTGCCGACGAACACGAAGCCGTAGAAATCATGGACCAAGTCCATCAAGGAGTCTGTGGAACCCACATGAATGGCTATATGCTAGCAAAGAAAATCATCCGACTAGGGTACTATTGGGCCACAATGGAAGCCGACTACACCGACATGGTTAAGAAATGCCACAAGTGCCAGATACATGCCAACTTACAACACGCACCACCATCCATGTTATACCCCATGACATCCCCTTGGCTATTTTCTACATGGGGAATAGACGTCATTGGCAAAGTCTCACCAACAGGCCATAATGGGCACTCATTTGTGTTAGTCGTCGTTGATTACTTCACTAAGTGGATCGAGGCTCAATCCTACAAGGTCTTAAATGCCAGAAAGGTGGCTGAGTTCATTAAGACCAACATCATATGTCGATATGGGGTACCTCATAAGATGATATCTGACAATGGATCACACTTTGAGAAAGAATGCGACCAACTACTTGCAAAGTACAAGATAGAGAGACATCAGTCGTCACCATACAGACCACAAACCAATGGAGCAGTCGAAGCTGCTAACAAAACCATTGAGACCATTATTAGGAAACTGGCTAAGACTGGTAGAGACTGGCCCGACAAGCTACCTTTTGCACTTTGGGGCTACCACACTTCAATCCGTACTGCCACCGGTGAAACCCCATACACCCTAGCCTATGGGATGGAAGCAGTGCTACCAATCGAATTAGAAGTACCATCACTAAGGGTTCTCCTAGAAAACCAAGTGAATGAAGTCGCATGGTTGGACAGCCGTTATGAACAACTAGCCCTGCTAGATGAACGACGACTTCGAGCCGCTGAGCATATCCAAGCATATCAACGGAAAATGGCCCGAGCATTCAATAAGAAAGTCCAGACCAGAAACATCAAAGAAGGGGACCTTGTCCTGCGTGAACATCGTCCGTGACCATTCAATCCTATGGGAAAGTGGGGACCAAGATGGATAGGCCCTTACATAGTCAAGAAGGTTTTCTCTGGAGGAGCGGTACAACTCGCGGACCTAGATGGAGATCAACTACCGAAGCCCGTTAACATGGACATACTGAAGAAGTACTATTCATAAGTCCGTCCCCTATTTCAAAAAGAAAAGAAAAGAGGAAAGCTCGCTAGGTTGAAAACCCGCAAGGGCGGCCTAGGCAAAAATTAGAGCAGAGAGCACGAGAAAAGGAGCCCGATATATTGAAAACCTGAAAGGGCGGTCTAGGCAAAATTAGGGTGTACATAAAAAAAATAGGGGACAGTCTCGTATGAGATACCTATGTCTCGTGCGAGACATGTCAGTCAGCAAACATAATTTTATCTTTCTTAAACAAAAACTACGATGACTTGAGCTCCTTATTTAATTGATGTAAAAGGAGAACGTAGGCAGCCTTTTGGTCTGGTCTATTCAATAAATAAAATAAAATCTTGTCTTCTTATTAATTGAATGCATTTCAAGAAAGCAATAAGAAAATTTCTAACATGAATACCAACTTGCGAAAGAAAATAAATAAAATACTAAAAATATAAACATTGGTCTATCTATGGCAATATCTCGATACTCCTAAGGGTCTATTTCTTCCTTGACTTAGTAAGGGCTTGACCGCGATCCGCCTTGTCATTCCTCTTCCTCTTGTGCAAAGGTATCTCGAAACCGGGAGGAACATCCAGTCGACTGAACCCCGAGGGAGTCAGTCTCGCGAACACATGAGGCCTATCCAGAGCTTAGAATTTACCGGGAAGTCCGTTTGCCCTCTTCTCGTAAAAGTCACTATCCAGAAAGTCTTGAATGGAATCTACACTGATATTAGAAGGATCCTCCTTAGCTTCCTTCTTCCTCAAATTCAAGCTAGGCTCGAATTGGTCCCCCAACAGAGAGCGGCGAATCTCATCAATACCATCGACACTGGGACGGAGTTCTTTCAAAAACCAATCCAAATATTTATCGGACAAATAGATGCTTCCTCCATCATGACGAAGATTGGTCTAACGATCCATAGTGGTGCCTTGCCCCACAAGCGCGAGCCAAGCTCGTAGAGAACTGTAAACCCATGAAAGAAATGTCTCGAGGCCGTCCCCCTAACAAGAAAGTGTCCTGCTGCTGACCGAATTGTCGCATTACCCTCCGAGCGAAATAGAAAGAGGAGTCCCTCAAACCCGGAAGGACGACCCTGTCGTACCCAAGGGTATTAGCTACGAACCTCCTCACCTTCCAAAAGGATGGGCACTAAGCAATATCATTGGTCTCCGCTTTAGCAAAAAGATGAGCCCACTCCTCAATGGTGAGACCCTTCACTAACAGTCTCCGTCTATGAAAAGCATAAGGTGAATACTCGATCGGAGAGTCCAATAATTTGAAATGTTCTCTGAGCCAAATAGTCAACAATAGTGGACTTCCCCGAGTCATAGAGCCGGTTAGATGTAGCTCATCAAGGCCATGAAGGGTCTCCCCCAAGATAAGAGGAATTATGTTGAAGGCCCGTCCTCTAGCTTGCAGAACGATGTCCACGAGCTCCGTGTTCGCCATGCCACACTTGCTCATGAAAAGTACGCTTCGAAATAAGCACAATGCCAAGAGGCAGCACCGGGAATCTACACCGTGACCACGAGTCACCTGACCTTTAAATCTCCTAGGCAAAGCGTGGAGATCGACATAATGGTTATGAATATAACTCTGCGTCTCGGGAAAGCCAATACCTAATAAGTCCCTCAGAGACTCCACCGGTACCTGTTGGGTTTCTGAGTAACATGCGCAGCGGAAAATAGCATTTAAAATTTTTAATGAAACCCAAAGCCATAGATCCGTTCATATGATTATATCAAATACATACAATATGAATACTAGAATACTAACCCTTGATGACTTTGTTTTTCAACCTTGAACTTGGTGGAGAATTTGAAGCTTGATCACGAACAAGTAAGAATACGAACTTTGAAGATGATGAGCTTCACCCTCTAGCGGTATCCACACCACGAACGAATATCAAGGAGCTTCTTGATCTTGGTTGATAGACCAAAATTGTGAAACACGTTTTCACAATTATTATGAATTATATGGAATATTATTTTTGTATAATTTTTTTCCTCAATCTAAGATATCTTAGAACAAAATAATTCTCTCAAAACTCTTTGGAAAACTTGCACATAACATAGGTAGTGATTTTGGCCGAATTACGGTTGTTTATATACAAGTTAGACCTATTCCAAATAGGTAACTTATGTCTAAACCCGCAAGAAAACGGATTAGGAAAGTTTATGCCGAAAGCGACTGGTCCGGCGGGGTATAGCAAGTGGTCCGACCGGACCATGCCACGTCCGCCCGGTTCTTGCTCCTGGTCCGCCAGGACCTCCCCTGTTTCCACTTTTCTTCTTCTAATTCTTTAAATCCCTCAATGGTCCTTCGACCCAATATTCCAATATAGTCCTTTTAAGGATTCGTTCTATTGTGTGTGGCCCTCTAGGATTATACTAAGTTGGCAATGGGTTCAAACATGAAACCATAAGATATGATTAGGTTCTAGCAAACCGTCATACCTACCAAATAGTATAACTAGATACAAGTTCGCATTCCATTTAGAATATGTCATAATCCCTTTGTCCACGATGTCATTGAACATAAGTCTTGGTCAACAAGTCAACTTGTCTTTGTTCAATACTTTCTCGTTTCCGTATATATTGATAATCCAAATGACATTGATCCAATCAATTCATTTGAGTATGGCCGAACATTTTCATCAACATCATTCCTATGAGAGGCCCAAGCTTGACATCTCCCCGAAGAGGGACAAATCCATCATAGCTTATTATCCTTCCCTACATGAATCCGATTATGCCAATCATACCCTTTATAATTACCCGATTAAAGGTAGCGTTTGAATATGTCAAACATAATGTTCATCAAGTGGAAGACTATAATAACTACATGTCTAAGGATTCAAATGACATAACTAATATGAGCTATATATATATATATATATATGACATTGACTATGATATAGATCTCATAAAGCGGGTCATGTCCAGAACTAAACAAGTACTCATAAATCTAACATGATCATCCCATGATCATTTAGCCTTTATAGTAATACCTAACAAGTACTAGGGACGGAGATTATTATAAGTAAATATGAACAACAATAATAATCAAAACATCTCTTTATTGATTTGAATAAATGATAACAATTAATACGTTTATTAAACGTGCCTAGGGCACCAACACCAACAGTACCTTGTCACAATTGGGAACCGCAATCACCCCGGTCAACGGCATATCCAAGGTAGCCGCCATCTCCTCTACAGTAGGGACCATCTCATTAAGTGAAAAGTTGAAGAGGTGAGTCGATGGATCCTAGAAGCGTGCAACTCTCTTTAAAAGGTCCCATTCCGGTTTTAGATTCTTCAAGGTGAAAAGAATCTTAAACCCGAACATCTCCACGAATCTCTCTTAGCGAGGTTTATTGAATGAGCGAAAGAACGTTGCTAAATCACACTTGTAGCGTTCTACTAATTCTGAGTCCAAAGAGAACTCATCAACAATTATTGATGAAGGGACGGACTTACTTAGGGCCATTGGGAGCAAAAGGTTGAGAATTTTACTCCAAAATAAAGGTTCCCAGAACTGATTCAAGGCTGCATGGTATTCTAGGACGGACTAGAGGTGTTTATATATAAATTTGGACACCAAATCCTCGAGGAAAAAGGAGAAACAGCCGCAGATTTAGAGGATGACTCATACGAGACATCGATGTCTCATACGAGGCATCTTCCCGTTCAGAAGAGCAACAACTCTGCACAAATCCCAGGTTGCCTGACAAGTCAAAACATGTCTCAATCACCCCAGAAACTCACTCTAAATAGTTTTTACATCACATACAAATGGCCCAACACGAATCCATCTCATAAAATTACCCCTCGGTTGACCAACCGGACGTGAATCAATACATTTACACAGTCAGAAAATAAAAACTAAAATCAACTAATGTATTGTGTGTTAGAGTTAGGAAATAACTGTTGCATAGGTACAAACCAAAGAAAGAAAAAGTTGTCTTCGCCTACGCCGAGGCAATAAATACATCATCAACAAAAAGAGGGAATGGGGAATCCTATCTACTCCACATCAAAAAGAAAGGAGACGTCACCATTGCCAAGTGATCACTCGTCCGTCCGAGGTCTCTTCCCGCAGGAGGCTGACTCTGCTGTCTGGCGAGCCAATCGACCTAAGAGATCTGCAGTCTCTCTCTTCACCCTCTTGGCATAGGCCATAAACTGGGCAAGCCGTCCGGCAACCTCTCTATACTCAGCAATGGGAACCTGTTGAGAAGAAGGAAATAAAGATATCAAAATCTTTAGATAAATGATAAACAGAGAGATGAAATGGTAGAATGACAAGAAATGACGGAAGAAGGGTCATGAACCATATCATGGTCGCGTCAGCAGGAGGTACGAGTCCCTTGGGCATATCGTACTGTGCGGGAAAGTCCTCAGTACTCTCTACCCCCTCAGCCATGCTGTAGGTAAAGGAAGCTGGTCCAAGCTGTAGACGGAAAGGGACGTAGATAACTCCCTGGGCCTGAGCCTGATCACCCTCCAGAATCAACCGAGGCATGAGACGAGCGAGGAAGTCCTGATAATCAGCCTCCAAGGACATATGGTCGAACGCATCCTAAGTGATAATGAGCTCCTCCCTCTCCCCTTCCGCAATGGCATAAGAGTTAAGCATATGAGCCGGCGGGCCCATGGGGATGATAATATCGAGTCTGCCACCACCCTGCTGGCGAGAGACTCTCTCTCCTAAGTAGAAGCATCCCCCACCGAGGCCAATCATCAGTAATCTCATACCAGCAAACCCGTAAGCATGATCAATGCCCAGACTCCGCCAAGGGAAGAAAGCGACAGCAGACTCAGGGACGGCCTCCCACCTGTCAAAATACAGCCGCATACGCTCCACCGTCATATCAGCCCCCTCGGCCTGCTCATCACGGGTATCCCTGTTACCCCGGCGCCATCTCAGAGTATCTGGGAATATAATAGTGTTGTCTCGAAGATTAAAAGTGAAGAGACCAATCATGGCGTATCCTCAAGGCTACAAATGGGAGAAACATAGAGAAATATCAAAACTGGACGAGTTACCGAGATAGAAAGTAAACTGGGGCTGAAATAAAGGAGGAATACAGAAGAAGATGAGTATTGTACCTCCCAGGCATGACTATAACCGCCTAAGCCAGCGTTCGGCCGATCACGCGAACTCTCATCTATGGCCACATAACAGTAGGCCAAGCCAGCTAAACCCCAACAGGCATCAGTGACATGCTGCATATCTCTCAGGCAGCTCAACAGAGTAAACAAGGCGGTCAATGCATGATTTGCAAATAGCGTCTCAGAAAGGGCCCACCACAGAAATCCGCGGACGGCTGCAATACGAGTAGCAGTAAGATGCATCTGGCCAGCATTAACAGCAATATAGGCATCAACCTTGTCCCTCAAAGCCTTCAGAGGGACACCCTTACCTAGGGTACGCACAGAGAAGCCTAGAAAATGCCTCATATTATCCCCACTAGGAGAGAATTCCGTATCAACCTCAAGAGGCTCACCGGCAATGGCAAGCCCGGTAATGGCATGGAAGTCAGTAGGGGTCATGGTAACCTCCCCCCACCACATATGCATAGTATGAGTGCTGTCCCACCAACGCTCTCGAATATCCTGGAGCAGGTAAACGTTCCTCCTCTCACCGACTAGGTCGTCAAAGAAGGGTTTCAGCTCGAGATTCTTGATCTCTTCCTTCATCTCGCCATTGAGAGTTGCCCACCTCTCGGCAACCGCTCGTACGCTGCCTATACAGTTATCAATCACCCTGAATGACTGCAAACGACAGAGACAAAAGAGACAAATGTTAGAAAATTGGTAAAATCCTCATTTAAGCATTTTACCCGAAAAATCGCAGAATTGCCTAGAACGACAGTCAAATTCATGTACTACTATACTAAAATGATTTTCAACATCAACAAGGGTAAAATTCCATCGAAAAATCAGCCATGCATGATAAACCCTAGCAGCAATGATTCTAGGCAAAATGTCGATAAAAATCAAACCGCGAATGCACCAAATTGAGACATGCAACGACAAAATTGACATAGAAACTCAGTCAAAGGAAGATATCCTTACCCGCCTCATCCGAACGGCGTGAGAAATATGATCATCGGGAAACGGGCACAACTCATCCTTTGCCCACACTTTTCCTCTCATGTGCCTACCAAAGAGGTGTTCCCTATGAGAACAATTTGCACCGGCCATTTAAAAGGGTTAGGGGTTACCAGAACTTGGTGAAAACAAAGATTTTTGAGTGAAAAAATCGCCTAGGGTTGAGAATTCCCGAAATGAAATAAGAAAAGTGATTTGAAAATCACCTTCAGCGCCTCTGTTATGCGTAAAAACAGAGAAGTCTCGTACGAGACATCGATATCTCGCACGAGAGATCCCCAGAAAATCTCAGAAAACCATGTTTTCTTGGGAAATTCCAGAAAAGCCCTGCTTTTAACAAAAAGGTCAGAAAAAGCCCTGATTTTGACTGAAAGGTCAAATCTGAACCAGGTTCAAGATGGAACATTGAGTCATCAACAAATGGATATTTTCAGAATTGGAACAAGCAATGTTGTTTCTCAGTACGAATTTATTCTCACCGCGGATCCAAGATCATGGGTGAGCAACGAAATCTGCATTAGCAAACTTTAAATCCCGTGACTGTCATCAAGACATAGGTTAATGGCACAGGATTTACAACCGGGTATCCCACGAATGTTATCAAGACGTAAGTTAATAACACAGTATCCCACCATTCGGAGTCCCATAATTGTCATCAAGGTGTAAGCCAATGGCATAGGATTCACATTTTCAACGGAAAGGCAGTCTCGTTGAAAGGAGAAGCAAGGCCCGAGTAATTGGCATCTCCAAACTGGAACCTGCATTGCAGTGTTCGATGAAGGGCATCTAAAAGCACCCTATGGTCATTGAGGCACAAAAGTAAGCACCTCTATGGTCACTCCGGCACCGAAGCACCCTGTGGTCTTTGAGGCACAAAAGTAAGCAATTCTATGGTCATTCCAGCACCCCAGCACCTTCATCTAAAAGCACCCTGTGGTCATTGAGGCACAAAAGTAAGCACCTCTATGGTCACTACGGCACCGAAGCACCCTGTGGTCATTGAGGCACAAAAGTAAGCACCTCTATGGTTACTCCGGCACCGAAGCACCCTGTGGTCATTGAGGCACAAAAGTAAGCACCTCTATGGTCACTCCGGCATCAACAAACCGAAGGCAGTTCATCATCAACAACAGGGTATATTCAGAATTGGAGTCAAAGAGATTGATTCCTCAGTATAGATTGCAACTGGAGACAGTTCGTCATCAACAAAAAGGAGTAAATTACGAATTGGGTCAAGGCCATTGATTCCTCAATATGGGTACTCTCTAAACTCTATGCTTTACTTACCGCAAGTATTGTTTTCAAAAAAAAATGATTTTCAAAATACCTTAAACCTCAGTTTTTGCGTATTTTCATAGTCGAACTACGTTTGGTCTGATTTCCTTCTGAAGAATATGTAGGCAGCTTTTTAGCACGACCATACCCCTAGTTCAAAATGGCATCTTTTCTATTGATGACAGTACTTCATCCATAAGTATCGTCGCCGAGGGGCTATGTAGACACCCTATTTTGGACTTTCATTCATAATCACACTACTTCTGTGTCTTGCCTTTGATTTGGGTCGAAACTCGTTAAGTTGGACATGTTTCGATAAGTTTCTGACTGACTCCGTTAGTCAGGGGCCAAAATGAACATTAAAACTACTGCAGAGGGCAAAAATGTGATTCCAGGACATGGATGTCTCGTACGAGACATTGATGTCTCGTACGAGATATCCCCCCTTGACAGTCGGGTTTTGGTCAGTTTCCTTGTTGATCTTAACCCCTTTTCTTGGCAAACACTTAAGCAATCCGGGAAAACCTAATGGACGATCTTAGAGTCCAAAAATACCTCTGTGGGAATCAAGTCTTGGATTCCCTTCACAACTTACCTTCTTGGCCAAAACCCTAGGTCTAAAACTCCTATAAATATAAAGGTTCTTGAACCGAAAATAGGGTAGACTCCTTATTCACCCAACAACCACTCCAAATCTGATCAAAGAGGTCCCTAAAATCAGTCCCTCTCCCTCACCCACGAAATTTAAGCCCTCACCACACCATTCAAGTCAAGTTCATTAGAGATTCAATGCCTTTAGTCAAGGCCATCCATAGGATTCTTGAAGAACTCTTAGATAAAACTCATTGTTTTCTACCTTCTCATCTCCTTCTTTGTCTTTAAAGTAGTGTGATCCCATTAAAAGGATCAGCCTAGAGCCTCTCCAATTCATGGAGATGGTCTCGAAGCATATGATCTGACATCCTAAATAAATAAGCAACTATTTATTTGTTTGTTTTCCTTTTGCGTACATTTTGCATAATTTTGAAACGATGATGATGATTTTTTAGCAAGACCAATCCTAGATTGGGTGAATTGGGTGCTCCTTGACCTTCCCAATTCATAACTTAACCCCCGACTCTAGATATCTCGGTCCGTGTTCCGACAACAACATGGTGGCGACTCTCAATTAAAAAGGTAAATCGAAGGATGAAAACCGCCTCGAAAACAACCAAAAAAAACCGCGCGCAAACACCAAGGCACTTTACAGATATAGGCAATGGAATCGGCCTCGTGTTGAAGAATGAGGGGTCCAAACCTCAAGCTCCTTTTCCACTACATTAGTTAGTAGTTTAATAGACTAGTTTTTACTTCATTTTTATAGATTAGACGTTTCTTTCCTTTCTTTTTAAACTAGTTGTTTTTCACTCTTTAAGGGATCCTACTCACCCAAGAATCATTGTGGGTGAGAGCATGCCCTCCCATCAATTTTAATTTTTAGTAATAGTTAGTTTCTTTTAAATTTCTCACTTTTCCGTACTTTTCCAAAAGCAAAGTAGTGTAGAGATGGTAGAAGTGCACAATGAAAATGACTATTCTAAGGCGATTCCATTCTCCGGAACACGCCCAATACTTAACATGATGCTAAAAGAAGGATACTTCCCCGGTCTTGGACTTGGCAAGCATTTACAAGCGATAAAAGAACCATCACCTGTCGTTCTATACCCCCCAGAATATGGTCTAGGGTATGTGTCTGTAACGCCCGTCCTAATTCATGTTAAATTCTTGACTTGCATAATTATATGCTATTTTAATTTAGTTAATTATATAACTAATTGAGAAAGTTTAGGACTTAATGGTCCAAGTTGAAACATTAGGGTCATTTGTGAAAAAATAAAGTTTAGGGGCTAAAATGCTCAAATTAAAAGTTGAAGGGCTTAATTGCTCAAAGTGAAACTTGAGGGGCCAAAGTGCAATTCTTGAAACTTGTAAGGATAAAATTGGGTTGCCTCCTCAGATCATTGTTATCCCCAAAATTCTCTCGTACTTTCTCTCTGTCTCAGAAGAAAGTTAAGGTTTACCCTATTCTCGATCCATCTTGCTTAATTATGCCTCTGTTCGAAAATCCGACTTCGCATAAATGATCAGGGCGGTGAGTAGAGCGTTTCCTACCGAACAGAAATTAGTTTGGGTGAATTTGATTTTGGAGTAGGTAAGTCACTAGCTCCCCCTTGCTTGTAATAACATGCCTATGTGTTATTCTTGATACTTGTGCTTGTTAATTTCGTGATTGGAATGAGTTTTGTGATAGTTGTAAATTTGGGACGAAGGGAGTATTTTTATACTATGTACAGAGAAGAGAACAAATTGAAAGATATGTTCTAAGCTTGTTAAATGCCCTCATGAGTGTTATTGAAGTGTTAGTAATAATACTTATACTTTTGGGACGGTGAAATATTTAAATGGAATAAAGAAAAATTATTCTATTATTTGTGGGACGGTAAAAAGAATGAAATAAACTTGAAAGTTATGTTAGGAACATGTTTGTATGTCCTGGGTATGGTATATATGTTAGTAAAAGTATACTCCTACGCTTGGAACGGACAATTGTAAGCCTGGGAAAGAAATGAGTATTTGCTGAAATTTGTAGTGTGCGACCGCACATAATGTCTTGAGCGGCCGCCCAAAAAGACTGAAAGATTGCCCATATAAAACGTGCAAAGTGAGCGGCCGCCCGGTTGTCTTAAAATCCAAAAAGCTTGTTTAAAGTGAGATCAAGCTAGAAGTAACCCTAGTTAAGGTATATAGCCTTAGTATAAGATGTCCTAGAAAGTGTTATGACACCTTAGGGGCATCAGAACTTGGTCTTGGACATGATTATTCAATGATTTGAATAGAGAACTTGAGTATAGAAGGAAGAACTCTTTTATATGTCTTGAAAGTGCTATGAACAAGCACTAATGTGTTATATGTGTCTTGAAACCAATGTTTGTGTACCTTAGGGGCACTAGAACAATGTCTTGAGCTTGAACATCCAAAGTATAGGATTAAGAACTTGTAAGTATGAGATGTATAACTCATCTACTTAGCTTGGACTTGAAGTATAAGACAATTAAATCTTGTACATGACATGAATATCCAAAGATTGGAATAATAACTTGAGTATAAGATAATTAATTCTTGTACATGTCTTGAACATCCAAAGAATTGGATTGAGAACTTGAATGTAAGATGATAAAATCTTGTACATGACTTGAAACCAATACATGTGCATGGTAATGAACTTGAAAGTGCTATAAACAAGCACTAACGTGTTAGAACTATCCTTGATGTGTATGTGCAAATCTTGCACATAACTACTTGATAGAATGTGGCTTGTTGACTACTTGATACTTGGTATGAATAACCAAAGAATTGGAATGTGGAACTAGATAGAGAATGATCAACTCTATTACATACTCGAATCTAATACGTGTGTATGGAAAGTGCTATGAACAAGCATTAATGTGCTAGTAATTGGTTTTAATCGTGCATATACTCAATGAAGTATATAAAGTATAAAGAAGATATCCTGTTCCTGAGATAGGTTCCTAAAGAAATAGGGACTAGTGTAATATGAAGATAATTCATAAAACAATGATTATAGAACACAATATGTGTTGGAAAATGTATTCGATTATTAACGATACATATACGCGAGATAAGATTATGACTAGGTACAATACGACCTATTCGACTACGTGCTTAGAGTCTAAGATGTTGGGCTCTACTTGAAAGTAAGGGTATCGTGATAGACACATTAATGTGTTAAAGATTATATGAATATGTACATGCAAATATGGCATATGACAAAGTGACATAGAATGATATACCCTACTACTTGTTTGGGGTCTGTTACTAATAGACTCTAGCTTGGATTGATTGTGTTACGTGGACACATTACGTGCCATTGTTATACTGATTTGTATTCGCAAATATTGCATACGTGTACTGGTATTTGGTGAAGGACTGGTCCACTACCTTTGGACTAGTTCTATTCTCATTAGTTTTGGTGAGCACATAATTATATGGTTCATGAAGGACTGGTCCACTACTTTTGGATTAGTTCTAGTCTCGTAGTTCAAGTAAATACCTACTTGTGCATTCTTGTGTGAGTCCAGCTGGTTCTCCTTGCTTGTTCGGAGATATATAGGTTCACGCTTATCCCGAGTGCTGGGGCTAAGTGATAATCGGGGATCTATGTATCTACGCTTGACCCCTTACTACAGGCCAAAGTAAGGGCATAGATTCTTTTATTAGAGCAATACGCCTGATAAAAGTGAATGCTAAACTCGTGAACACCTCATGAATCTTGTTCTTGTGAGTGACACTGGTTACCGGGTCCACTTGTGTACTGCACAGCAGCAACTTGATTGATCATGATTTATCAACTGCAATAAGAAATGACAAAAATGGTTTACTTGGGAGGAATAAGGTTGGAATATCCTTTGTAACGTGATAATTTAGCCTTATGTGCTAGTTACTTGATGAGTTGGCTTAGCCTCTCATATACTTGTTACTTGATGACATCTTGAGCATGATTACTTGATAATCTTCTTGATTTGCATGATTACATGATAACATGCTATGTACTTGTATCTAGTAACTTACTGAGATTTATCTCACCCCGTTCCTTGTTTATTTGTTCCCCCCCCCCAGGAAAGCAAGTGGTAATACGTTGTGAGGCTCGACTTAGCAGGGGCCTACTTGGCAGGTTGTTCTTGTTTGGGGATTGTTATCCTTTCCAGTTTTGGTGAGGACGATCTTGTATCAGTTGTTTAGACTCAGTATATTAGGTAGACTTGTACAGTTCTTGTAATGCCAGCTTATGTGCTAGGCATGTTTTCCGCTGTGTATAACCACATTTGGTTTAAATTTCTTGGTATAGAACTCGTTGTGAGCTATCTTAGCTCGTTCTTGTTGAGTATATATATGATGTCAGATTGATATAAGCAGATGTCATTCAGTTTCTCATTTCTTGTTAGTCACGAGCACCAGGTTCGAGGTTCTATTAGGGAATCCCGGGACTTGGGGGCGTGTCAGTGTCACCATTCAAGGGCATCCCTGAAGATGAAAGGGATTGGACTTCATACATTATGCCACTGGCACCGCCCTATCGAAAGACTCTAAATGGGTACTTTATGCGCGAGGGGGAAAACTTGCCATAATTCATGTTCCCTGAACCATAGATCGACCATAGGGGGAAGTGCCAACCGGGCTTCGAAATCTTCAGTGACTGTGATCCATACTCGCTTGAAACAGAACAGATGCAATTCTCGTGGCTACCTCGAGAATTAGGGGGTACCCAGGCCGAAGCATTCAGTGAGTGGGACTTTGTGTTGGGAGAAGACCTACTGCGCTAATTTCTCAACCTTTGCAAGCTAGAGGACACTCAGATTAATGCAATAGACAAGGGGGACGCTCCGAACCAAGACTACACCAAGCTCATCGAGAAGAGTGACGAGCCTATCCGGAATTGGTATACAACTGGGGGACCCATAGCAAGTGAAGACTTCCTGATCAAAGAATTAGGATGTACTCCCCATCCCCATAGAGAAAGAAAATTTGTAACTCTTACCTTAGAGTCAGATACCGCTACCGATGAGCTCACCCAAGAGGACTTGGATGTCATCGTGGAACATGTATTCCCTTACTTTCTTAATGAAAAAATTGATCTTTCTGAGTATCCCGAGATTGCTAGCGTCCTAAATGATGAATTAACTAATAACTCTAATGAATTAGATAATAATGAGTCATATGACGAGATAGATCAAGAAAATGAACAAATCTTAAAAGAAATTAATAAGCAAGTAGGTCTTCGTGGCGGAAATGGTCCTATTGATGCCGAAGAAATGCAAACAGTTAATCTGGGGACGGACGATGATCCGAAAGAGACCAAGATTGGCAGTTTCTTCAAGGGGAAGACCGACAAGCCCTCATAGGAAATGGTCCTATTGATGCCGAAGAAATGCAAACAGAAACTCCGCAGAATTAAGCCAGAGTGGTCGGTACAAGTCAAACAAGAAATAGAGAAACTCCTGAGTGTTGGGTTCATCAAAGTGATAAAGTATCCAACCCGGTTGGCCAATACTGTACAGGTTTACAAGGCGAATGGAAAGGTCCGCCAATTATTCTACTAGTATCCAACCCGGTTGGCCAATTATTTTTGATGGCGCTGCCAATAAACGGGGATATGGCATTGGCATGTTACTAGTAGATCCCTCAGATTTCTACACTCCACTTGCAATACGCCTTGACTTTGAGGCCACTAACAATATTTCCGAGTACGAAGCTAGCATAACGGGGCTTGAAGCAGCTTTAGAAAGAAACGTGACCGAACTAGAAGTGTACAGAGACTCACAACTTATAATCTATCAGTCACTCAAGAAGTGAAAGGTACAAGATCCTACACTCCAGAAATACAACGACCATCTCCAAGACTTGGTCAAACAGTTCAAAAAGGTCACTTTCTACTACCTTCCTAGAGATAAGAACCGCTTAGCAGACTCGCTAGCCATTCTAGCATCACTTGTGGAGATTCCCGAATGGACTGAGGTTAAAACCTTCAAAGTTGCGAGGCGGACGACCCCTGCTTATTACTCAATCATAGACCTGCACGACTGCGGAGAAGAGTGTGGCTCTGTTTCCGTAAGTACCTTGGACGATAAACCTTGGTATTATGATGTATAGCGTTTCCTCCTAGACGGAACATTTCCATCAGACGCATCACTTAAAGAGAAGATAGCCCTCAAACGGTTTGCCGCCCAATTCGTCATTATAGGTGATCGCCTCTACAAGAAACACCACGAGCAGTGTCTACTTTGTGCCGATGAACACGAAGCCGTAGAAACCATGGACCAAGTCCATCAAGGAGTCTGTGGAACCCACATGAATGGCAATATGCTAGCAAAGAAAATCATCCGACTAGGGTACTATTGGGCCACAATGGAAGCCGACTGCACCGACATGGTTAAGAAATGCCACTAGTCGCTGTTGATTACTTCACTAAGTGGATCAAGGCTCAATCCTAAAAGGTCTTAAATTTCAGAAAGGTGGCTGGGTTCATTAAGACTAACATCATATGCCGATATGGGGTACCTCATGAGATGATATCTGACAATGGCTTACACTTTGAGAAAGAATGCGACCAACTACTTGCAGAGTACAAGATGCTAACAAAACCATTGAGACCATCATTAGGAAAATGGCTAAGACTGGCAGAGACTGGCCCGACAAGCTACCTTTTGCACTCTGGGGCTACCGTACTTCAATTCGTACTGCCACCGGCGAAACCCCATACGCCCTAGCCTATGGGATGGAAGCAGTGCTACCAATCGAATTAGAAGTACCATCACTAAGGGTTCTCCTAGAAAACCAAGTGTGCGAAGTCACATGGTTGGACAGCCGTTATGAACAACTAGCGATGAACGACGAGTTCGAGCCACCGAGCATATCCAAGCATATCAACGGAGAATGGCTCGAGCATTCAATAAGAAAGTCAAGTCCAGAAACATCAAAGAAGGGGACCTTATCCTGCGTGAACATCGTCCTGGACCATTCAATCCTATGGGAAAGTGGGGACCAAGATGGATAGGCCCTTACATAGTCAAGAATGTATTCTCCGGAGGAGCGGTACAACTCGCGGACCTAAATGGAGATCAACTGCCGAAGCCCGTCAACATGGACAAACTGAAGAAGTACTATTCATAAGTCCATCCCCTATTTCAAAAAGAAAATAAAAGAGGAAAGCTCGCTAGGTTGAAAACCCGCAAGGCGGCCTAGGCAAAAATTAGAGCAGAGAGCATGAGAAAAGATGCCCGCTAGATTGAAAACCTGAAAAGGCGGTCTAGGCAAAAATCAAGGTGTGCATAAATATATATATATATATATATATATATATATTATATTATATATATATATATAATATATATATGGGATAGTCACATATTTTTCTCTTTCTTAAACAAGAACTACGATGACCTGAGTTCCTTATTTAATTGATGTAAAAGGAGAACGTAGGCAGCCTTTTGGTCTGGTCTATTCAATAAATAAAATTAAAATCTTGTCTTCTTATTAATTGAATGAATTTCAAGAAAGCAATAAGAAAATTTCTAACATGAATACCAACTTGCAAAAGAAAAATAAATAAAATACTAAAAATCTAAACATTGGTCTATCTATGGCAATCTCTCGATACTCCTAAGGGTCTATTTCTTCCTTGACTTAGTAAGGGCTTGACTGCGATCCGCCTTGTCATTCCTCTTCCTCTTGTACAAAGGTATCTCGAAACCGGGAGGAACATCCAGTCGACTGAACACCGAGGGAGTCAGTCTCGCGAACACATGAGGCCTATCCAGAGCTTGGAATTTACCGAGAAGTTCGTTTGCTCTCTTCTCATAAAAGTCACTATCCAGATAGTATTGAATGGCATCTACACTGATATTAGAAGGATCCTCCTTAGCTTCCTTCTTCCTCAAATTCAAGCTAGGCTCGAATTGGTCCCCCAACAGAGAGAGGCGAATCTCATCAATACCATCGACGCTGGGACGGAGTTCTTTCAGAAACCAATACAAATATTTGTCCGACAAATAGATACTTCCTCCATCATGATGAAGATTGGTCCAATGATCCATAGTGGTGCCTTGCCCCCAAGTACGAGCCAAGCTCGTAGAGAACTCTGAACCCATAAAAGAAATGTCTCGAGGCCGTCCCCCCCCCTAACAAGAAAGTGTCCTGCTGCTGACCGAATTGTCACATTACCCTCCGAGCAAAATAGAAAGAGGAGTCCCTCAAACCCGGAAGGACGACCCTTTCGTACCCAAGGGTATTAGCTACGAACCTCCTCACCTTCCAAAAGGATGGGCACCAAGCAATATCATTGGTCTCCGCTTTAGCAAAAAAGATGAGCCCACTACTCAATGGTGAAACCCTTCACTAACAGTCTCCGCCTATGGAAAGCAATAGGTGAATACTCGATCGGAGAGTCCAACAATTTGAAATGTTCTCTGAGCCAAATAGTCAACAATAGTGGACTTCCCCGAGTCATTGAGCCGGTTAGATGTAGCTCATCAAGGCCATGAAGGGTCTCCCCCAAGATAAGAGGAATTATATTGAAGCCCCGTCCTCTAGCTTGTAGAACGATGTCCACGAGCTCTGTGTTCGCCATGCCACACTTGATCATGAAAAGTACGCTTCGAAATAAGCACAATGCCAAGAGGCAGCACTGGGAATCCACACCGTGACCATGAGTCACCCGACCTTTAAATCTCCTAGGCAAAGTGTGGATATCGACATAGCGGTTATGAATATAACTCTGTGCCTCGGGAAGGCCAATACCCAATAAGTCCCTAAAAGACTCCGTCGGTACCTTATCACAATTAGGAACCGCAATCATCCCGGTCAACGGCATATCCAAGATAGCCACCATCTCCTCTACAGTAGGGACCATCAAATTAAGTGAAAAGTTGAAGAGGTGAGTCGATGGATCCCAGAAGCGTGCAACTCCCTTTAAAAGGTCCCATTCCGGTTTTAGATTCTTCAAGGTGAAAAGAATCTTAAACCCGAACATCTCCACGAATCTCTCTTGGCGAGGTTTATTGAATGAGCGAAAGAACGTTGCTAAATCACCCTTGTAGCGTTCTACTTAGTCTCAGTCCAAAGAGAACTCATCAAAAATTATTGATGAAGGGACGGACTTACTTAGGCCCATTGGGAGCAAAAGGTTGAGAATTTTACTCCAAAAGAAAGGTTCCCAGAACTGATTCAAGGCTGCATGGTATTCTAGGACGGACTAGAGGTGTTTATATACAAGTTTGGACACCAAATCCTCGAGGAAAAAGGAGAAACAGCTGCAGATTCAGAGGATAACTCGTAGGAGACATCGATGTCTCGTACGAGGCATCTTCCCGTTCAGAACAGCAACAACTCTGAACAAATCCCAGGTTGCCTGATAAGTCAAAACATGTCTCAATCACCCCAGAAACTCACCTGAAACAGTTCTTACATCACATACAAATGGCCCAACGCGAATCCATCTCATAAAATTACCCCTCGGTTGACCAACCGGACGTGAATCAATACATTTACACAGTCAGAAAAAAAAACTAAAATCAACTAATGTATTGTGTGTTAGAGTTAGGAAATAACTGTTGCATAGGTACAAACCAAAGAAAGAAAAAGTTGTCTTCGCCTACGCCTGGGCAATAAGTACATCATCAACAAAAAGAGGGAATGGGGAATCCTATCTTCTCCGCATCAAAAAGAAGGAGACGTCGCCATTGCCACGTGATCACTCGTCCGTCCGAGGTCTCTTCCCGCATGAGGCTGACTCTGCTGTCTGGCGAGCCAATCGACCTAAGAGATCTGCAGTCTCTCTCTTTACCCTCTTGGCATAGGCCATGAACTGGGCAAGCCGTCTGGCGACCTCTCTATACTCAGCAATGGGCACCTGTTGAGAAGAAGCAAATAGAGATATCAAAATCTTCAGATTAATGATAAACAGAGAGATGAAATGGTAGAATGACAAGAAATGACAGAAGAAGGGTCATAAACCATACCTATGGTCGCGTCAGCAGGAGGTACGAGTCCCTCGGGCATATCGTACTGTGCGGGAAGGTCCTCAGTACTCTCTACCCCCTCAGCCATGCTGTAGGTAAAGGAAGCTGGTCCAAGCTGTGGATGGAAAGGGACGTGGACAACTCCCTGGGCTTAAGCCTGATCACCCTCCAGAATCAACCGAGGCATGAGACGAGCGAGGAAGTCCAGATAATCAGCCTCCAAGGACATATGGTCGAACGCATCCTGTAACGACCCGAAAACCCGTCTCTATCTTCTTAGTAATAAATATTAAATTATTTATTTATTTCTTATTTATTTATTTAAATTGTTTATTTATTTAAATAATTATGTGTGCATTTTGTGTTTCATAATATTTTATGACTAGCAATTTTACTTGATCATTTGTGCTAGTGTGGAGTTAGTGGGTCTTAATTGATAGTGGGGAAAAATGGGTTTAATGATTCTTAGTTGGGTCTAGAGGGGGCCTAGGTGTAAGATTTGAAAATAATTCTATTTACTCCCTCCCTACTCCCCCCTTCTCCCTCACTTTTCCTGCACACACCCACACACACACTCTTCTCTCTCTCTCCTCCATTGAAGGTAAGTTTCTTCTCCTCCTTCTCTCTTCATTTTGATCATCTTTATCTCTCTATTTCTTATTTCTCATTTTATGAAAAATGTTTAGATCGTCGATAGGATCGTGTAGAGCAAAGATATTTCGAATTCCGTCATCTTTATAAATTCCAAGTAAGTTGCTGTTCCCCCATTTCATGTTAAAATGTTCATCCTAAACTCATTGATACTTTTGTTGATAAATATTACTTCTTGGTTTAGAATTTGAGTTAGTTATCAGTATACCCATTTTTGCGAAAAATGAGTTTGGATCATTATTTGATTTGAGTTGTTTGGTTGTTGTTGTATAGGCCTTTTTGAGTTTAGAAGTCGTTTTAGTACATGGGTAAGCTAGTAGAAGTATTGATTTGAGTAGTTTTGAAGGAGTGAGGTCTTGGGTTGAATTTTTGACAAACCCAGGTGTCTTGCCGAATTCCGGCAGTGTGGTTTGGTAATGCTTTTTGGTAATGCGGTTTGGTAATGCGGTTTGGTAGTGCGGTTTGGTAATGCGGTTTGGTAGTGCGGTTTGGTAGTGCGGTTTGGTAGTGCGGTTTGGTAGTGCGGTAGGTTTGGTAATGCGGTTTTAGTAATGCGGTTTGGTAGTGCGGTTTGGTAATGCGGTTGTAGGGCGGTTTTGTTGGGCGGTTTTGGTAGAGCGTGATATGGTGATTGGGTACCTGTGGTTTTGATTAGCTTCTTTATGGTGTATTCATTCGGACTTCCTATTTGGAGTTCTAGGGGTAAAAATATAGGGAGTTGGTAGTCCTAGTATATCTTTATGAGTAAACGTTTAGGGAAATTTTGGTATAGTCATTGTACTATTTGTGAGCGACCGTTTGGGTTGTGCTCTTTATGAGTAACTTGTGAGTATCATCTTTACGATGTGTTTGGTATGTGCCTTATCTTGGCATCATGTTTTGATGGTCAGTGTAGTTGGGCTCTCTATGAGCAATCTCGTTTATCGTTGTTGGATTCTTTTATGAGAAACTTCTTGTGTTCATTGTTGTTGAACTCTTCATGAGTAATCGTTTGTATCTTTATGGTGATTAATTGGTATGGTTCCCTACTTTGGAATCTTTGGTTGTTTATCGAGCTAGTATTTATTACTTAGCATTTATTTGAAAGTCCAGCTGGTATTTGTGTGTTTCGGGCGATGCGAAAGATTATAATGGCAATGAGCTGAGTCCATTATAATTCTTGACCATTGTTTTGCCCCATTATTACCCTCCTCCAGATTGGCCTTGATGTGAGATGAGCTAGCCCCTTTGTGAGCATTATAGCTATTGGTTTTGGGCTTTGACTGTGTGTCATCGTCCCCTTTTGTGTTATTGGTTCCGGTACTGGGGTTTTCTCTTCAGCTATTATGCTACTATGAAGATGGGTTGATTGGTTTCCTTCAGCTCTTATGCTGCTACGTTGATTGGATGTCTTCAACTGTTTATGCTAACACGAAGATTGGTTGATTGGAATTGGTTCAAGCTGCGTAGCAATTGTTATATCCTTTGGTTTAAACCTTGGCTCAGTATCCTTTATAACATGTTTATTTCAGTCTTATGTGCTGCATGATGAGTTAGTCGTTATTTCCAACGGTATGGGACGGTTGGCGATAGGGAGCTTTCTCATTTGTTGTTATATGATTTACTTGCTCAGTTATATAATTGATTTGCATGATATTATGCCATGTAGATGCATTTAGTAACTTACTGAGATTTTAGCTCACCCCGTTTCTTGTTTCAAATTGTTTTTCCTTAACCCCCCCCCAGGAAATCATGTGGTAGCGTTGTGAGGTCCGTTGTAGCGGGAATCTTCTGAGCAGGTTGATCGTCTTTGGATAGTTGCTCTTCGGAGCCTTTAGGTATTTTATTATGGGTTCGTAGTCGTTCAGTGTTTTGTATATACGGTTGTACTTTGGGTATTTTGTTATTAGTTGTTCTTGCTTCCGCGTTTGTTTCTAGTCTCTGAGTTATAATCTCGTTGAGGTATTGTTTGTTGTATTGGTTTATAGTAGAATTCACGTGCCGTTTTGGTATTTAGCATTTTGGAGATGAATATTTTGTAAATTTTATGTTTAAGGATTTTAGTATTTTCTGCGGCGTGACAGTTGGTATCAGAGCAATGGTTTTAGATCTTGAAGGAGAATAAGAACTCTGATATTGAATAGGGTTCAATACTTGGGTGTCATAACTTTGAGCGGTTTAGGAAACTAAGTTTTCTTGGAAGACGAGGTTAAGGTAGAAGTTGGTTGAGTTATGAGCCGTGATATTGACGTCGAGTGTTTGTTTTCTTGTGGTATATCAATTATAGGATTGGTGTCAATAGTGTTGGTTCCATTGGGGTTAGTTGGCTAGGGAATCGAGAGTTCGAGTTTTGAAGGCTTAGACGTACCTATTTCGTAAAGTGGAAATGTCTTGTGCTATATTCGTATGGTTGTTCTCATTAAGTGATTTATTTTGAGGTGTATTCTCGAGTATGAAATTTCGTGATTGCTACTGATAGAGGTAAGGTGATTTGGTTATGTCACCTATACAGGGTATTGATGAGTTAAGTAGTATGGCCTAGCTTTCAATGTGTTACGAATTTCTTGGGTGCCATTGATAGGCGGTGAATACTTCTATATTGGTATGTTTGACTTTGTTTAGAAGCATACTAGGTATATATATATAATGTTCAGGTTCTATATTGAAAATCAGAAAATCTTCTTTATAAGGTTGTGCTGGGAAGTTAGCTTACTCTGTTGGCAATATTAACTTTGAAATCTTGGGTATAATTGATACTGGGTGTGATATGTCGTTCGATCGATAGGGAACTTGGGCTATATGATGAGTTGATATAAGCTACGATACTGATAGGTGAACCAGTGAACATATAGTAACGGTTGGGTTAAAAGAGTTGAAGATTCAATTTGAGAATTTCTTGATAAGAGATTTTTCTTTACTTTTAGTACATCTACGTGAGTGCATCGGAATTGTTTAGTATGAGGAAATACTTAATTTATTATGGGTCATATTAAGAAGTTGATTTATGATACTTTTGGAATCATTTTAGTACATGACTGTAGTTGAGTAGAGCAATATGAGTTATGAGTATATCGTGGAAGTTATAATCATTAATGATGGTGAGCGCGTTAAGTTTAAAGGACTAGACACATTTTGAGAAGGTAAGAAATTCTCGGGCTATATTAAAGGCATTTTGGGTTTTGGTTAAACAGTTGTCACATGGTTCTGGATCTTTTCTTTGTGGCGTTTCTCGTTCGGATAAGGATGTGTAAAGGAAGTTGGGTATAGATACTTGGGCATATTAAAGGATGCAATGATTTTGCATTTGGTCAGTTGAAATGTTATTCGCTAATTGGATTATTATGTTGGTAATACTGTTGGGCATAAGTAATATTGGGTTAATAAATGTATACGTGAAAGTCTAAATTGGGTTAGCCATTGAAGATTTAGAATTTGTTAAAATTCATTTGGGTGTATAAGCATGGATTATAACTTAAATGGGAGTTAGAGGAAATCTTTTGAAGATAAAATTTGGATTGTTTGCGGACTACTGAGTACTTGGAACTGTTTAAACTTTCAAGGATTGGAGTAATGTAATGATAATAATTTCGGTATTAATGTAGTTTCGTGGTTTGGGCTGGTATCACTGTTACCTTAAAAGGTTGTGATCAGTGTTATGTTTTCTGGGAGATATGTTAAGTTTTCCATTAGAGCGAAAATTGATAAATCCATTACTCTAGTGATGCTTCCAAATAGAGATGGAGGTATGTAACAATTTTGGGTGATAAAGTATTTATATATGTTTCGAGGAGTAACGCTTAATAATGGAACTATCTATGATTTAGGATTGGTGGTGATTCTGTTGATATTGCCTTAGCGGATTATATATTTTATTCTATTTTGGGACCAAGTTGAAACGTTGATGACAGACATCAAGAGTTGGTGGATATAACTCCTTAGATAACTAAGTATGAGGTAATGCAAATAGTTGAGAAATTCAAAGATTATGACTGTATTATGTTTTATCTCATGAGGAAGTGAGTGTGGTAGTGGAATCTCATTTGATCGGATA
>JAOWBW010000209.1:163121-216854 GCA_026119855.1 Campanula takesimana
AAGAATCTGATGACATGGAGTTAGCTGTTGAAGAAGATCAGTCTTAGCTGTTGAAGCAGGGGAGCTTAGCTATTGGGCTTGTAAGCCATTAGAAGCTTGTTTGTATTTAGCATCTTGATAATACATTTGAGGTAGAGGGAGTCTGTAATAGGTAGTTCTTTTAATTTGTTTTGGATGATGATGATAGGTAGACCTTGTAATGACTTGACTGTTGGTTTTAATATGGAAACAGGGCAGCTTAGCTGTTGAGCTTTGTATTGGGCTGGCTGTGCTCAGATCTTTTTGTATTCATCAAATAATCAATTGGTTTTGATTATTTATTTATCAAAACATATTTACTATGATTAATTATAGTTAAACATAGTGAGGTACTAACAATTTATCCCTTTTTGGTAAATAAATAAAGGTTTTGATTATGTACCTGCAAGCATAAGTGCTAAGGGAATAGAAAACCATGAAGAGAAATGCTTTTGATAATATTTCTTAGAAAACAAACTGTTAATACAAACTGAAAATGTACTAAAGGAAATAATTGAAAAACAAAGATTGTTCTGAACAGCTATTCAAAAACAAGAAAGACAACCAACTGATTTCAATCCTAAGTTAGGCATTTTTGCTTCTCTCCACTGCTTTTAGCTCTTGAAGGAGTACATCTCTTCTCACTGGATCATTCCCTTCTGTAGAACCATTCATTATTCCAGTCAAGACCCATCATGTAATGGTACTAGAAATATTGGTCTTGTCTAGCTATCAACTGATCTTTAGTGAGAACTGGTTGGTTGTAGAGAAGCTTTGGACCAATCCAAGCTTGCAGTTGCTGAGGAGACATGGTCTCATCAGATGGTTGAAACCCCCATTGAGTATTCCTTGTATAGAGAGGCAGGTCTCTTCTTGGTGACATTGGAAGGCTTACTAGCAGGAGGAGCTTGGAAGTAAGAGTAAATGGATGCCTGTGATGGTCTTGGAGGCAAGGGATGACTGCTGGGAGAAGGAGGAGGGAAAGCTGCATGGGTTGGCTGTTCAGGAGATAGAGGAATTGGATTCTCACCTCTTTGAATGATGAATTCAAAAATGTTGTCAAGTTTTCTAAGAAGAGAGGTTTTGAGTTGTTTGATGAGGTTGGCTGAGAATTGATTGAATTCAGCATAGGTGAAGTGATATTAGGGGGGAATTTGAAAGGATCAAAGTTTAAGGGTAGGTTATCAAGCTTTGATCTAGAATTTTTATGGAATGCAGGAGAAGGTGAGGAAGGTGTTGAGGATAAACAGTAGACATTGGAAGGATATTTTTGACAATTAAGCCAATTATGCAGCTCTTCTTGGATAACATAGTCCAAAAGATGGACTGAGCATATTGAATGCAAAGAGCATACATAAGGGAGGAAGGAGCATAGAGGCATTCCTAAAGATTATTAGAAATGAGATGGGAGAAGACAAGTTCCCATTCAGCAAGGTTTGAAAAATTAAGGGGATTGGGTAGTTTTGGAGCAGAGAAGAGGAAACGGTATTGAGTGGTGATTCTGAACTTCTTCCACTCTTCATAAGCATAAAAAAGTTGGCCCCCAATGTTCCTTGCATGAACACTCATATGGGTTTTGGTCATTTCTCAAGGATTGGAGAGATTGTGAGGGTTAATAAGAGGAGGGAGAATGGGAATAGACTTAAGCTTTTTGTGAGCTTCTGAACTGTTGGGATAGAAAAATCAATGTCACAATCAAGGGCCTAGAAGCTAGGAGTAGGCATGGAAGTATCTAGATCAATTTGGGATTGAGGAGTAGAGTTAGAGGGTGGAATAGCTGTTGAGGCAGGCTAGGGAGTAGAGGATCCACCTTGACCTTGGGATTTCTTAGCTTCTCGAATTCTCATGAAGTCAAATGCCTTGAGGGCCTCATCTAAAGTAAATTGAGTAGAAAGCTGCTCAAAGAGGGTTGATGTATCCTCATTAGACAGATTGGAAATAGACTTGTCCTTGATAACCTCAATGAGATTTGGGTTAAGAATTGGAAGGATAGAGGAGTGAACAGGAGATCTAGGAGGGAGAGGAATATGAGTTGGAGGAGAAGGAGGAGGTACAGAGGGAGTTTAATTCTCAGCTGTTGGGGAAGATTCATGAACTGGAGAGTTACCCCTTGACTTAGCAGGGTTCTCTGAACATGGTGAGTTCCCCCTATGGGTTTCAACAGGTGAGAGGATTTGAGTGGTAAGATGAAGAATGCCTTCAATGGCAGCAACATGATCAGAACTGGAAGTGTTTTTGGAAAAGGGAGGAGATACATGTCTTTGCCTTTTTGGAGTAGGGGAGGGAGATCTGATAGGTCTTCTTTGTATAATGAAAGCATTTGCAGAGGAAGATGAGGATGTTACCTTATCTGAGGAAGGTTGATGGAGCTCAGCTGTTGGATCCACTGTCTTAGCTGTTGGCTCAGCTTGCTCAGCTGTTGAGCTTGCCATATTAGGGGCCTTCTTGGCAGATCTTAGGTACTTAAAGGTGTCAGCAAGAGTGAGTTGTACATCCATTTCTTCATCATCTAGAATCTGTACATCACTTGAGCTACTTGGCTTCTGAACTTCAGTGTCTCATTCACTCATTGTTGCTTCATCATCAGCATATATCTTGCTGGCATTGCTATCAGCAACCCTAACTTTTTCCCCACTAACAGTGGTGTGTTCATGACTGTCTACAGGTAAGGAACAGGTTTGGGAGGTAGATTTTGTTGGTTCACTAGATGTTGAGGAGGAGGAGGATGGAGGTTCATCAATCTTCTTCTTGCCTGTCTTTTTGACAGCTATGGCTTTCACTCTAGCAGGGGACTTAGCTGTTCCTTTAGTGGACATTCTGGTTGCTGGAGCTTCCTCATAAGTAGTATGCACATCTTCAGGTTTGATGATCATTGTGACATTTTGGAAGACACATCGAATAGATCTATCTTTGAGCCTAGTTCCAATTCGATATACCTCCAAACAAGCATTCTCTAGAATTGGGTTCTGAGCAGATAACATGCTGAGAAGGCCATTGTTTTCTAGTATTTCCTTGATATAGGTTCCTACTTCACTTTCAAAGAAGTCAATTTCAATGTAATATCCATGAGTTTCTTCAGGATGAGCCATTGATTTTGAGAAAAGGAAGTGAAAATAGGGGCTAGGGTTTGAAACAGAGGATGCGAAGTCGATGAGAAATTCGAAGGGATTTATTGTTTCTGATTATATGAGGGGTATTGATAGTAAATAGATTGCGGTTTAGAAGGTGGGGACAACAGTTATATTTTTGAAGAAAGAGGCAACGTGGGGATTTAAAGGTAGTCATTAAGGTGATATGACAGTTATCCTATTTTACTTTTTAAGTGAACAGTAAACAGAATAGAAGTAAATGTTATATCATTTATTTCCAGAAATAGCGGGCGGCTATTTAAGGAAAGTAAGGTGCTAAATATAACATCCCACACTACAGCTTTAATTTTAACCATCACATCTCATAATTGCCACATTTTTGTACCAATAGTACAAATTTGGTGGTCAAATCAGTTGATATTTTGGACATAAAAATTATTCAATAGCTAAGTCTATAGCCATACCCTATTATGGACCAAAATAAATTCTTTGTGTATAAAATAAATACGCACTTAGCTGAATAATCACACTAAGTTTTTTCTCTTTGTTCTCAGCTGTAGAACAAACACTCAGTTTTATTTTTTTGAAAAAAATGGGAAGACTTTCCTCTAAGTTCAGTCTCAAAAAAATGGCACAAACTGCTAAAAAATTGATTTTTACAATTCCTGCAGTGGAGGAGACAGAGAGGGATAAGTTTGAAAGAGATTTTAGATCATATATCATTCAAAGTGATCATAAGTTACATGAGGAAGTTGAGCAGCTTCCTTTTGATCATCCTTTGAAGTATAGGGAGGTGAGAGAGAGAGAGAAAAGAAAGAGAGATTAGGAGAATGAAAGGGAAGCTTTAGAGAGGTTTGAAAGGGAGAGGTTGGCTCAACTAAGAAATTTTGAGGGTAAGGGAAAAGAAAAACAGGGAGATGAGAGGGCTAGTATTAAGTTGTTTGGGAAGAATATGAGTATAGGAGAAGGAGGGAGCAGTAAAGCAAATGATGCACAAACTGAAGTCCAAAGGGTCTATTCTCTTGGGGACTTAATGATGAAGGGAGGTTAAAGGTCCATAAGAAGGACATTGGAAGGAAAGATGTAGAGGGAAATCAGGTTTTAAGGCCATTTACATTGAGGGAGCTGATGAGTCAGGAGGATAGCTTAGTTGTTCAGGCCAAAAGGGTGCCTGTTGCTGAACAGCCAAGGGTTTATGCCCTAGTGATAAGGGATTCTTTGTCCATCATCATTGCAGTGCTGGAGGGAGGGGGTGATAATTTTCATTGGGTCCAGCAGTCTCCTTTAACTAATCACACTCAGCTCTTTATGCAGTACTTGAGGTGTTGTAGTCCTGTCTAAGTCAATAAGGGCAATAATGGTGGACCTTTATCTCACATGGCTATGATAGAAAATGAGAGCATCAAAACCTTAGGAACCTTTAGTTTTATGTCTCCCTTGGATGACTTTCCTCCTTATGATGTTGTTGAGGAGTGGTGGCTAAGAACCATGGGTCCACCTTTACAGTACTCAGTCACTGCCATTGATCCTTTCATTGAAAAGCATCCTGTATGGCTGGAGAGGTTTGGAGAGACAAGTCAGTCTATACCAGCTAAGCCATATGGAGAGGAGAGAATGCAGGAGGCATCTGGGAAGTGGTCTGGAGATGTTTGGAAGCAAGTGTTGTGAGAGGGACAATGGTTGAACAGCTATGATTGTTGGTTAGCTGTTCAGGAGAAGCTTTTTGTTTTTGTTTTTGGGTAGGAATTTTGAGAGGGGAGGGCTACCATACAACACAGGGGTAGTGATGTTAAGGCATAGTTCCAAACCATATGATGTAAACAGGCCATCATATGGTTGTGCTTGAATAGAGATCTGTTTAGGTTACCTGTTGAGACACTTTAAACAGCTAACCAAGCTCTTTGTACTTAGTTAAGTTTATGAAATAAATTTCTAGTTAATGCTTTTTACTTAGGCAAGTTAATCATTCCTAACATTGCTCTTAAAAGTTCAAACTTTTTTTCATCCATAGCCTTAGTCAGTATATCAGAGACATTGTCCTCAGTGCCAACTTTGGCTAAATTTATGTTCCCCTTTTCAACATGATCTCTAATGAAGTGGTGTCTAACTTCAATGTTTTTGGTTTTAGAGTGTTGAACAGGATTCTTAGTCATAGCTATTGTACTTTAATTTTCACGAAATATAGGAATATTAATGATATTCATACCAAAGTCTTGTAGTTGACTTTTTAAGTACAATATTTGGGAACAGCAGAGACCAGCTGCAACATATTCATCCTCAGCTGTTGAGGTTGCTATAGAGGTTTTCTTTTTGCCAGACCAGGTCACAATTCTTGATCTAATGAATTGACATCCACCACTTATTGACTTTCTGTCTAGATTGTATCCAACATAATATGAGTCAGTAAAGCCTAGAAGTGAGAATGGTGATTCATTAGGATACCATAAGCCATAATCAGGAGTTCCTTTTAGATATCTCAATTTCCTTTTAACAGCAGCAAGGTGAGATTCTTTGGGATTGGCTTAAAATCTTGCACAGAGACATACACTGAGGATAATGTCAGGTCTTGAGGCAGTAACATATAGGAGAGATCCTATATAGCTTTTATAAAGTGTTTGGTCAATACTTTGCCATCAGTGTCAGCATGAAGTTTTGTGGTGGTAGACGGGGGTGTCTTAGCTATTGAGGCATTCTGCATATCAAACTTCTTTATCATGTCTCTTGTGTACTTGGCTTGGTTGATGATGATTCCATCCTTCAGTTTTTTGACTTGAAGACCTAAGAAGTAGGTGAGTTCTCCAATCATACTCATTTCAAACTGCTTTTGCATAAGATCTCCAAATTCTTTGCAAAGGTATTCATTTGATGATCCAAAGATAATATCATCAACATATACCTGAATGAGTAGGGTGTCATCTCTATACTTTTTGATGAATAGAGTGTTGTCAATATGACCATTGGTAAATCCTTTATTGAGAAGGAAATTAGACAAAGTATCATACCAAGCTCTAGGTGCTTGTTTTAGACCATACAAAGCTTTGTCCAACTTGTATACATGGTCTGGGAATTTGGGGTGTTCAAATCTAGGAGGTTTAACAATAAACACTTGTTTATTCAGTACTCCATTCAGGAATGCACTCTTGACATCCATTTAAAATACTTTCATCTTCTTAAAAGATGCAAAGGCCAGAAATAATCTTATGGCTTCAAGTCTTGCTACAGGAGCAAATATTTCATCATAATCTATTCCTTCTTCTTGTCTATATGCCTGAGATACAAGCCTTTCTTTGTTTCTCACTACAGTACCATCTTCACTCATTTTATTTCTAAATACCCATCTGGTGCCTATGACAGTTTGATTTCTGGGTTTGGGAACAAGTTTCCATTCTTTATTCCTTTCAAACTGTTCAAGTTCTTCTTCCATAGCCTCTATCCACTCTGCATCTTGAAGGGCTTCATGGATTTTTTTGGGTTCCATTTGAGAAATGAAGGCACTCATGAAAATATAATAATGAGGAATGCCATCAGGAATGGTTTCCTTTTGAATAGGGATAGAAATGACAAGGTTATTATCATTTACAATGGGGATTGAAGTAAGGATTTGAGAAGGGATTATTTGATAGCTAACAGTTTCATCGTGGCTGTTGGGAAGAGGAAAGCTGTAGGGAGTAAGTAAGCTGTTAGGAGTATCTTTGGGCAGAACATAAGGAAGAATGATGTTGCTTTCATTTGGGGATGAGATATTATTAGTTGTGGGAGAAGATTCTGGAATGTTGTCAGAGTTTCCAATACTTTCATCAAAATCACGCAAGTCAGTGTTGCTTTGATCATTATTTTCATCAAAGTCAATATGAATTGATTCTTCTACAACCAGTCTTCTGTTGTTGTAAACTCTGTAGGCTTTGCTAGTGTTGGAGTAACCAAGAAATATTCCTTCATCACTCTTGGAATCAAACTTATCTAGGTTGTTCTTCCCATTGTTGGGAATGTAGCATTTGCTCCCAAATCCATGAAAGTAGGATATGGTTGGAACCTTTCCATTCCACAACTCATATGGGGTCTTCATATGAAACTTGTTGATGAGAGTTTTGTTTTGCACATAGACATCAGTAGTCACCGCTTCACCCCAAAAGTACTTAGGAAGATTGTGTTTTGACAGCATTGCCCTTGCTGCTTCATAAATAGTCCTATTCTTTCTTTCTGCTACTCCATTCTGTTGAGGAGTTTTTGGAGCTGAAAAGTTATGATCAATCCCTATTTGATTACAATAGGTGTCAACTCCAGTGTTCTCAAATTCAGTTCCATGATCAGATCTTATCTTTTTGATAGACAAGCCTTTAAAGTTCTGAACTTTGTTGAACAGCTAAGTGAGATTATGAAGAGTATCACTTTTGGATTCAAGAAGAATGATCCAAGTTAATCTTGTGTAGTCATCAACAACTACAAGGGAGTATCTCTTTCCACCTAAAGATCTGGTTCTAATGGGACCAAATAAGTCCATATGAAGAAGATCAAGAGGCTTAGATGTGTCCAGTCTGGTTTTAGCAGAAAATGATATCTTCTTTAGTTTTCCACATTGACCAGCTCTGCATAACTTATCTTTCTTGAAAGGTATTTTAGGAAGACCTTTGAAAGATTAGAGATGGATAACTTAGAAATGGTTTTGAGGTTCAGGTGGGCAAGTCTTTTATGCCACAGCCAAGACATATCAGATTGGCAGTAGGATAAGAGATAATGTGCAGAGGAGGATTGGACAACTTCAAGGTGGAGGAAATAGAGGTTCTTCTTTCTAACTCCTGTTAGAATAACCTTGTTGTTCTTGTCTTTGACCTGGCATTGGTCCTTGGTGCAGATAACATGATAACCTTTATCACAAATTTGACTGATGCTTATCAAATTATGCTTAAGGCCTTCAACATAAGATACATCTGTAAAGATGATCTCCTTAGTCACTAGGTTTCCTGATCCTTTGACTCTTGCTTGAGAATTGTCACCAAAAGTAACATTGGGACCATTCTTTGGTGTTAGCTGTTGAAGCCATTCCTTGTTGTAAGTCATATATCTGCTACATCCACTATCTAAGTACCATATTCCTTTATTGGATTCCTACACCAAATTAAAAATTATGGTACCCTTTATTCTTTTTGGGTCCAAAGGATTATACTTTCTTTGGTACCCTAGCCTTGCCAACTGATCTTCTTTTGAAGAACTGGTTAAGGGTGTTATAGTAGGACATGATTTGCATCATGTAGGGAGTCAATGTGAAGGGTTGAGGAGAGTTATATAGGTGTCCAGTATTGTATGGGCTTTGATTTCTGTAGTTTGGTTGATGAAATTGAGATTGCTGTCTGGGGTTTTGTGAGTGGTATGATGATCTAGGAGAGGAATTTTGGGACTGATAAGCATGGCTTTTCCCATTGGAATATTGTCAGATTTGTCTAGGTTGCCTAGAGTGCCTCTGCTGTCTTGACTGTCTTGGCTGTCCGGTTTGCCTAGCCTGTTCAGCTTGTCTTGGCTTTCTAGCTTGTCTAGGCTTTCTAGGCTTCTGTTGTTGCTTCCTTTTCTGATATTTAATATCATCAATACTAGTAGAAGCTTGAGAATTAGGAATTGTAGGAGAATCCACTTTTAATTCATTCTTTTTGGTCTTTTCACTCTCCTTTTTATACACATCTTCCTTTGTTTGAATAGGGTGAGATGATTTCTTGGTAGAGAATGTATTGAGACATTGTAAAACCATAGTTTCAGTAGCTCTACTTCCAGTTGGTGGAGTGAAGATTTTGAGTGTGGGGATATTTGCTCCTATTCCAGATCTGTCCCCAAGATGTCTTTGATTAAAGTGATACATGGATAAAGGATTGCTTGATTTGTTCCAGGAGTCAATTTTGCTTTTTAAAGCATTGTTTTCTTCCTTTAAGGTACTCATTTCCTGTTCATTATCCTTTTGGGACTTAGAACAGTCAGTCTTAGCTGTTGAGCTAAGTATGTCATTTTCAAGTTTTTGACATTTGTCCTCTAGATCCTTTTTGGTGGTTTCAAGGTTAGTGTTTAGGGATTTGAGACTGTCAATGGTTTTTGATTGCTCAAGGTTTTCAGTGATGAGGGCAGCAAAGCTATAGTCTTGTTTCTTCTTTTGAATCTAGAGGGTGCAAACTAATTTTTTAAAACCATCAATGTTAGAGTTAAAATTATGTGCCTCTTTAAGTTCCTCGGCAGCAGTTAAGGCTTCAAGGTCCTCTTCATTATCTGAGACTTCACATTCCTGTGCAACCAAACACAGTAGTGCTTCTTCTTCCTCACTATCTAAGTCTGATGAGTCAAATTCTTCATCACTAAACCTAGAAGAGTCAGAAAGCATGACTTGTTCTTTATTTTTGTCATTTTTAGCCTTGACACAATTGTAGCAATTTCACCTAGAGCTATGAATAACTTCTTTAGAGTAAGTCATTCTTTTTGAAGTTTCTCTTGGTTTCTTAGGTTCTTTAAAATCTGCAGCATAGTGATCTGGTTTACCACAGTTGTAACACTCAATGTTCTTTTTAATAACTTCCTGAGTTGGGTTGGATGGTGAAGGGATATATCTTCTATCAAAATCTTTCTTTTGATGTTTCATGGCATTTCTGACAGCCATAGAGATAAGGCTTGGGATGTCTTCTTGAGAGATAGGTTTAGATTCTTGTTTAAGAGTTATGTTCAGTTTTTATAGGGCATTAATAACAAGAGTGTCAATGTCCTGTTGAGATAAATGTTTCTGGGTTTGCTCTTGAGCTACAAGGGCAAGGGTTTGAGATATGGTGGATGCTGGTTGAATTTTGATCATTCCTTCTAGTTCACAGGCTTCAAGTTTACCAAAGTATTGTTCTATGGCCATACTACTCCATTCAGCACCTTCTCTAATGGGAAGGGCTACTTTCTTATATTCTTGAGGGAGATTTGAATAGATTTTTAAGCATAGGTCAGATTGTTCAAAAGTTTTGCCATGGTAAATGGCTCTTACAAGATCTTCAAATCTTGGTCTTGTAGCACTCACTTTCTCTCCAGGATAAAATTTGAAGTTGTCTAACTGTCTTAATAAGTTATACAGATTCTGAGTTCTAACACTGGTGTGTTTAGTGAACTTGGTGTTAATTAGTTCCCATGCTCCTTTAGAACTTGGTACTTTAGCTATTTCTTGAGCTAGGGAGTCATTCACACTATTTTGCAGAATATTTTTAACTTTTAAGTTAGCAGTCATAAGTTGTCTTTGAGCATCAGTCCAATCTTCAGGAGATTTGGTTTTGCTTCCTCCTCCATTAGCTTCTGCTTGAGTGGGAGGTTCAACTTCATTTTCTAAGACATACCAGTTCCATATGCTATTAGCATCTAGATAGGTTTTAATTTTTGAGGAATAAATCTCAAATGATCCACAATCATTAATGTGTGGAATGTCTTTTTCATTGTTTCTTCATGGTTGAGGCATGGTGGGTTGAATGGATCTTTCAGAAGTTGTTAGACTCTGTATGGTGAATCCAAGCTCTGATGCCAATTGAAAGGCCCTGTTTAACTAAATGAACAGATTAATTAAAACTTGGAAAGCTAACTTCTTGAGGTTAGCTGTTGAGGAATAATAAATAAAAGAGATGTGCAGCGGAATTAAAATGAATAAATAAATTAAAGGACAAGGTGTATGTGTGTGTTAGTGTAGACAAAAGAGTGTACACAGTATTTTAAAGTGGTTCAGAGGCAAAACCCTTCTCTTACATCCACCCCCACTGTTGGAACAGTGAGATCAATCCACTATAATATTCTCTTCAATAAGACTTACAAGAATTAATAAGGCAAGTTCCTTTGAACCCCCTCTACTTAATTTACATTTCAATTAAGGTTGTTAACAAAATATATTGGCTTTAAGCTGGCTGGATGTGGGTCGTAACTGGGTGCAAAAGGGCACAATATTTGCAGGGGTCTATGCAAATATTTAAGACTGCAGAGTGAGAATGCAGTAAGGATACAAAGGTTTTTCAAATGTTATGAGGTTGTAAAAAGGGTGTAGAGGGTCACTCGACAACATGCCAGTATACTTCTTTATATAAAGGAAGGGATAGAGCCGTTGGGGGACAAGGGTACAATAGTAGCCGTTTGGGGAACAAAGGTACAGAGAGGTAATGGTTCCCCTTTGACTTTGACTAAATGTTTATTGTTCCTCTGTATATAGGTTGTCAAGGGAAGGGAAGGTGTATTCACACTTGAACAAGATTCAATTATGAGTTATTCCAATGTTTGGTAATATTGGAATAATTATTCTTCAAGAATCTGATGACGTGGAGTTAGTTGTTGAAGAAGATCAGTCTTAGCTGTTGAAGCAGGGGAGCCTAGCTGTTGGGCTTGTAAGCCATTAGAAGCTTGTTTGTATTTAGCATCTTGATAATACGTTTGAGGTAGAGGGAGTCTGTAATAGGTAGTTCTTTCAGTTTGTTTGGATGAAGATGATAGGTAGACCTTGTAATGACTTGACTGTTGGTTTATATGGAAACAAGGCAGCTTAGCTGTTGAGCTTTGTATTGGGCTGCCTGTGCTCAGGTCTTTTGTATTCATCATATAATCAATTGGGTTTGATTATTTATTTCTCAAAATATATTTATTATGATTAATTGTGAGTTAAACATAGTGAGGTACTAACAAAGGTATTTGGGAACTTTCTACTCACAACCGTGAGTTTTGTATTGAATTGCTTTACAATATATATACCAGTACATTATATTAGAGTCCTAATATAAACTAGATAATTTAGGATATGAATCATTTAGAATATATACAAATATCTACCCTATCAATTACAACATATATGCTAGGAATAACGAGATTTGGGTCAATCTCATAGTTATGCCGAGACTACCCTTCGACTGACCCGTGAGTTGTGGGATTGCGTTGTGATCGTTTACACCCCTCCTCAAGCTAAATGGCACGGGTGCTAGCTGAAGCTTGGAATAAAGAAGAGTAATCCGAGGCCTAGCAAGAGCCTTGGTGAATACATCTGCAAGTTGGTCCGATGTAGCAACGTGAGCTAGTCGAAGAAATCCTCATTGGTGGAGGTCACGAACAAAATGAAGGTCAATCTCCATATGATGAGTACGTGCATGGAATACTGGGTTACGAACCATGTGTAGAGCTGAGATGTTATCACACTGTAGAAGAGGGGGAGAAAGAAATAAACCTAGCTCACGATACAGGAACGAAAACCATCGCAGGTTGGCTACAGTAGTAGCTAGTGCACGATATTCACCCTCACTACTCGAGTGAGAGACTGTTGTTTGCTTCTTTACAGTCCATGAAATGATATTGGGACCAATAAAAATGCATGACCCGGTGGTGGACCTTCTATCGGTGGGAGAGTCGGCCCAGTCGAAGTCGGAGAAAGCGCGAAGAGAAGTATCTTGAGACCGAGAGAAATGAAGGCCAAGATAGATCGTCCCTTTTATGTACCAAAAAATCCGTTTGATAGCAAGGAGATGAGAGGTCCTAGGGGAATGCATAAATTGACACACCTGATTAACTACAAAAGTAATGTCGGGTCGGGTCAACATAAGATACTGAAGCCCACCAACCATGCTACGATAGGCAGTGACATCAGGGATTGGGTCGCCATCGTCAGCAGAGAGATGGGAGCCGGGAACTAAAGGTGTAGCTACAGGTTTAGCACCCTCCATTTTGAATTTGCGTAGGAGATATGAGGCATACTTAGATTGGCCTAGAATAAGGGAAGAGCCAGAGCGATGAGTCTGGATACCAAGGAAGAACCCAAGAGGACCTAGGCGACGACTCTCGAAGGTGGTACAAATATTATCAATAACTTGAGTGACCTCCATAGTGGACGAGCCTGTGATAATGAAGTCGTCCATATAGACGAGGATAGCTACCAAGGAAGAGCCGGAATGCCGAATAAAGAGAGAGCTGTCAGACTTGCTGTTGAAGAAGCCGATAGAAATAAGATAGTCATGGAGCCGTTGAAACCAAGCTTGAGGAGACTGTTTCAAGCCATAGATTGATTTGTGTAGGCGACAAACATGATCGGGATAGGTAGGGTGAGCGAATCCTGGTGGTTGGGCCATATAAACCTCTTCATGCAGGATACCGTTTAAAAATGCATTGCGGACGTCGAGTTGTTGGAGGAGCCAAGAATGAGAGTGCGCAATAGCAAGAATGGTGCGAATGGTGGGAGTTTTGACTACCGGACTGAATGCTTCATCATAATCCACGCCTTCTTGCTGTTTGAAACCCTGAGCGACAAGTCGCGCTTTGTGTCGCTCAATGGTTCCATCTGCACGACGTTTCACTTTGTAGATCCATCGACTACCAACAACATTCATGGAGGGAGTATGATAAAGAGATTGAATGTCAAAGGTTAGATGCTTCCAAGTCGAATAAAACTTTAAGAGTGATGGGAAAAAGAGTGAGAAAAAGATTGGAGGCTATGGAGGAAGAGAAAAGTGTTAGTACCTCACTATGTTTAACCTCAAATTAATCATAGTAATTATGTTTTGATAAATAAATAATCAAGTCTAGTTGATTATATGGGCTTGTTCGAACTACATTCCATGTTAACTAATTTACGCCAGTAAACAAAATGGTGTAACCAATACCGGCCCACTAGTTGATTATATGGGCTTGGTAAGTATTTTATACTTTTTACTTGATCCATTTCTTTCCATGTAAATGCTTGTTTTCTTCCCATGTTAAGGTGTGTGTGTGTGTGTATTAAATCCAGATTTCATGTACCACTCTGTGCATACCCTGTGAAAATCATGCCAATTAATGGTTTAGGTGAGATCAACTATAACAACTCAAAGCTATTAGATCGGTGTGTTATAGAGAGTGGTAAAAATGAAAAAATTGGGCATGTGGAGAGATTTATGTATTTATTTAGCTTTTGAGTTTCTCTTCACCGGATTTGGATACAAATTGAAGAAGGATTGACTTTTTCGTTCACTTGGTAAAAACATAGGAAATATTGATTCAAATCTATGCCTTTTAATTGGTGGATCCATTGAAATTTAATGATATGCTAGCTCAACTGAGATGCATGTGCATGAATCTAGACTGTGACTTCTGAATGGATTTTGAATTGCCCATTACTTCTATATATATTTGATTCGTTCTTCTTCTATCTACAATGATCTCTCTCTCTATCTCTGTCTCTAATTGTGCGTACAAAGGCTATTTTATTAGTTCTTGGACTTGCATTTATCCCATTGCCTTTTTGCACGTGATAATCAACATTATGATGAAACAGAAAATCTTGGGAAAAACGCGTTTTTCCAAACTCTTAGGAAAAACGTGTTTTAAAAAAATGCGATGACATTTTTGTAAATATGTGGAACTTCTTTAAAAAATGTGCGGTGACATTTTTGCAAATAATTAGAACTTCTCAACGGTTTTGGATATCAATATAAAACCTTATGAATATGAGATTGATAGCCACAACCTTTGAAAGTGATAGCCAGAACCTCTGAAAGTGATAGCCAGAAGGGTTCTGGATATCAATATAAAGCCTTCTGGATATGAGATTGATAGCCAGAACCTTTGAAAGTGATAGTCAGAAGGGTCCGGGATATCAGTATAAAGCCTTCTGGATATCAATATAAAGACTTCTGGATATGAGATTGATAGCCAGAACCTTTGAAAGTGATAGATAGATGGTTTTGAAAAACACGTTTTTCCTAACTACTAGGAAAAACGCGTTTTACAGGAAACCAACTCCAGATTAATACGTTGATGTAATCCAATGTATAGCGAACAATTATTGATGAGTGAATGGGAAAAGAACTCTCAACATGCATTTGAGATTTTACTCTATAACAAGCTTGAACTGGTATATTACAATCCATGTTCTGACCTGTTGGCTTTGGCTTACAGGAACGCAAACAAAGGCAAGAGATTTGCAAACAACTTTAGTGGAGTGAAGGGGACGGAATTTCTCCATGAAATTCTGACTAAGCAGAGATAGGCTTTGTGATCTTTGGTCAAGGGAATGATTTCACCTTTCGTTAAAAGTACTGCCCTTATAGTACCTTAAGTTGTAGACAGACCGTGAATAAGGGGCAGACATTGTTTCTTGGATAAATTTGCCATTGGGTCATCGGCTTATTAAAGGTTTTTCTTCAAAGTTGAAATCGACTTTTCTTTGGGTTTGAGTGATTGATAAACGTGAGAGAGATAGAGAGAGAGAGAGAGAGAGAGAGAGAGAGAAACCTAGTGAAGAAGTTCCTGACTTCACTTTCAGAGATTGGGTAGCCTTTAGAGAATACCAAGAAAAGAGTCCTATCATCAGGTGGAACCTCTTCCTCGCGAGGCTCATAAATTAATATGAACAGGACACATCATCAATTCAAGGTCTCTATTCATGAACTCCCTATGATTTTCCCTCTACTACAAAATCCACCATATGGCTAGGCACCGCCACATGATTAGGCACCCCATTGCACTCAATCTATGAACATCACTGCTTTTAGGTACGGTATGTGGATTTCCAATTCTGATTCCAGGCCCCTTTCAAGACAAAACACGGTGAAAGAGACCGGTGAGACTTCACAATCAGATTGTGCCCGAATTGCTCTGTTCTCGTGGACCCCATCAGTGCCGTTCAAAATGTCTGAATCAAATTAGATGGTGATAAATAATGTGATGAATAAATTAAGAGAAGCGTTCCCGTTTCTGAGGGCTGCTCAGGTTACAGATTCTAGTGTTAATGTGGTACCCATGGCTGTAACTGTAACTGCTGGGACAGGTCCATTACCAAGGCCTCACCAAGGTCCCTTCCCATCTGTTGGGCAGCTGCCGACCGCTGTGAAACCGTTGCAAGTTCTTCGGTACGCCAGGAGGTTGCAGGAATGGGGGAAAGTGTTGGTTTGATCATGTTGTGGAAAACCTGACTATTACTGGTATGTTGTTGCAGGAAGGCCCAGAGGTTAAGAAAATGAAGCTTACTTGAGATTTTGGCACAATGAAGTGAATGCTTTGCCAAGAAACAGTTTTGATAAGAAATTTTGGTAGATTTTTTCTTTTAAACAGTTACCATGGCTGGCTCCGATAAAGGCAAGCACAAGAAAGGTAAAAAACAGTCAAAGTCAAGAACTGACAGCGTTAATAGACAGCCTGGGACATCCAACTATGATTCAAATTTAAGCAATGTAAATTCTGACACCATGAACTGCTTTGTTAAGAAATCCAAGGACAAGAATCCACATGCGGAATTCAAAATGAAGATGGACATGAGTGGATGGGAAAAACAACAATGAACACACATTAGAGTTATTACTCTACAACAAATTTGATTCACTTTATACCGATGTATTACTAGACATGTTGAGTATGGGTTACGATGCTTACAATGCGCGAATTGAAATCTTGATGAATGGACATCGGCATGGGAGGAAGAGTCTGCTAAGGAACATTGTAGACAATTCAATTGAATTTCTACAATCGAAGTGCATAACTGACAAGGAGGCTCCACAAGGATATAAACATATGGCTGACAAGATAAATTCCTTGATGAAGACGCCTTAGAAATTTCCCAATGGAACACTTTGTCTCAACTTGAACAATCAGCTGCAAATGTGCGGCAGCTTGAGCTTCAGAATGCAGAAATTTTGGAAGAAATTGAACGTCAAATGTTAGATACGTCTAAGTCGAATAAAACATTAAGAGAACTGGAAATATGACAAAGGAAGTCTGAAAAGGTTGGAGGCTAGGGAGGAAGAGAAAAGGCTGCTTCAACAGCATGTGGAAGAGCAAAAACAGAATGTGGTGCAGTTAAAGGAAGAGTTGTTTCAGCTCAACATTGCAAAGAGGAGGCTGAGGTGCGTGATTTTCCCACTTAGTTGATATGAATTTAATTGCATTCTTCACTATCACCCCCCAAAACCTTCTAACAATTTAATTGCATATCTTGTACGTTTAATGATGGTTTAATTTCATTTTAACAATGGTACTTTGGTCTGACTTTCATTTCAACCATTGTATTTATTTTTTGCATGAATACCACTTTACCCTTGGAAATGTTCGCTCAAGCCTCAATAGGTTAACATCGTTAAATTATAATGGATGCAATCTATATTTTATTTTTATGTATTTCACACATCACATGGAGGTGTGAATAACCAATGTTTTTTTTACCCACTATAATCCTACAAGGTTAACTTTTTTGGGGTTGGTGCGAACATTTCCCAGAGTATAGTGTTTACGGGGCCCTGTGCTAAATATGAATATAAAGCCTTCATATTTGAAAAAAATATATCCAATATATATATGTACTTCCTCCGTACCGGATTAACCCATGTTTGAATTTATGGTCAACTACATAAATTTAAAGGCGGTTTGTTTATATAGGTGATGAAATTTCAAAAATTCTATTTGATTATCTATTAAAATTACTACTAAGCAATTTTATCAATTTCATAGGAATAATTAAATTTGAGTAATTTTGAAATCAAATTATATTAACTTGATTAAAGGACAGTACTTATGATGGGATGGAAGGATTATAACAATATAATATAAAATAAATAAGTATTTTTTTATTTTTTTTATATAAAAGTGATTATATTGTCATTCAAATCAAGCTGGACAAGATCAAATTAGATCAAAGGCACAACACACTCAAATTATACTCAATGAAAAGACACACACACAACAACGGACAGACTTACTAGAAGACATTTAAGAATTTTGATAGGAGAATGGGAGCCAAAATCTGTGCCGGAGGTCACATAATATCAGCCGTTCCAAGTTCTTTTTTTTTTTTTTTTTTTTTTTTTTTAACTTTGCCGTATTTTCTGACATTCAAGAATTTATTTATTTAATTTTTTTAACTCGTAATTTTCTGTTTGATTTTCTTTTGTTAATTTCCTAGCCATGATTTTGAAGTTGCTATTCTTGAACTCGCCTGTTGCGTTTCCCGTTTCTGCGTTTTTCCGTTTCATATGCCTTATGCGTCTCCAGTATTGGGTTGCAACTAGAATTGGGCCATAGCTAGAACTAGGCTGCAAGTAATGTTGAGCTATAGATGTACAACTAGAGAAAAGTGAGAAATATGGGGCCCCTTAAAGATTTTGGCCTTTGTGCTGGTGGCTGGTTGTACTGGCCCAAAACCGGACCTGGTTTTTTCGCGCACAAAAAAGGAAGTATAATCGTTAAAGTGGAAGTAGGGCCTAAGTACAGTGGTCAAAAATAAAATTAAACCTTTGATTATAGTCAAAAGGGAGGACATTCACTAACATTCCCGAAATTACTATACAATATGTACTCAATCTTTAATCTACAAAGTCCTAAAATGGAAATGTTTTACTACTTTTTAAATAATGGGATCAACTTATTTAACTCACAACAAATATCCACCTATTATTCTCTACCCCAGTTTCTCTCTCCCACTCAACTATGTACACTCACAACATATCACGTTTCCAATCATTTTCTTAATTCTTGTTCCAACACTCATTTTTGTAAATTAAAGAGGGACGGAGTGATTATTTGTTTTTGGATTAATTTATTCACTGAATGGACTGAGTTTAGATATACCTAGTTGTTATGAGTTTATCTTTGGGCGAAATCCATTTTCACACTTTGTACTTTCAGCGTTGTTTCACCAATATTATATTTATTTCTTTCATAAAAAACCATTGTACTCCGAAAAATATACCATTTTGGCCCCAAATATGTCCTAAATTCGTGACTAATCCGTACCTTAATCCGATGTTTTGGGTGCTGCAACCATATATTTTCCATAATGGTATTTTTGGAAGAAATTAAGGAAAGGCTTATCGATCGCGCCAACAGTGTTTGTTAGTACCCTACTATGGTTAATCAAGATTAACCATAGTAAATATGTTTTGATAAATAAATAATCAAACTTCACCCAGTCATAAACTGCATAAAAATACCTGAGCACAGCACAGGCATCCCAGTACAAGACCCAACTCCTAAGCTCCCCTGCATCCATATATCCCAACAGTCAAACTGTTGCATGATCCATTCACCCTATGCACATGAAACAAACTGAAGAAACATCACCTCTAGTCCTTCAAACAACCATTTGAATTATCAAAGACCAAACTTCAAACAAGCTTCAACAAACAGTGCCGTAAAGGCCCAACAGCTACGACTACTCTGTCTCAACAGCTAAGACTGCTTATAATCAACAACCAAGACTGCCACCTCAAATCCTTGAAGAATAATTATTTCAAAGATTAATTCATTCTTCCATTCATTGGAATAACTCATATTGAAGCCTGATCAAGTCTGCATAGCCATCTCTCAGCTGACAACAAGCACCCAATGGAAACTGACATTGTGTCAGTGAAACCTTGACTAACTCAAGTCAAGAAGAGCTTTAACTACACTGCAACCATGTTCATGTGAGATCCTGCGCTCGAAACCTCTTACAATCCGCGCTCGGTTTCACACAAATGGTTTCCTCTCGAAGTTTTAAACAAATGCAAGAGTCTCCACCTTGCTTTATTTTAGGAAAAACGAAGATAAACTTTTGTTTTGATAAAGTGGGTTCGGGGGCTAAGGTACGAGAAGAGAAGGGGTTAGGAACTCTCCTCGCCCGTGATGGTCTCTAGCATGCATGCCTCTTAAGTTCATTTTATGCCTTGTTTTTATGCCTGAACAAAAATGGTGATTTTATGTACAGAGGAGTCTTCCTATTCTAGGTATGTTTGCTTTAACTCACAAATGAGAGTCGGTTTGGGTGGACTTTCACTTGGTTTTAAAAATTGTTTTTAGCATTCATATCAAGTAAGGAAAACACCAAACATGAAAATTGAATATAACACATTGAAAATGATGTACCCAAAACAGTTTGTGAATAAAATGATTTTTGATTGTCCAAAACATTTCTGACATTTAAGATCAAAACAGTGCACTTGCAGAATCTGAGATTCAGATCTTGAAACCAAAAATAAAAAAGGGAACTTTAAAAAATCATACAAATATTTAAATCACATTTCCGTTTTCCTCTTTGAGTTAGGAACAAAATCCGTGTTCCAACTTTGAGCAAAAGACCCACTTTTAAGCACGATAAATGTCAAAGAATATAGAAAGGTCATGAACAGGACTCACAGGACTGCTGGTATGAGCATGGAAGAAGACCTTCAAAACCTAATCTAAACATGGAATATGGACATGAAATTTAATATAAACCCACCCTAAAATGATATTCACACAATAGAGGTAATACTTAACACAAAATACAAGCTTAAACATAGATAGACATGGAAGATGCAAAAGTGGACGTATTGTTGACATTGAAGAGAAACACCTACCTCATGCTTCTAAACTTCAAATCTAACCATGAATAAGATGAGAGACATGAATAAAAACATGAAAGAACAAGATGGAGATAACACTGTATTTACATATATATATGGAGGTCTAGCCATTAACTAGCTAGACCGCAAACAACTACATCAAAGATCACATTGCAAAATGGATGGAATGATTTGAAGTTTGAAGTTGGATTGAAGTTGTTTGAAGTGTGCTTGTGTTTTTTGTGGTTGTTTTTGGGTGGTGCTAGGGTGGTGTTGTGGTGGTTTTGGGGCTGATTTTAGGAGCCTTAGGAAGGGCTTTTGAGCTGTGGAGAATGGATGGAATGAGTGTTTTCCTTCTCTCTCTTGCTTGGAATGGTCTTGGAGTCTCTCTTTTTCAAAATGATAGTTAATATGGAAGAGGGAGGTTGTAAAATGACCAAAGGTGCCCCTAAGAGGTCATAGAGTGGGTGGTGGAGGTGCTGGGGCTGTCCATAGGCAGCTGGCCTTGATGGGAATTAAAGTGAAAAATCCTCCATTAAAGGTAAGGTCTTATTTAGGAATTTAGGATAGTCTTGGGGGTGTTTAGGAAAAAAGAGAAAACATCCTTTTAAGTGTCAACATTGATTGGTTGTTTCAAATTCAACCATGTCCAATCTACGTTCACCCTTGCCGACTTTTCTGCAGATGTGATGATATTTTCTCTGGTTCCGGCTTTTCGCTCCGCAACTGCTCCGTCGTGCGCTCTTCGGTGTCCCGGTTGTCCACGGGCCCAACATTAAAGTTGCTCGGTGTATTTTTCTAGTCGAGACGGTATATCTAAAAGACTCCCTCCATTTCATGTGAATTGAGACTTATTTTCTTTTTCGTCCGTTTCACCTCAATTGTGATTGCCGAAAATGGCAAACTTTTTAATATTTTATATTCACCCAACCCCACCTGTTTAACCCCACTAATTCTCTCTTCATTTTCACCACTCATTTTATCCAACCAACACTACTATTTACCTCACTCATTCTCTCTCTTCATTTTCCACCACACATTCACTACTTTCTGTTAATTATTGTGCCATTTTTTGGGTCTCAATTCACATGAAATGGAGGGAGTATGTTAATAAGCAAGGAAATAACATAATATAATTTTAAATGCATAGAATGGACGATAACGAGCAGTTCTAGGGGTGCGGGCCCCGTTTTGGGTCTCGCAGCTCAATTCCTATATGTATTGGCACTTGTGTGAAGGACCCAGAGACTTTTGGCTAACAATTCCTATATGTATTGAGAACATCCCAAAAATACTTGTTTTAATTATTTTTAGTTTTGTAATTTTATATTTGTTTTGTTTTACTCAAGGACGAGCTAAAGATAAGTTTTGGGTTATTTGGTGGATGTGTTTCTACCCATCCAAATATTATACTTCTATGACTTATTAGATGCTCAACCTTTTGTATTAAGGATGAAAAGATATGACCTATGAGAAATCTATTCCATTGGATATTCCTCGAAAAGAGATTTCCAATGATAGTTGCACGTCCAAATCGGAGTTCGTATTAAGAAGTTATGGCCTTCGGAAGATTGCGTGTAAAATGTACAAGTCGCGAAGCAGAAGGTGTGCACGCACACCAAACTTAGGGCGCGCGCACCCACACTGGAGCAAAACCCAGGCTTTCTTGAAATCTAGAGCGCACGCACCCAGCCATTTAGAGCGCACGCACTCATTACGGAACAAAGGGGAATTTTCCAGGGACCTTTGGGGAATTTCCAAAATATTATGGGCATTTTCCGTAATTTCCTAAATTTCAGGGACTTTTTGGAAATTTTGGAGGACTTTTGGGGAATTTTTCAAGGACTTTTCTGGAAAATAAAAAATCCCAAGGGCTCCTAAGGAATTTCGGCAACCAGCTTTTATTTATCCTTTTTCAACAATGAATCCTATGGTTTTTTATACTTTTACACCACTTACCCCTAGTATAAATATAACACTCCATTTACTTTATTTTATAGATATTTTAATTCAAGATTCAAGGTTGCAAACAAGGATTCATCAATTTAATTCAAGTTTTGATGTTCTTTAATTTATCTCTTGTTCTTGATTTTATTAGTATGAGTAGCTAATTTCTTAGATTCATGGATTGGTAGTAGCAAATTCTAGATCTTTATGCAATAGATTTAATTCTTCAATTCAATATAAATTCTTGTTCATAAAAATATTTTTCATGCTAAATTTTTTAGTTTCAATTATATGTTAAGAGATAAATTGGCTTTAGAAATATTGTGTATATATTACTGCAATAGCGTAGGTGAGTATACGTTAACCGTTATTTTGATGATTAAATTCAATTGAGGACTTAGCGGAAGTCAAAAGGATCTAGGTTCATGTGTTGTTGCATATTGTATAGACCTAGCGGAAAGTATAATATAAAAGAAATAAAAGGATTGCAATCCGGCAATCGAACCGTCCTAATTCTTACTATTGTGAACGAACCCAATAATGAGATTGATCTTATTATTATGAGCATAGCATAAAGTGAAGGTATTAGTGAATTCAATTCGTGAATCCCTTATCATCCTTGATAAATTCTTATTTTTAATTGTTTTTTTAATATTAGTTTAAATTCATGCATTAGTAGTTTAGTTAAATATTCTCAGAACAAACCCCCTTTGGTTACGTTACACTAATTGAATCAACTTGTGTTTCACTCAAGTCTCTGTGGTTCGACCCTTTACGTTTGTACATTGCTACTTCGGTGACTTGTACACTTGCAAGGTTTTTATTACTGAGGATTTTCTCCATCACCTTGCCTCAATCATAAGTTTGGGGGTTGGAATGATACATTTTTCAAACTACAATAGTGAAAAAAATATAGAATGGATGAAAATGGAGTTTGGCCGTTATCTTTTGAACTTTTACTTGACGATCATACGGATCATACAGATCGCTGAAGACATTATATTCTTAAAGCATGACATATTGGGATCCACTCTCAAGTTGAAGATGTGTTCTAATTATGTCTTACCATTAGACTCTGTACTTGAAGTGACTGAAACTTCTTCTTGGAGCAAACAATAGCATAAAATTGACTGAATATAGGCGGTTTTCGAAAATTCAGCATTTAACCAGTTTATTATGCAAAACATTACTACATCAGTGCGAGAGTTAGAGTCCTACTTTCCTTTTTGGTACGTCCCATAGTAAGTGTCCATACCCAAAATGGAAATGATGAATAGTGTTTTGAACACTTTTGTCCTTATTATGCTTGTGTTATTACAAAAAAAGCATTATCTCCAACCTACTTTTTACCCACTTGCATAATGAAATGTGTTTTAGACAATTATACCCTTAACCCACTTGTATTATTTACTGATCTTTTATTTTCCTTGATAAGCATGCGAATCCCATGTAGGACTCTTACTCTAGGCTGGGACGGAGGGAATACACTATAATAGACATGCGTTTACATGAACTCTAGTTTGATGAGATTTTCTCTTTTAAGTTTCTCTTTAAGACAATTAAAGGTCATAAATTGTTTGTTCTATTATGGAGAATCAATTTGTTGATATGATATGATGGATGCTCTAAAATTTCATGTTCCATATAAATCAAAATTGTCTACATTCTTCTCAATGTGAGAAGCTCAGGTCAGCGTAGTTCGAGGAGAATTAAGAATAGGTAGAAGAAATAGGATCATTCATATTGATGGGGAGTATTTACCTTAAGATTAGGGTTTAGAAGTAGTTCCTATTGAGAGAAATGTTTCTGGGTTTGCTTTTGAGCTACAAGGGCATGGGTTTGAGATATGGTGGATGCTGGTTGAATTTTGATCATTCCTTCTAGTTCACAGGCTTCAAGTTTACCAAAGTATTGTTCTATGGTCATACTACTCCATTCAGCACCTTCTCTAATGGGAAGGGATACTTTCTCATATTCTTGAGGGAGATTTGAGTAGATTTTTAAGCATAGGTCAGATTGTTCAAAAGTTTTGCCATGGTAAATGGCTCTTACAAGATCTTCAAATCTTGGTCTTGTAGCACTCACTTTCTCTCCAGGATAAAATTTGAAGTTGTCTAACTGTCTTAATAAGTTATACAGATTATGAGTTCTAACACTGGTGTGTTTAGTGAACTTGGTGTTAATTAGTTCCCATGCTCCTTTAGAACTTGGTACTTTAGCTATTTCTTGAGCTAGGGAGTCATTCACACTTTTTTGCAGAATATTTTTAACTTTTAAGTTAGCAGTCATAAATTGTCTTTGAGCATCAGTCCAATCTTCAGGAGATTTGGTTTTGCTTCCTCCTCCATTAGCTTCTGCTTGAGTGGGAGGTTCAACTTCATTTTCTAAGACATACCAGTTCCATATGCTATTAGCATCTAGATAGGTTTTAATTTTTGAGGAATAAATCTCAAATGATCCATAATCATTAATGTGTGGAATGTCCTTTTCATTGTTTCTTCATGGTTGAGGCATGGTGGGTTGAATGGATCTTTCAGAAGTTGTTAGACTCTGTATGGTGAATCCAAGCTCTGATGCCAATTGAAAGGCCCTGTTTAACTAAATGAACAGATTAATTAAAACTTGGAAAGCTAACTTCTTGAGGTTAGCTGTTGAGGAATAATAAATAAAAGAGATGTGCAGCGGAATTAAAATGAATAAATAAATTAAAGGACAAGGTGTATGTGTGTGTTAGTGTAGACAAAAGAGTGTACACAGTATTTTAAAGTGGTTCAGAGGCAAAACCCTTCTCTTACATCCACCCCCACTGTTGGAACAGTGAGATCAATCCACTATAATATTCTCTTCAATAAGACTTACAAGAATTAATAAGGCAAGTTCCTTTGAACCCCCTCTACTTAATTTACATTTCAATTAAGGTTGCTTCTTTCAAAGCGAGAAAAAAGAAAAATAATCACAAGTTTGTTAACAAAATAGATTGGCTTTAAGCTGGCTGGATGTGGGTTGTAACTGGGTGCAAAAGGGCACAATATTTGCAGGGGTCTATGCAAATATTTAAGACTGCAGAGTGAGAATGTGTTGGTAGTGGTGCCCTAGGCACGTTTAATAAACGTTGTAATTGTTATCATTTATTTCATATCAATAAAGAGATGTTTTGATTATTATTGTTGTTCATGTTTACTTATAATAATCCCCGTCCCTAGTACTTGTTAAGCACTAGTATAAAGGCTAAATGATCATGGGATGATCATGTTAGATTTATGGGTACTTGTTTGGAACAAGGTACTGGACATGACCCACTGTATGAGATTTATGTCATGGTCTATGTCGAACATATATCTCATATTAGTTATGTCATTTGAATCCTTAGACATGAAGTTATTATAGTCTTCCACTTGATGAACATTGTGTTTGACATATTCAAACGCTACCTTAACACGGTAGTTATAAAGGGTATGATTGGCATAATCGGATTCCCGTTGGGAAGAATAATAAGCTAAATGGATTTGTCCCTCCACGGAGAGATATCAAGCTTGGTCCCCTCGAAGGAATGATGTTGATGAAATGTTTGGCCGAACTCAAATGGATTGATTGGATCAATAGCATTTGAATTATCAACATATTCGGAATCGAGAAAGTATTGAACAAGACAAGTTGACTGTTTGACCATGACTTGTGTTCAATGACATCGTGGACAAAAGGATTGTGACATATTCTAAAGGAATGCGAACTTGTATCTAGTTATACTATTTGGGTAGGTATGACGGTTTGCTAGAACCTAATCATATCTTATGGTTTCATGTTTGAGCCCATTGCCAACTTAGTATAATCCTAGAGGGTCACACACAATAGAACGGATCTTAAATAAAAGGACTGTATTGGAATTTAGGTTCGAAGGACCTCAAAGGAATTTTTTGGAAAATTCTGGGTTTTCTGGACAGCGAGCGGGCGCTCGGTCTGGACCAGGCGGGCGCTTGGTCTGGCGGCAGAAAATTTCCTAATTCGATTTGGGAAGGTTTTTGGCACAAGGTTCCTATTTGGAATAGGTCTTAATTGTGTATAAAAAGCTAAGTTTGGCCAGACCATTAGCCCTAGTGTTTTGTGTGCCTCCAAAGAGTTTGAGAGAGTTATTATTTTGTTCCAAGACATCTTGGATTGAAGAACAAAATAATTCACAAAATAATTCCATATAGTTCTTTATTAAATTGTGAAAGTGTGTTTCATAATTATTGGTCTAGCAACCAATATCAAGAAGCTCCTTGATATTCGTTCGTGGTGTGGATACCGCTAGAAGGTGAATTTTATCATCTTCAAAGTTCGTGAATTTTGTCCGCGATAAAGCATCAAGTTCTTCACCAAAATCAAAGCTAGAATTCATAGACATCAAGGGTTAGTTTTTCCTCTATTCATTATGTTGTATTTGATTTAATCATATGAACGGATCCATGGCTTTGGGTTTCATAAAAAATTTAATTGCTATTTTCCGCTGCGCATGTTACTCCGAAACCCAACAGTGGTATCAGAGCCTCGTTCATGTTGATTAATTCAATACTTGGATCATGTTATGTGTATATAAATTGTTTATGTGCCTAGAATGATATGAATATTGGATTATATGATGTTTATGTGTTATGTGATTTTATGTGGTTTATTGTTTTCCAACTTTAATCGCACGATTCAATCGCAATAAAAATTATGGTGGATTCTGAATTATTTCGATTATTAATTTTTGATCAGATCAAAGTTTTGATAATCGGGGAAAAATAATTTTGAGACAAAATTTTCGAACTTTAAAATTCTGTACCATTCTGACCTATCAGGCGCCCGCTCGCTGGGGACCAGGCGGCCGCTTGCTTCAGGCGCGCGCTCGGTCAAGACCAGGCGGGCGCTCACTCGTCAGAATCTGTTCTGATTTTGGTTAAAATCTGAATATGGAATTTTCGATAAATTCAACAAAACCAGTAACAGAACCAATCCAGACTTGCTGATCTGGAATGGGTTTTGGGTAGTTGGTTTGTGTGTGGATTTTGGGGTTTGATTTTCCTATTTGTTTTAGTCTTGTGATTCCTAGATTGGTTCAAGTTTTGGATGGCTAATCTGCGTTCATCGAGATTGTGTTTCCCAAAATTGATCGCAATCAAAGTTTCAAAGATAAAACGAAGTTAGAATTATGAAGAGTTCATAATTTCTAAAATTGAGAAAAAAAGTTCTTGATTCAAAGTTTGGAGATCCATGTGGAATTGTGGATGCAATTGGCCTACGTTCATCGAGACCATCTATTGCTTAGTTTCGGCCACATGGACTACTTTCTTGGTTTCTTGAATTAGTGCGGAATTGTGGATGCCATATGGCTTAGTTTCGGCAGCACTTCTTGTTGTCTTGATTTGGAGATGATAACCGGAGTTGAAATAGTCTCAATCCTCATAATTATAGAGAAACTAATGACACATAAATATTATGCTTAAATTAATAGAGATTAATTTAGTGACTAAACTTGATGTGTAACATGTTTATATTATGTGCTCATAAATGTGTTATATGCTATATGTGATGAACCTTCAAAGAAAATTTTAAGTCTCTTATTGCCATGCCATGATTAAAACACTTGTTAATACATGAGTAATTTTAATGTAGATTCGCCCTAGCGAGGTGCATTAACTTTATTCATGTATGAGCAAGATAGATAATGTGGGCACGCCCTAGCGAGGCACATTAACTATACGTTTAAAATGGTTACACTTAATTAGGCGTCAAAACAGTTTTGGGCCTAGGCAAAAGATGAGATTTAACATGTTTTTTGAAATTGGATTTCTTAAAGAATCTCATAAAAGGAACTAAGAGTCATATGAGATATGATTGACGAGAGTTGTCTACCTAATTAATTTGATTTTGTGTAATCCGCCTTAGAGGACTTGAAATTAAATTAAAGTTGGATCTTAACCCATTTAAATTATATTATACATTGGATGTATAAGAAGGTTATGTAATTTAGTGGGAGTATTTTTGGAAAAATACATTGGTTATTTCTTTAATGAAAATTGGTACTTATTGAATTTTAGAAATTTTGCATATTTGTAGATAATGACTAATAACACTCAATCAATATCGTTGCGATCGATCCTTGAGAAGGATAAGCTCGAAGAGAATGGTACTAACTTTATGGATTGAATCCGTAGCATAAGAATCGTTCTTAGGCAAGAAGATAAGTTGTACATTCTCGATGGGCCTCTCCCCACTAAACCACCGCCTACTGCCCCTAGGGCAGAAAGAGACAATTACAAGAAACATCGCAATGATTCTAGAGATGTAAGTTGTCTCATGCTTGCTGCTATGTGCTCAAAACTCCAACAAAGTTTGGAACATTTGGAAGCCTATGAGATAGGCGTGGAGTTGAGAACCATGTTTCAAGAGCAAGCTAGGCAAGAGAGGTACAAGACCATTGTTGCATTCACTACCTGTAAGATGAATGAAGGGCAACAAATGAGTCCTCACTTTCTTAAAATGAAAGGTTATGTAGAGCACCTTGAGAAACTTGGCTATCCAATCCCATTGGAGCTAGCCACGGACTTTTGGGTTCATGTGACCTCGAGTCATATGATACTTGTGAGTTGTGTCTTCTTGGAAAAATGACTAAGACACATTTTACCAAGCTAGGTGAAAGGGCAAGTGACTTATTGGGGTTGATACATTCCGATGTATGCGGACCATTAAGTAGCAATGCTAGGGGAGGATTTCAATACTTCATAACCTTCACGGATGATTATAGAAGATTTGGGTATGTTTACCTAATGAAACATAAGAGTGAAGCATTTGAGATATTTAGAATATTTCAAAATGAAGTAGAAAAACAACTTGGCAAAAGTATTAAGACACTTCGATCAGATCGTGGTGGAGAATACTTAAGCTAAGAATTTGATGATCATCTAAAGAGTTTTGGAATAGTTTCACAATTGACTCCACCCGGAACACCACAATGGAATGGTGTGTCTGAGAGGAGGAATCGGACTTTGTTAGACATGGTTCGATCAATGATGAGTCAAGTTGATCTTCCAATATCCTTTTGGGGTTATGCTCTAGAAACCGCTGCTTTCACACTAAATCAAGTTCCAACTAAATCGGTTCCAAAGACTCCATATGAGATGTGGAGTGGAAAGAAACATAGTTTGTCTTTCATAAGGATTTGGGGTTGCGAAGTTTATGTCAAGAGACTTATCTCTGACAAACTAGCACACAAATCTGATAAATGTATTTTCGTGGGATATCTTAAGGAAACTAAAGGATATTACTTTTACAACCGAGAGGACAACAAAGTGTTTGTTGCCCGAACTGGTGTCTTTCTAGAGGAAAAGTTTCTCTCCGAAGAAATCAGTGGGAGTAAAATAAATCTTGAAGAAATTCGAGACCCAGAAAATAACATTGAACCAATAGTGGAACGGGAACAAGAACCACAAGGAGTTGTGGAACCTGTTCAAGATACACAAGTAACTCGCAGATCTAGTAGGGTACGATCCGAACCCGAGAGATATGGATTTCTCGTAACGGATAGTAATGAGGTGGAAATCATTGAGAATGATGAACCTAGAACCTACCAAGAGGCGATGTCTTCTCCTGATTCGGAAAAGTGGCTTGGAGCCATGGAATCCGAATTGCAATCCATGCAAGATAATCAAGTTTGGAATTTGATTGATGCGACCGAAGGTGTAAAAACCATAGGGTGCAAATGGGTCTTCAAGAAGAAGACTGACATGGATGGGAAGGTGCATACTTATAAAGCTAGACTTGTAGCGAAAGGTTATAGGCAAGTTCATGGTATTGACTATGATGAAACCTTTTCACCTGTAGCAATGATCAAGTCTATAAGAATTCTGCTTGCCATTGCCGCATATCATGACTATGAAATATGGCAAATGGATGTCAAAACCGCTTTCCTAAATGGAAAACTAGAAAAGGATGTGTATATGACACAACCAGAAGGTTTTGAGCAAAATTCCAAGGTATGCAAATTGCAGAGATCTATCTATGGATTGAAGCAAGCTTCTAGGAGTTGGAATCTCCATTTTGATGAATCGGTCAAAGAGTTTGGTTTCATCAAGAACGAAGATGAACCTTGTGTATACAAGAAGATTAGTGGGAGCATAGTGCTATTACTTATCTTATATGTGGATGACATATTGCTCATTGGAAATGACATTCCTACACTTCAGTCTGTAAAGACTTGGTTAGGAAAGTGCTTCGCAATGAAAGATATAGGTGAAGCTGCATATGTGCTTGGCATCAAGATCTATAGAGATAGATCAAGAAGGTTACTTGGTTTAAGCCAAAGTACATACATTGACAAGGTCATTAGAAGATTCCGTATGGAAAATTCTAAGAGAGGAACCTTGCCAGTGTTACATGGAGTTTCTCTAAGCAAGACTCAATGTCCTAAGACAAATGATGAGCGTGAGAAGATGAAAGATGTTCCATATGCTTCGGTAATTGGGTCCATCATGTATGCCATGATATGTACTAGGCCGGATGTATCTTATGCTTTAAGCATGACAAGCAGATACCAATCTGACCCTTGTGAAAATCACTGGGTAGCTGTAAAAGTGATTCTTAAGTACTTAAGAAGGACTAAAGACTCATTTTTGGTCTATGGAGGAATGGAAGATGATCTCGTTGTAAGTGCTTACACGGATGCAAGCTTCCAAACCGACAGAGATGATAGTCGATCGCAATCCAGTTTTGTGTTTATGTTAAATGGTGGAGCTGTAAGCTGGAAGAGTTCCAAGCAAAGTACAACCATTGATTCTACAACAGAAGCTGAGTATATTGCTGCATCAGATGCCGCAAAGGAAGCTGTTTGGATTAAGAAGTTCATCACTGAACTTGAAGTGGTTCCTAGTATTGCTAATCCAATAGACCTTTATTGCGATAATAATGGTGCTATTGCTCAAGCAAAGGAACCAAGAGAAAATCAGAAATCCAAACACATACTTAGGCGTTTTCATATCATTCGAGAAATCATTGATAGGGGAGACGTAAATATATACAGAGTACCCACTGATGACAATGTTGCGGACCCGCTAAGAAAGGGACTTCCACAAACTAAACATGATGGTCATGTTAGGTCCATGGGTATTAGATACATGGGAGATTGGGCCTAGGGCAAGTGGGAGATTGTTGGTAGTGGTGCCCTAGGCACATTTAATAAACGTTGTAATTGTTATCATTTATTTCATATCAATAAAGAGATGTTTTGATTATTATTGTTGTTCATGTTTACTTATAATAATCCCCTTCCCTAGTACTTGTTAAGCACTAGTATAAAGGCTAAATGATCATGGGATGATCATGTTAGATTTATGGGTACTTGTTTGGAACAAGGTACAGGACATGACCCGCTGTATGAGATTTATGTCATGGTCTATGTCGAACATTGGGAAGAATAATAAGCTAAATGGATTTGTCCCTCCACAGAGAGATGTCAAGCTTGGGCCCCTCGAAGGAATGATGTTGATAAAATGTTTGGCCAAACTCAAATGGATTTATTGGATCAATAGCATTTGAATTATCAACATATTCGGAATCGAGAAAGTATTGAACAAGACAAGTTAACTGTTTGACCATGACTTGTGTTCAATGACATCGTGGACAAAAGGATTGTGACATATTCTAAAGGAATGCGAACTTGTATCTAGTTATACTATTTGGGTAGGTATGACGGTTTGCTAGAACCTAATCATATCTTATGGTTTCATGTTTGAGCCCATTGCCAACTTAGTATAATCCTAGAGGGTCACACACAATAGAACGGATCTTAAATAAAAGGACTGTATTGGAATTTAGGGTCGAAGGACCTCAAAGGATTTTTTTGGAAAATTTTGGGTTTTCTGGACAGCGAGCGGACGCTCGGTCTGGACCAGGCGGGCGCTTGGTCTGGCGGCAGAAAATTTCCTAATTCGATTTGGGAAGGCTTTTGGCACAAGGTTCCTATTTGGAATATGTCTTAATTGTGTATAAAAGGCTAAGTTCGGCCAGACCATTAGCCCTAGTGTTTTGTGTGCCTCCAATGAGTTTGAGAGAGTTATTATTTTGTTCTAAGACATCTTGGATTGAAGAACATAATAATTCACAAAATAATTCCATATAGTTCTTTATTAAATTGTGAAAGTATGTTTCATAATTATTGGTCTAGCAACCAAGATCAAGAAGCTTCTTGATATTCGTTCGTGGTGTGGATACCGCTAGAGGGTGAATTTTATCATCTTCAAAGTTCGTGAATTTTGTCCGCGATAAAGCTTCAAGTTCTTCACCAAAATCAAAGATAGAATTCATAGACATCAAGGGTTAGTTTTTCCTCTATGCATTATGTTGTATTTGATTTAATCATATGAACGGATCCATGGCTTTGGGTTTCATAAAAATTTTAATTGCTATTTTTCGCTGCGCATGTTACTCCGAAACCCAACAGAATGCAGTAAGGCTACATAGGTTTTTCAAATGGTATGAGGTTGTAAAAAGGGTGTAGAGGGTCACTCGACAACATGCCAGTATACTTCTTTATATAAAGGAAGGGATAGAGACGTTGGGGGACAAGGGTACAATAGTAGCCGTTTGGGGAACAAAGGTACAGAGAAGTAATGGTTCCCCTTTGACTTTGACTGAATGTTTATTGTTCCTCTTTATATAGGTTGTCAATGGAAGGGAAAGTGTATTCACACTTGAAAAAGCTTCAATTATGAGTTATTCCAATGTTTGGTAATATTGGAATAATCATTCTTCAAGAATCTGATGACGTGGAGTTAGCTGTTGAAGAAGATCAGTCTTAGCTGTTGAAGCAGGGGAGCTTAGCTGTTGGGCTTGTAAGCCATTAGAAGCTTGTTTCTATTTAGCATCTTGATAATTCGTTTGAGGTAGAGGGAGTCTGTAATAGGTAGTTCTTTCAGTTTGTTTGGATGAAGATGATAGGTAGACCTTGTAATGACTTGACTGTTGGTTTATATGGAAACAAGGCAGCTTAGCTGTTGAGCTTTGTATTGGGCTGCCTGTGCTCAGGTCTTTTGTATTCATCATATAATCAATTGGGTTTGATTATTTATTTCTCAAAATATATTTATTATGATTAATTGTGAGTTAAACATAGTGAGGTACTAACAAAGGTATTTGGGAACTTTCTACTCACAACCATGAGTTTTGTATTGAATTGCTTTACAATATATATACCAGTACATTATATTAGAGTCCTAATATAAACTAGATAATTTAGGATATGAATCATTTAGAATATATACAAATATCTACCCTATCAATTACAACATATATGCTAGGAATAACGAGATTTGGGTCAATCTCATAGATATGCCGAGACTACCCTTCGACTGACCCGTGAGTTGTGGTGATTGCGTTGTGATCGTTTACACCCCTCCTCAAGCTAAGCGGCACGGGTGCTAGCTGAAGCTTGGAATAAAGAAGAGTAATCCGAGGCCTAGCAAGAGCCTTGGTGAATACATCTGCAAGTTGGTCCGATGTAGCAACGTGAGCTAGTCGAAGAAATCCTCGTTGGTGGAGGTCACGAACAAAATGAAGGTCAATCTCCATATGATGAGTGCGTGCATGGAATACTGGGTTACGAACCATATGTAGAGCTGAGATGTTATCACACTGTAGAAGAGGGGGAGCAAGAATTAAACCTAGCTCACGATACAGGAACGAAAACCATCGCAGCTCGGCTACAGTAGTAGCTAGTGCACGATATTCACCCTCACTACTCGAATGAGAGACTGTTGTTTGCTTCTTTGCAGTCCATGAGATGAGATTGGGACCAATAAAAATGCATGACCCGGTGGTGGACCTTCTATCGGTGGGAGAGTCGGCCCAGTCGAAGTCGGAGAAAGCGCGAAGAGGAGTATCTTGAGACCGAGAGAAATGAAGGCCAAGATAGATTGTCCCTTTTATGTACCAAAAAATCCGTTTGATAGCAAGGAGATGAGAGGTCCTAGGGGAATGCATAAATTGACACACCTGATTAACTACAAAAGTAATGTCGGGTCGGGTCAACATAAGATACTGAAGCCCACCAACCATGCTACGATAGGCAGTGACATAAGGGATTGGGTCGCCATCGTCAGCAAAGAGATGGGAGCCGGGAACTAAAGGTGTAGCTACAGGTTTAGCACCCTCCATTTTGAATTTGCGTAGGAGATATGAGGCATACTTAGATTGGCCTAGAATAAGGGAAGAGCCAGAGCGATGAGTCTGGATACCAAGGAAGAACCCAAGAGGACCTAGGCGACGACTCTCGAAGGTGGCAAAAATATTATCAATAACTTGAGTGACCTCCATAGTGGACGAGCCTATGATAATGAAGTCGTCCATATAGACGAGGATAGCTACCAAGGAAGAGCCGGAATGCCGAATAAAGAGAGAGCTGTCAGACTTGCTGTTGAAGAAGCCGATAGAAATAAGATAGTCATGGAGCCGTTGAAACCAAGCTTGAGGAGACTGTTTCAAGCCATAGATTGATTTGTGTAGGCGACAAACATGATCGGGATAGGTAGGGTGAGCGAATCCTGGGGGTTGGGCCATATAAACCTCTTCATGCAGGATACCGTTTAAAAATGCATTGCGGACGTCGAGTTGTTGGAGGGGCCAAGAACGAGAGTGCGCAATAGCAAGAATGGTGCGAATGGTGGGAGTTTTGACTACCGGACTGAATGTTTCATCATAATCCACGCCTTCTTGCTGTTTGAAACCCTGAGCGACAAGTCGCGCTTTGTGTCGCTCAATGGTTCCATCTGCACGACGTTTCACTTTGTAGATCCATCGACTACCAACAACATTCATGGAGGGAGTATGATAAAGATATTGAACGTCAAAGGTTAGATGCTTCCAAGTTGAATAAAACTTTAAGAGTGATGGAAAAAAGAGTGAGAAAAAGATTGGAGGCTATGGAGGAAGAGAAAAGTGTTAGTACCTCACTATGTTTAACCTCAAATTAATCATAGTAATTATGTTTTGATAAATAAATAATCAAGTCTAGTTGATTATATGGGCTTGTTCGAACTACATTCCATGTTAACTAATTTACACCAGTAAACAAAATGGTGTAACCAATACCGGCCCACTAGTGTCAGCTACTCATTTACCCAATTTATATCATACATTTTCATTCTTTTTTATTTTATTTTTTAAAATAAGCCTTACTTTGACTTGTTTTGATTAAATTGAATTTTAATCCTCATCGTTGGTTTCATCTTAATCCCATGGCTGAGTGTTGACTTCTTTTAACGAACTTAATTAGGGTTTCAAGCCGCCGTCACTCTACCTTCTTGGATATCTCTATTTCTTGTATATATATTTACATCCTTATTTTTTTACTCTGTATCCCATTCTATATGTTTTCATCTCCTGAAGGAAAAATGTTGATAGAATCTGATATAGAAGGCATAGATCAACAATTGTGAGACTATTCTCATGTTTCTGATTTCATTGGTACTACCATCAGTTTGGTAAGTATTTTATACTTTTTACTTGATCCATTTCTTTCCATGTAAATGCTTGTTTTCTTCCCATGTTAAGGTGTGTGTGTGTGTGTATTAAATCCAGATTTCATGTACCACTCTGTGCATACCCTGTGAAAATCATGTCAATTAATGGTTTAGGTGAGATCAACTATAACAACTCAAAGCTATTAGATCGGTGAGTTATAGAGAGTGGTAAAAATGAAAAAATTGGGCATGTGGAGAGATTTATGTATTTATTTAGTTTTTGAGTTTCTCTTCACCGGATTTGGATACAAATTGAAGAAGGATTGACTTTTTCGTTCACTTGGTAAAAACATAGGAAATATTGATTCAAATCTATGCCTTTTAATTGGTGGATCCATTGAAATTTAATGATATGCTAGCTCAACTGAGATGCATGTGCATGAATCTAGACTGTGACTTCTGAATGGATTTTGAATTGCCCATTAGTTCTATATATATTTGATTCGTTATTTTTCTATCTACAATGATCTCTCTCTCTCTCTCTCTCTGTCTCTAATTGTGCGTACAAAGGCTATTTTATTAGTTCTTGGACTTGCATTTATCCCATTGCCTTTTTGCACGTGATAATCAACATTATGATGAAACAGAAAATCTTGGGAAAAACGCGTTTTTCCAAACTCTTAGGAAAAACGTGTTTTAAAAAAACGCGATGACATTTTTGTAAATATGTGGAACTTCTTTAAAAACGTGCGGTGACATTTTTGCAAATAATTAGAACTTCTCAACGGTTCTGGATATCAATATAAAACCTTATGAATATGAGATTGATAGCCAGAACCTTTGAAAGTGATAGCCAGAACCTCTGAAAGTGACAGCCAGAAGGGTTCTGGATATCAATATAAAGCCTTCTCGATATGAGATTGATAGCCAGAACCTTTGAATGTGATAGTCAGAAGGGTCCTGGATATCAGTATAAAGCCTTCTGGATATCAATATAAAGACTTCTGGATATGAGATTGATAGCCAGAACCTTTGAAAGTGATAGATAGATGGTTTTGAAAAACACGTTTTTCCTAACTATTAGGAAAAACGCGTTTTACAGGAGACCAACTCCAGATTAATACGTTGATGTAATCCAATGTATAGCGAACAGTTATTGATGAGTGAATGGGAAAATAACTCTCAACATACATTTGAGATTTTACTCTATAACAAGCTTGAACTGGTATATTACAAACCATGTTCTGACCTGTTGGCTTTGGCTTACAGGAACGCAAACAAAGGCAAGAGATTTGCAAACAACTTTAGTGGAGTGAAGGGGACGGAATTTCTCCATGAAATTCTGACTAAGCAGAGATAGGCTTTGTGATCTTTGGTCAAGGGAATGATTTCACCTTTCGTTAAAAGTACTGCCCTTATAGTACCTTAAGTTGTAGACAGACCGTGAATAAGGGGCAGACATTGTTTCTTGGATAAATTTGCCATTGGGTCATCGGCTTATTAAACGTTTTTCTTCAAAGTTGAAATCGACTTTTCTTTGGGTTTGAGTGATTGATAAACGTGAGAAAGATAGAGAGAGAGAGAGAAACCTAGTGAAGAAGTTCCTGACTTCACTTTCAGAGATTGGGTAGCCTTTAGAGAATGCCAAGAAAAGAGTCCTATCATCAGGTGGAACCTCTTCCTCGCAAGGCTCATAAATTAATATGAACAGGACACATCATCAATTCAAGGTCTCTATTCATGAACTCCCTATGATTTTCCCTCTACTACAAAATGCACCATATGGCTAGGCACCGCCACATGATTAGGCACCCCATTGCACTCAATCTATGAACATCACTGCTTTTTGGTACGGTATGTGGATTTCCAATTCTGATTCCAGGCCCCTTTCTAGACAAAACACGGTGAAAGAGACCGGTGAGACTTCACAATCAGATTGTGCCCGAATTACTCTGTTCTCGTGGACCCCATCAGTGCCGTTCAAAATGTCTGAATCAAATTAGATGGTGATAAATAATGTGATGAATAAATTAAGAGAAGCGTTTCCGTTTGTGAGGGCTGCTCAGGTTACAGATTCTAGTGTTAATGTGGTACCCATGGCTGTAACTGTAACTGCTGGGACAGGTCCATTACCAAGGCCTCACCAAGGTCCCTTCCCATCTGTTGGGCAGCTGCCGACCGCTGTGAAACCGTTGCAAGTTCTTCGGTACGCCAGGAGGTTGCAGGAATGGGGGAAAGTGTTGGTTTGATCATGTTGTGGAAAACCTGCCTAATACTGGTATGTTGTTGCAGGAAGGCCCAGAGATTAAGAAAATGAAGCTTACTTGAGATTTTGGCACAATGAAGTGAATGCTTTGCCAAGAAACACTTTTGATAAGAAATTTTGGTAGATTTTTTCTTTTAAACAGTTACCATGGCTGGCTCCGATAAAGGCAAGCACAAGAAAGGTAAAAAACAGTCGAAGTCAAGAACTGACAGCATTAATAGACAGCCTGGGACATCCAACTATGATTCAAATTTAAGCAATGTAAATTCTGACACCATGAACTGCTTTGTTAAGAAATCCAAGGACAAGAATCCACATGCGGAATTCAAAATGAAGATGGACATGAGTGGTTGGGAAAAACAACAATGAACACACATTAGAGTTATTACTCTACAACAAATTTGATTCACTTTATACCGATGTATTACTAGACATGTTGAGTATGGGTTACGATGCTTACAATGCGCGAATTGAAATCTTGATGAATGGACATCGGCATGGGAGGAAGAGTCTGCTAAGGAACATTGTAGACAATTCAGTTGAATTTCTACAATCGAAGTGCATAACTGACAAGGAGGCTCCACAAGGATATAAACATATGGCTGACAAGATAAATTCCTTGATGAAGACGCCTTAGAAATTTCCCAATGGAACACTTTGTCTCAACTTGAACAATCAGCTGCAAATGTGCGGCAGCTTGAGCTTCAGAATGCAGAAATTTTGGAAGAAATTGAACGTCAAATGTTAGATACGTCTAAGTCGAATAAAACATTAAGAGAACTGGAAATACGACAAAGGAAGTCTGAAAAGGTTGGAGGCTAGGGAGGAAGAGAAAAGGCTGCTTCAACAGCATGTGGAAGAGCAAAAACAGAATGTGGTGCAGTTAAAGGAAGAGTTGTTTCAGCTCAACATTGCAAAGAGGAGGCTGAGGTGCGTGATTTTGCCACTTAGTTGATATGAATTTAATTGCATTCTTCACTGTCACCCCCCAAAACCTTCTAACAATTTAATCGCATATCTTGTACGTTTAATGATGGTTTAATTTCATTTTAACCATGGTACTTTGGTCTGACTTTCATTTCAACCATTGTATTTATTTTTTGCATGAATACCACTTTACCCTTGGAAATGTTCGCTCAAGCCTCAATAGGTTAACATCGTTAAATTATAATGGATGTAATCTATATTTTATTTTTATGTATTTCACACATCACATGGAGGTGTGAATAACCAATGTTTTTTTTACCCACTATAATCCAACAAGGTTAACTTTTTTGGGGTTGGTGCGAACATTTCCCAGAGTATAGTGTTTACGGGGCCCTGTGCTAAATATGAATATAAAGCCTTCATATTTGAAAAAAAATATATCCAATATATATATGTACTTCCTCCGTACCGGATTAACCCATGTTTGAATTTATGGTCAACTACATAAATTTAAAGGCGGTTTGTTTATATAGGTGATGAAATTTCAAAAATTCTATTTGATTATCTATTAAAATTACTACTAAGCAATTTTATCAATTTCATAGGAATAATTAAATTTGAGTAATTTTGAAATCAAATTATATTAACTTGATTAAAAGACAGTACTTATGATGGGATGGAAGGATTATAACAATATAATATAAAATAAATAAGTATTTTTTTATTTTTTTATATATAAGTGATTATATTGACATTCAAATCAAGCTGGACAAGATCAAATTAGATCAAAGGCACAACACACTCAAATTATACTCAATGAAAAGACACACACAACAACGGACAGACTTACTAGAAGACATTTAAGAATTTTGATAGGAGAATGGGAGCCAAAATCTGTGCCGGAGGTCACATAATATCAGCCGTTCCAAGTTCTTTTTTTTTTTTTTTTTTTTTAACTTTGCCGTATTTTTTGACATTCAAGAATTTATTTATTCAATTTTTTTAACTCGTAATTTTCTGTTTGATTTTCTTTTGTTAATTTCCTAGCCATGATTTTGAAGTTGCTATTCTTGATGTTAGGCCCAATTGGTAGGAAAATAGGCTAGAGGGGGGGAGGGGTGAATAGCCTAGTTAAAACTTTTTTTAAAGAAACACTTTTATAAATGTAAAGTCACTTATCAGATTGCAAACTATTATCAGTAAGCGCAGCGGAGAAGATATGACTTGTTTTAACTCACACAAAATCAGTTTATAAAAAGATTTTGAGAGCTTGGTTTAAACACAAAGTAGTTTCTAAAAGTTCAATGCAGTTTCAAGAGATTGGTCAATGGAAATGATGATGAGTCAGCAAGAACAGTAATGATTTACCGGTGATAGAGTTCCAACCGGCAAGGACAGTAAGTAACAGAGGACACAGAGATTTGGAGAGGTTCACAGTGTAAATACTGCTACGTCCTCTACCAAGTTTGGTCAGAACTTGGATTTGGGTTAAGAGCACTATTAAATATCCCTAGTCTATTACAAGAGCGGCTTTGCCGGATACAAAGACTAAATTCTAGAGATAGTTTAATGAATCGTAAAGCAAATATCTGACCAAGTGTATTTGAGCGGCAAGTTCAAAAGAACTTATCTCACTCAGGTGGGTGTGTGAAAACTCAGACAACGTATTCCTTAAAATAATCTAGTTCGGGAATACTAACAGTGTTGTAGAGTTTGTGCACAAGTGTATGTCCTATTAAATGATCTAATGATTATCTGGACAAGGAATGTTTGAGCTTCAATGAATGCTGCAAACAACCAACTCTCTTCAATGCACTAAAATCACCAACCATCTTCAATGCACTAAGTCCTCTATTTATAGGAGGAGTTAATGTCTTAGCTTGTTGAAGAAGGATAACATTTGAATTTCCAGCTGGGTAAGTGAGGAGCATTTAATGCAGTATCCTTGGCATTAATGGCGAAGATACGCGTGCCTTAAAAGTCTGATGGGTAAAGACCCCTTTGTCTCAACCGGTTACCTGCAAAAGCAAGTAGAGACAGAGTATAGCTAAAAGTAGCTATGTGTCAGACGGCGTAGAAATCATTACAGAGCAGGTAAACTATTTTATGATAAAACAGTATAGAGACAATCAGCAAGGTTGACTTTAATGAAATGATGTCACCTGACTGATAGTGCAGACTGTCTATTATATCGGCATGTTGTGAATGGAGTTGATCGGCAACTTCTTTAATAAGTTGATCGGCAACTTCTGTAACAAGTTGATCGGCAACTTGTCGCATGTTAAGAATAGAGTTGATCGGCAACTTGTTTACTGGTCTGCTGATTTGCTTCCTCTTGCTGGTTTGTCTTGAATGAAGAGTTGAAATACACCTGTGCTGGTCACAAAGGATCCTAAGGGTACCTAAAAAGGTTCTAATAAAATTGGGGGACCCTAAGTGTAGACATGATTGGGATTAAGTAATTCTAGGACCTAGGTATCTATTTGAACAACAATCTCCTCCTAATTACTTAAGTCCAATCACCCTTAAAGCTAAAGACATCTCTTATCTTAGGGAAAAGATTTCTAAGGATATCTAGGTATAACCAAATCCTAAGGTAAGTCACACTAGATGTCTAATGCAAAAGGTGGATTCACCAAAATAAATGGTGAAGCCGGTTCAAGGAATCGGCAAGAGTGATGATCTGCAAAAGGAAATAGCACAGAATAATGCAGATAACAACACAAATATAAGAAAAACATATTAGCACAATAAAAATTTTATAAGCAAAGAAATTTGTCTGTGAAGGTCTTCAATAAGATATCTACATCATAGGCTATGTGACTCAAGGATCAGCAGCTGGAGGATCAGAAATCTTGGGATCTGCTGCTGGAGTTGAGTCCTTTGTAGATTCAGTCTTCCTAGCCTTCTTTCTTGCTTTTTCTTCTTTTCTATCAGCTTTCCTCTTTGCTTTGCTCTGTCTTCTCTGCGCACTTTCCAATCTTTCAGACAGCATCTTGTTGTTGGCTTCAAGAGCAGCTATCTTCAGATTAGCTTCGGCAAGAGCAGCTTTGGTCTTAGATAATTCTTCTTCAAGTCTTCCCATATCTCTTATCTGCAGCCTCTGATTATCAACAAGATTCTGTTGAATGTTATGAGTTGTCCCCAAGGATTCAGAAAGAGCCATTATACGCTCTTCTCTATCAGCAAGGAGAGCTTTCAATTCTTTGACCAGAGTATTCTCCTCCTCCTGATTGGACTTACGTAGACGCTTAACCAGGTCTTTGTGAACATCCTTAACCAGGTCACCAACAGAAAGAGCCATATCACCAATATCAGCACGAGTGGCAGGCACTTGCTGATTTGTGAAATCGCCTTCACTAAACTTCAAATACTCATACAGACTGTTGACGATGGTTGGCTGGAAAATACTGGCAGACGTCGGGAGCACTATTGAAGGGATAAAATCTTCATTATTCAGATCAGCATCTTCAATAAGCACGTCATCAGTCATCATCTCATCATCAGAGGAGATCAAGATCGGCTCAGAAGGAGAAGGAGGAACAGGAGCAGCAGGAATGAGTAAGAACCATTGAAGGGCAGCATCATCAGCAGAAGAGAAGAAATCGGCAGGGACAAAAGTTGAGACAATGAGATCATCAGAATCATCGGCACGAAAGATCGGCAAGGGAAAAGCTGGATGAACTATAACAGCACGATCAGTCGGCAGATGAAACATACCACCGTCTTCAAGTGAAAGGAAGGTAGCCAAGATTAAGTTCAAATAAGCACGACCTTCAAGAATCATAGTCATTAACCCGGCATTCATCAGCCTTGAGGTATAGACTAGATGATCGGCACGCTAACGGGGATGAAATAATGGCAGAGTCATAGCCAAAGCGGTAGACTTGATCAAATAAAGAAGGCCACGAGGATTGGTATGCCTAAATTCAATGATGTCAGTCAGCAGATCATTGATCGTCAAGCAGCTTCTCATCCATCCATTTGTAGTGATGCACACTTCAGTTGGAGAAGGACCGGGAAGGGTAGATTCACCTCTAATCTTTATCTGTCCTGGTCTAGATCGAATTGGGTCATAGACCACTTTCTTCTTAAGTCTAGAAATCCGAGGAGTCTTTCCCTTTGTATGAACAATGTCATCATCATTGAGAATCCAGGGAAGATAGATTGGACTATCACTGGTAGAATCTCCTGGAGAGAATTTATGCTTGGTGACATGAGGGTGGTCTTTGCCGAATGGGAGTAGACATTTGCCTAAGGTATACTTGAAGGATAACCTTGGATGAACAGTGAAGAGAGGCTGTCCAAATTTGTTGGAGGGGATAGATGCATTGGAAGTGTACCAGTTTGAGCACATTATATCCTTCCCATTGAGAAAATAATCATAGCTGGGTGGTGGAGAAGTATCAATAGCATCAGGATCAACAAAGGCTTGTTCTCCAACCACCATGTAATCAGCAGGATCTATCTCATCGGCATGATCTACATCGGCACGAGCAGCAGCAGGAGCCGGCAAGAGAGGGGTGATAACAGACGGCAAGCTGAACAAAGGCTGTAGAAGAATCTCTTCAAACTGTAGACTAGCAGCAATGTCAGCATCCAGATTAGGAGTACTATCATCAGCACTTCCTCCTAACTCCACAACCTCCTTGATTCCAGTAGGGGGAACAATCTGTATTTCAGGGGTGACTGATATTAACTGAGTGTCTGTAGTTTTCTCAGTAAGATGAGTGTCAGCAGTTGTCTCATTAGTCACTTTTTCAGCAAGTTCTCCTCCTGAAACAGATACATCCAATTGTTGAGTGTCCATAGTTGTCTCAACTGGAGCAGGAAGGTCCGCAGATATACCCATCAGAGGTTGAGTGTCTGAAGTTTGCTCAACATGAAATTCCACTATATCTTTGATAGAATCATCGGCATGCCTTCCTTCAACACTACTATCACCCTCAAATACAGATTCTGCAAAGACTTCAGCAGTGGAAGCTTTAGTCATGATAGTTCTGATAGGCATCTTGTCACTATCTGTTGTAAGTGAAGTGGAAGGAGAGTCAGCAGCAGCTTTGTGAGCACAAACCAAATCACCAAACAAATCAGCACCATCATCATTATCAGCATCCGAATCACTGTCAGCAGAATCACCATCGGCAGAATGAACATCGGCATCAGATAATGTCTTGCTGCTGCTGGGAGAAGGAGCTTGAGCAGATCGATCGGCAAGAATTTCGACAGCTATGCGATCGGCATCTTGCTTCAGCAGAAATTCATTGGATTTGTCAATCAAGTCCATAGTGACTTTCTTGACTGATCTGAAGAAGTGTACATTGAGAGGACTGTCAGCAGGAGCCTCGTCATCATTGTAGGTCAGAAGATCTTCATTATTCTCCATTCTGCCTATCTGATAAGGATCAAACTCTGTGAATTGAGAGAGCTGATTGAAAGTCCTGGCGTAGATAATCCATACATCCTGAACCATCATATCTTGTCTAATTCTGTCTTGAAAGAGATAGATCTGGTTCCAGGAAAGTGGTAGGAATTCAAAATACCGACCAAAATTGAGTTTTAGTTCAGCCTCTTTCAACTGCTTGAACTTTGATAGAGGGACAAACTTCTCTTTCCACATATCAGTGCGTCTGTCCAAACTCTTTTGATCAACATAATCAGCAGGATTTCCGGGAGAGACAGTGTCTTTCATCTCTTCATGAAACTGAAGAAGACGACGAATAAAGGGAGGCAGATGGTCAATCGGAAAGACCCATTTCTTGTTCAAGACCTTGTTGGTGAAGGACCAAGGATTCTTGTAGAAGGTGTGGAAAGTTGGGTTTCTGATTGGAGCGCATTTCCTAGGAGTCTGAGACTTGAGCTTCTGAATGACATCCTCAATACTTTTGCCAACGGCAAAGTCATCAGTGAATTCTTCATCCGGAATTTCAACCTTGACAGCAGGATCGGTAGTTAGGGAAGCACCGGCAAGATGAGCAGGGGAAAACCTAATTAGCTTGGCTCTTGGATCAGCAGGAGGAATAGTGGAAGAAGGAACTTCATCGGCAAGCTTCACCTTCTTTATCACCACTTGATCGGCAACCTTTACCAGTTTCCTTTTCTTTGGAGCACCAGGAGTGGAATCGGCAAGAATCCTATCAGTTGAAGGAGCAGGAGTAGAGACTGCTGCTGATTGAGAAGCAACTGAAGGAATGGTCTTTGCCTTTTTCTTCCTCTGAGTAACAACAAGTGCAGGAGCAACAGAGGGGGCATCGGCACTGGAAGCATTCTTTGAAATCCTTTTCCAATCCTTAGCATCAAAGAACTTCAACCTATTGAAAGGCAAGCTGGATGGAAAGCGATCGGCAGCCACTACATGGCATTTCTCCTCAGAATCATACTTATCAACAGATAATGGCATCCTTTTCCAGGATTGGCCTTGTTCTTCAATCTGTCAGAAGCCCACTTATCAGCAGCCGTAGCGATAATCCTGAATATGTAGGCACACCAGTTGAACTCAATCTGCAGAACAATGGCGGCCATAGCTTCAAACTGCACATCAGTAATATTGCTGTGGGATCCAGATCGGCAAATGAGACATCTATCAACTATCTCAGCCAAAGCATAGTATCTTCGGGATAGTGAATCTTCAGATGATTAGTGCCACTAAGCCTTGTGCCAGCACCTCTCATGATAATCCAAGCCCTATCCAGTTCCTGCTCATCAACTAGAGCACTCAACCCTTCATTCCCAAGATTGGGAAAAACTTCAGAGATAGAAGAGGGAGTAAGAGAGATCTGCACGCCCAAAACAGTAGAATTGATGGAGACGATAACGGAGGAGTCAGCACGAGAGCGGACAACAGAAGAGTTGGAGAAGAATTCTTTGACAAGATCCACAAATACTGAACTAACTCCTGATGGAGTGATGAACGAATCAAGCAAGGACCCAATAAGAAGATTCTTCAAGAAAACCCCGTCGGCTTCATCATTGAAGTAGTCGGAGTCAACATAGCCTCCGTAGATATCTTTTTCACCGGACATTGTCTGCAAAATTACTCAAACCACTCTCAATGTTAGAAATAAAGAAAAATCAAACCATAAATGATTAGAAATGAGCAGAGAATAAACATTAACACTTACCAGATTATGAATAGATGAACAAATAAAACGATGAACTGATAATCTGGAAAGAGGAGAGATAGAGAGAATAGAGAGCAGAGAGAAAACAATGGCGGAGAAAAAGCTTAATGGAATTTTGAAAGGCGTTATATATGTTATGGGGGAGAGAGAGAATATGAGAGGGCAAGGGAGAGAAATAACTGTACCTATAGTCTCGGAGACCGTGCGCACGCAAAAATTAATGCGCACACAAATCGGTAAGGTGAACAGTTAAAAGTAAGAGGGATAAAGGGTAAATTAGTCAAAAATAAAATAGAAGTGATGATGACCTGTTTACCTGCTGATGTATCGCATTAAATGGAATACATCTTGACACGATTTTGGATGAGAAAGGTACACACACGTGTCAGGGAGATGGTGTGACCGATGTACCTTTGATTTGATTGCTTACGTCATGTGTCAGGAATCTTAACTTTTGCAGAGACGTGCTGATTTGATTTTATCAATCGGCAAGATATCTGAATCGGCAAAATGATTGAATCGGCAAGATATATAGATAGAATCGGCAAGATGATTTTGACAAAATTTTGATCGGCAAGATTTTGTCGGCATGTTCGTGGTCAGCAAGATAATTGATGCTCTGCTGATTTGATCGGCAGACTAACACAAGTAGCAAAGTTAGCACAATTTTAACCATAAAAATCAATCATACCTAATTCACCTCTGAGGAATTCAAATCTTTTCTGATCCAAGGGCTTTGTTAGTATGTCTGCTCTTTGGAAATCGGTATGGACTTTGAGCAGCACAACATTCCCTTTTTCAACATGTTCCTTCAGGAAGTGGTATTTGATGTCTATGTGCTTGGTTTTGGAATGCATGACCGGATTGTTTGATACTGAAATTGCTGATTGGTTGTCACAATAGATGGGACAAATTTGAGATGGTACTTCATAGTCAACCAGCTGCTGCTTCATCCATAGAATCTGTGAACAGCAACTGCCGGAAGCTATGTACTCAGCTTCAGTAGTGGAAGTGGAAATTGATGCTTGCTTCTTACAGGACCAAGACACCAATCTATCACCAAGAAATTGGCAAGTTCCACTTGTACTCTTTCTGGTCACCCTACAAGCTGCAAAGTCTGCATCTGAGTAACCTATTAGATTGAAAGATGAATCTCTTGCATACCATAATCCAAGGTTAGCAGTGCCACATAAATATTTAATAATACGTTTTACAGCCTGCAGATGGGATTCCCTAGGGTCAGCTTGAAACCTGGCACAAACACAAACAGCAAACATAATATCTGGTCTACTGGCAGTAAGATAGAGGAGTGAGCCGATCATACCTCGGTAGACAGTCATGTCTACTTTCTTACCAGACTCATCCTTATCTAAATGAATGTTAGTGCCCATCGGTGTGCTTTGAGAGTGAGCATTGTCAAAGCCAAACTTCTTGATAAGTTCTTTGGCATACTTGGCTTGACTGATGAATATTCCTTCATGGGTTTGTTTGACTTGAAGTCCAAGGAAATATGTTAGTTCACCCATCATGCTCATCTCGAACTTGCTCTGCATCAGTTTCTCAAATCTCTTGCAAAGTGATTCGTTAGTGGAACCAAAAATAATATCATCGACATAAATTTGAACAAACAATGAATGACCCTTATGCTTGGCAACAAATAAAGTAGTATCGATTTTACCTCGAGTGAAGCCTAAGCCATCGCTAAGTAAGAACTTAGATAGGGTTTCATACCATGCTCTTGGAGCTTGCTTTAGGCCATAGAGAGCTTTCTTCAATCGGTAGACATGATCAGGCTTCTTGGAGTCCTCAAAACCTGGTGGTTGTTCAACATAAACTAGTTCTTGGAGTTCTCCATTCAGGAAGGCACTTTTCACGTCCATTTGATATAGCTTGAATTCTTTGAAGGCAGCATAGGCTAAGAAAAGTCTTATAGCTTCCAATCTTGCAACAGGAGCAAATGTCTCATCGTAGTCGATTCCTTCCTCTTGACGGTAGCCTTTAGCAACTAACCTTGCTTTGTTTCTAATGATTTTCCCAGCTTCATCCAATTTGTTCCTGTAAACCCACTTAGTACCAATAACTTGCTGAGAAGTTGGTCTTGGCACAAGTTCCCATACTTTGCATCTTTCAAACTGATTCAGTTCCTCTTGCATGGCTTCAACCCAACCAGGATCGGCAAGAGCTTCTTCAGTCTTCTTTGGTTCTATATCGGAGACCATAGCAGATGAGAAAAGGCTTTCAGCAAATGCTCTACTAAGGTTCCTTGTTAATCTGGGACCAAAGACATCACCAATCACATTTTCTAATGGATGATCACGAACTGTTCTGACTTCTCTCGGCACATCTTGTCTTACTGATTCTTGTTGTAAGGATTCTAGAGGAGGATCAAGATCAGCAGATGGTGTAGGAGAAGAACTTTGAGTGAGAGGTGGATGAAAGCTTGGAGGATTAGGTCTTATAACAGAAATTGGTTGAGGGCTAGATCTGTCTTCAGGATGATCAGCAGAGTTTGCATCGGCAAACGGATTATGAAATTCATCAGCAGGTTCTGGTTCTGCTGATGAAGGAAAATACGGAGCATCTGCTGATTCTTCTGCTGAAATGACTGGATCAGCAGCTGGTACTTGATCTGCAGGATTAGTATTACTGGATTCACCTGTCTCATGAGCACTAGACACATTAGTACTATTTGGAGCCTTGTCAGACTCTAACAAATCAAATTCATCAAATGTTACATGAACAGATTCAACAATTTTCAAAAGTTTCTTATTGAAAACTCGAAAGGCCTTACTGTGTTTAGCGTATCCAACAAAGATTCCTTCATCAGCTTTCTCATCAAATTTACCTCTGTGTTCTTTTCCATTGTATAGCACGTAACATTTGCAGCCGAATATCTTGAAGAATCCAATGTTGGGAATTCTGCCTCTCCAGAGTTCATAAGGAGTCTTGTTATGGAATTTGTTGATTAGAGATCTGTTCTGGGTGAAGCAGGCTGTATTGATCGCTTCAGCCCAAAAGTACTTCGGCAGCCTGGCTTCGGCAATCATGGTCTTACCAGCTTCAATGAGAGTTCTGTTCTTTCTCTCAACAACACCATTTTGTTGTGGTGTACCGGCAGCTGAGAAGTTGTGGTCTATACCATGATCATCACAGTACTGAGCAATACCATTGTTCTTGAATTCAGTGCCGTTGTCTGATCTCATACTGATGATATCGCTTTCTTTCTGAGTTTGTAGTAGTCTGAATAACTTGGTGGCAACAGCATAGGTGTCATCTTTGTGACTGAAAGTTTCCACCCAAGTATATCTAGAGAAATCATCTACTACAACCAAGGTGTATCTACTTCCCCCGATACTTGCTGTAGATGTGGGGCCAAATAGATCCATATGTAGCAATTGGAGGCACTTAGAAGTTGACATGCAGGGCTTGCTTCGGAAAGATGACTTATGTTGTTTTCCAAGCTGGCAGGCCTTGCATTTCTTTGCTTGATCAGCAGACACTTGAGGCAGACCGGTAACAAGATTTGAACCGGCAAGCTTGGATAGATATTTGATGTTCAAGTGACTGAGTCTCTTGTGCCATAGCCATGAGTTCTCACTATGTTCTTAGCTACAAAACAAACATTAGCAACACCAGTAATAGCACTTAAGTCTACTGCATAAATGTTACCTTTACGTTTGGCAGTGAGAAGAGTTTCATTGGAAGCAATGTCTTTCACATAGCAATTGGAAGTAGTAAATACGCATTGCATTCCTTTATCACAGAATTGTGATATTGATAGAAGGTTATGTTTCAGACCATCCACTAGAGAGACCTTCTGTACAGTAACTGCACCTCTCTTGATGGTACCTATACCGACGATTTTTCCTCTGGCATTATCACCAAACACTACTGGGGGACCTGATGCTTCGATAGTATCGGCAAGAAGATCTGCAAATCCTGTCATATGTCTTGAGTAGCCACTATCTAGAATCCACAAATCCTTGCTTGCACCAGTTGAGGCCATGAAGCATTCCTGAAATAAAACGGTATGCTTATGGTCCCCTTATTCAAGGGTCCGAGGGTTAGTTCCTCTTTGGCAACCACATCTGGCCACCACTTGAGGATGAAACCTCAGTGGGTCCAGATAGGTGCTTCAAGAGGCATTCATGAGCCTTGTGACCATAATCAAAACAATTAGAACATCTCACTTGACTGATAGGCTGTGGAGTCGGTAGAATATCATTCTGTTTAGTCGGTGCATCGGCAGAACTAGGGAATTGAGCAGGCACAAACTTAGTAGGTTTAAAGGTGCCAGTGTTGCCTTTCTTTCCATTCTGTTTACCTTTGGCAGTTACCTTTTTAGGCACTTGTCCATCGGCAGCAGAGGAGGTCAGATCGGCAGCACTTGCTCTGCTGATGTATTCACCAAGAATACCGTTATCGGCAGACTCAGTATCAGCAACCTTAACATATCTTTGTTTGTGCTTATCATTCCTTTTGTTCTGGTTCTTAGGATACTTCATTGCCACAACACTGTATATTGGCTTAGCATCCTTATGCACTGAGTTAACAGGATTACATTCAACTTTCTCATCCTTTTTCTCGGTAGCACAAGTTTCAGTAGAGCTACTGCTGCTGGAATCAAATCCTAACCCAGATTGGTCCTTATATGACATTTGGGTCTGTAGGATTGTTTCAACAGCAACTCTAGATTTTGTGTAAGAATCAACAATCCTTGAGAGATGATTGTTTCTTTTCACAAGATCTTCGATCTGAGCTATCAATACTGCTACTTGGCATTTGAGATCCAGGTTTTCTTTCTTTAAAGAAATAGACTCAAGCTCGTGTCCTTTGAGAACTGAAAGTTCAGACATAAGCGAGCTATTCTCGTTAGAAATTCTTTTGAAATCAGCAGCCATCACATTATGAACGCTACTCAGCTTCTCATGATCGATAAAAAGTTCATCCATTGTCTCTATCATTTCAGCTTTGGATATTTCAGGACAAGGATCAGCTAAAATTTTAGGAGCAGAGGCAATGGGTCCAGGAGAGAAGTCAGGTAGGGAAGAGATGGGTTTTGATATGTTTTTGGCAATGCTAGATTGTTCATTGAATAATAGTTTTCTGGTCATCGGTAAGGATTTTGATTTGATGGTGGTAAATTGAGAAGAGTTACACTGGCCATAGAGTGAGGTTCCCACTTGGTGTACTTTGTATCCATATGGGTTTTCAGCTTTGACACTTATTTCTTTGAAGTGTGGTTGAGGTCTTCCAGCAGATTCTTCTTTGACTGGAGTTCTTGGTGGAGATGGATCTCGGTAGACTAGAGTCGGCAATGATGATACATAGGCATCTTCCAAATCTAGGGCGACAAAACTTACATCGGCATCTTCATCTTCATCGGCATCTTCATCGGAATCAGTTTCACACCAAACCGGCAAGGCCTTTTCTGTGCTTTCATCGGCAACAAACTTCTAGACTTAGGATGTCTCTGGTTGAATGACTTCCTCATGTATTCATATTTTGGTTGAGGACATTTAGAAGCAAAGTGACCAGGTTTTCTGCAGTTGAAGCAGACCAGATCACCTTTGTTGTTCTTTCCATCGGTAGCACTAGTAGAGGGCTTATTGTAGCTTGCTGGTTTCTGAAATGGTGGTGTGAAGGATTTTGGTTGCTGGTAGTTTCCTTTCTGCATCCTTTTGAAGTCTTTGAACCTTTTGTAGTTCCTAGCGAAGGCAGCAAATTCATCTTCTTCTATAGGTTTTTCTGAGGTTATTTCATGGGTATTGGAACTGCAGGATGTTTGAGGTGGATCTATAGGAGGGAATTTGTTTGAAGGAAAGGATATCTGTGACTGAGCTGATAGAGACAAGTTTTGAAATTTTTGTCGAGAACGTTAAGTTTTTGCAGTTCTCTCTCATACAGAAATAGACTAGACACAAGATTCTGAATAGAAGTCTTGTTTAAGTCTCTCACTTCTCTAACAGCGGTGACCTTAGTATGATACTCATTTCCCAAAGAACTTAGAAAACGAATAATAAGATCTTTCATAGTATAAACTTTACCTAATGAAGCACATAAATTACTTACCTCGCAAAATCTGTCGTAGGCACTCCTTAGTGATTCACCATCTTGTTTCTTGAAGGATTCAAACTCAGCAATGCATCGTAGAGTCTGTTGTCCTTCACCTGCTCGTCACCTTCAAAGTATGCAAGGAGCTCGTTCCAGCATTCTTGAGCCGTGGAGCACAAGTCAATAAGTTTGTATTGCTTGTCATCCAAACCACAAGAGATAATGTGGCATGCTTTTCCATCTAGGGCAGCAGAAAGTTTGTCGTCGTCGGTCCATTCCTCTCTGGGTTTCTCAATCAAAGTTTCATCAATCTGAACATGGGTTTCCTGTTCAGTTTCTCGATCAGCATGTTGTGTCAGCGGAGTGGAGGGAATAGGTCTGTAGGTGGTTGAAACTTTTAACGGAATGATTGGACCACCTTCTATGACCTTCATCAACCGGTCATCGATTGAGTTCATATACTTTATCATACGAGATTTCCAGACACCAAACTCGTTGACATTCAACAATGGAATGGTGGTGATGTTGAATGACTGCATGATTTTTCCTGCCATGGTATCGGCAAACAAGCTGCAAAGCTTGGAAATTCTTTCAAAATTCCAAGCTCTGATACCAATTGTTAGGCCCAATTGGTAGGAAAATAGCTAGAGGGGGGTGAATAGCCTAGTTAAAACATTTTTTAAAGAAACACTTTTATAAATGTAAAGTCACTTATCAGATTGCAAACTATTATCAGTAAGCGCAGCAGAGAAGATATGACTTGTTTTAACTCACACAAAATCAGTTTATAAAAAGATTTTGAGAGCTTGGTTTAAACACAAAGTAGTTTCTAAAAGTTCAATGCAGTTTCAAGAGATTGGTCAATGGAAATGATGATGAGTCAGCAAGAACAGTAATGATTTACCGGTGATAGAGTTCCAACCGGCAAGGACAGTAAGTAACAGAGGACACAGAGATTTGGAGAGGTTCACAGTGTAAATACTGCTACGTCCTCTACCAAGTTTGGTCAGAACTTGGATTTGGTTAAGAGCACTATTAAATATCCCTAGTCTATTACAAGAGCGGCTTTGCCGGATACAAAGACTAAATTCTAGAGATAGTTTAATGAATCGTAAAGCAAATATCTGACCAAGTGTATTTGAGCGGCAAGTTCAAAAGAACTTATCTCACTCAGGTGGGTGTGTGAAAACTCAGACAACGTATTCTTAAAATAATCTAGTTCGGGAATACTAACAGTGTTGTAGAGTTTGTGCACAAGTGTATGTCCTATTAAATGATCTAATGATTATCTGGACAAGGAATGTTTGAGCTTCAATGAATGCTGCAAACAACCAACTCTCTTCAATGCACTAAAATCACCAACCATCTTCAATGCACTAAGTCCTCTATTTATAGGAGGAGTTAATGTCTTAGCTTGTTGAAGAAGGATAACATTTGAATTTCCAGCTGGGTAAGTGAGGAGCATTTAATGCAGTATCCTTGGCATAATGGCGAAGATACGCGTGCCTAAAAAGTCTGATGGTAAAGACCCCTTTGTCTCAACCGGTTACCTGC
>JAOWBW010000209.1:216954-265442 GCA_026119855.1 Campanula takesimana
AGACGTCATAAAATATTTTTAGGAAAATTTTTCGAAATGTCCTTTCATAAAAGTTTCATATAACCAAACACATTAACTTGGAACTTGACTTCATTCCACACAAACATACTTTCACATTCAAAAACACTTAGCCATAAGGCTCACACCCTTTACTTACAAATTTACAAATCCCCAACATGTTCCAAAAATAGGTGATACAAAGATGAAGTCACGGTACACTACCCAAAAGGTTATACATTTATATAATGTAGCCTTTACAACCAAACTTACTTTCCCAAAATGTCTTACTCAAAATCATACCTTGACGTCCTCCCTTGAAGTGACCTATCCCCTGGGCTCTCCTTTATCTAAAACAGTAAACAAATAAGGGTGAGAATAAATCTCAGTAAGCTACTAAAATGCAACTACGTTACATGCTGAAATGATACTCGAAATTGAACAATGTCAATAAAGATCCACATAGCACATAACATGAGAGACTCCCTATCGCCAACCGTCCCATACCAGTTGGAAATAACGACCAACTCATCATACCACACATAAGGCGAAAATAAACACTCATACGTGGATACTAAGCCAAGGTTCTTGAATCAAACATATAACCATCTGAGAGGTATCAACTGAGCAGCACCAAAGGGCTGAAACCGGTTCATGAACCAAACAACAACAACAACAACAACAACAACAACAAGAGGGGAAAATGACACATAGTCATAACCTAAAGTGCCCAACGTTTGGCCTAAGGAAGGGGGTTAAAAATGGGAAACCAATGATAGAAGCCTTACAATGAACTTGGCTCGTGTGCCATTGTAATCCCTACCACTGCCCGATATCATAAACAATGGGAAACCAATGATAGAAGCCTTACAATGATGTAATCCCTACCACTGTCCCGACACCACAACAAGAAGTACCAGCTGAACTTTACACAAGAGCACAGTAATGAATACTTGCTTGAATAACAACCAGGGGCAATGATTCCAAAGTAGGGAATCAAGCCAAACACATCACAAAGATGAACCAATCCAACACACATCAAAAGATGTTCAACAATACCCCATGTAACACTTATTCACATTCCATAACACATTTGTTCACAAAGGAACCAATTTCAAACACTAGGGTGTTCCACAACAACCCTCTAGGTACTCTAGGATATCACCTAAGACCTAGACCAAACTTGAACTTTAAATCACTTGAAATGGAACACTTAACTTTTCCAACAACCCTGGGCGGTCGCCCACACCAGCCTGTGCGGCCGCCCAAAATGCTCTGTCCCACGACCAAAATCTTTCAGATAAATGTGCGGCCGCACGCCCTATTTGGGCGGCTGCCCAACACACCCGCCAGACATAAAACTTGCTAATTTTACTCCTTTCGTTTCACCGTCCCAAAAGTACGAACCAACATCTATCTTACCAAACATAATTCAACCCAACTGAGTTATACAACACAAATATGACTTCTTTACACAACCAACATCAACTTTCCAAATACTCCCTTTGTCCCAAAATTACAAGTATCACAAATATTATTCAAATCACAAAATTAACAAGTACAAGTATCAAGTATAGCATATATGACCATTTTAATATTTAAAGGGGAATTAGTAACTTACCTATTTCCGGAAAAAGTATCGCTGAAATAAGTTTTGTTCGGATAGAAATGACCTACTCGACGCCCTGATCATTTTTATATAATTAGTTTTTAAAACGGGTAAGTAGATAAAAAGAATTAAATCGAAATGAGTTGAACTTACCTTTTCTTTTTAACCCTAGGAACGTACGGGAGAGTTGCAGAACATATCAACACAGAGAAAGAAAGAGAAATTTGCTTATAAAGGGTTTTTACCCACAAATTACATTTTGGTCACCCGACTTTCATTTTCCACACTTAAACCCCTGAAGTTACATTTTCACAAAGGACCCTAAAGTTCCAACTTAATCATTTAACTCCTTTAACCTTTATTATTACTAACTAAGTAAATAACACAAATAATCAAGTAAGATATGAAATTCATCAAATATGATGCAACACATAAAATGCACATATAATGTCAAATAAAAATCCCAAAATATAAAATAATTAGGGACGGGTTGTGGGGTCGCTACAATCACTCCCCCTTAAAGAAAATTCGTCCCGAATTTTAAAATAACTTACCAAACAAATCAAATAACCAAGGATATTTTCCCTCCATTTCATCTCGAAGCTCCCAAGTAGACTCCTCAACATTATGGTTTCTCCATAGAACTCTAAAAAGAGGAATACTCTTAGTTCTCAGTTCTTGAACTTTAGAATCAATTACCTGAACTGGATGCTCCTCATACGACATACTGGGTTCAATATCCTCAGGTATCTCAGATAACACATGAGATGGATCATACACATACTTTCTAAGCATAGAAACATGGAACACATTATGAATCTTGTCAAGAGAAGGAGGTAACGCAAGACGATAAGCTCGATCTCCAACTCTTCCCAAAATCTCAAAAGGACCTACGAACCTTGGTGCTAGCTTGCCTTTCTTCCCATATCTTTTAATTCCCACTTTTGGAGAAACTTTCAAAAACACAAAATCACCCTTTTCAAACTCAAGGTCTCGCCTCCGGTGATCAGCATAACTCTTTTGACGAGTCAATCGATCCCGAATAAGCTTAACCTTCTCAACTGAATCATTAACCATATCAATACCCCAAATCTTTGCTTCCCCAACTTCATCCCAACAAATAGTTGAACGACACTTTCTTCCATACAATGCTTCATAAGGAGCCATCCCAATACTCGACTGAAAACTGTTGTTATAAGCAAATTCTACGAGAGGCAAATGAATATCCCAAGAATATGCAAAATCAACCGAACAAGCTCTCAATATATCCTCAAGAATCTGAATGGTCCTTTCTGACTGGCCATCTGTTTGAGGATGAAAAGCAGTACTGAACTTTAATTCTGAACCCAAAGCCTTCTGAAATGATTCCCAACACCGAGAAGTGAATCTAGGATCCTGATCAGAAACAATGCTAACTGGCACTCCGTGCAACTTCACTATCTCATTAATGTACAACGTAGCAAGCCTTTCCATCGAATAACCAATCTCAATAGGTAAGAAGTGAGAAGACTTTGTTAATCTGTCTACAATCACCCAAACTGCATCATGCCTTCTTCTAGTACGAGGTAACCCTGATACAAAATCCATAGTAACATGTTCCCATTTCCATTCCGGAATTTCTAATGGTTGAAGCAATCCCGTAGGCCTTTGATGTTCAGCTTTCACTTGTTGACTAGTCAAACACTTCGACACATAATCCGCTATCTCCCACTTCATGTTGTTCCACCAAAACTGTTGCTTCAAATCTTGATACATTTTGGAACTACGGGATGAATAGTATACCTCGACTTATGACCTTCCTCAAGAACTTGGAGTTTAATCCCATCAACATTAGGAACACACAATCTACCTCTGAAAGTCAATATTCCTTCAGAACTGAGAGAAAAGTCTTCAAATCTGTCATCTTTGATCTTTCCCACAACCTTCACTAACTCGGGGTCATCTTTCTGAGCATCCTTGATTTGTTGAATTAAGGTTGGCAATACTATGATATTCAAAAATATAGCCCCATGCCTCGATTCATAAGGACACAAATCTAGAGCATCCTCTAACATCTTCCATTCCCGTACCATCAATGAAGTTACATAAGACTTCCTACTAATAGCATCAGCTACCACATTTTCCTTGCCCGGATGATAAGAAATGGTGCAATCATAATCCTTCAATAGCTCCATCCATCTTCGTTGTCTATTATTCAACTCTTTCTGGGAGAAAAAATACTTCAAACTCTGATGATCTGTAAAAATCTCAAACTTTGCTCCATATAGATAATGCTTCCATTTGTGTAACGCAAAAACAATAGCTGCAAGCTCCATGTCATGGGTCGGATAATTCTGCTTACTAGGTGTTAACTTCCTTGAAGCATACGCAATTACCTTCCCACTTTGCATCAGAACACACCCCAAGCCTTCTTTTGAAGCATCACTATAAATTACCAATTCATCATTCCCATTAGGCAATGCAAGAATAGGAGCGGTGGTCAACCTTTTCTTTAACTCTTCAAAACTAACTTGACATTGGTCATCCCACACATATGGAACATTCTTTCGAGTCAACTGAGTCAATGGTGTAGCAATCTTAGAAAACCCTTCAATGAATCTTCTATAGTACCCAGCTAACCCCAAGAAACTTCAAATTTCTGTAACTGATTCTGGCCTCTTCCAATTCACAATAGCTTCAATCTTTGATGGATCAACAGATATACCTCTATTAGAAACCACATGTCCCAGAAAAGAAACTTCATCAAGCCAAAAAGCACACTTTCTGAATTTTGCAAACAACTGCTTCTCCCGAAGAATAGATAGAACCATTCGCAAGTGTTTCTCATGTTCTTCCCGAGACTTGGAATAAACAAGGATGTCATCAATAAACATAACCACAAAAGAATCAAGATAAGGCTTGAAAACCCGATTCATCATATCCATGAAAACAGCTGGAGCATTTGTTAACCCGAAAGGCATAACAAGAAATTCATAATGACCATACCTACTACGAAAAGCAGTCTTAGGAATGTCTTCTGAGTGAATCTTCAACTGATGATACCCACTCCTCAAATCAAGCTTCGAAAAGACAACTGACCCTTGGAGTTGATCAAATAAATCATCAATGTGAGGCAAAGGATATTTGTTCTTTACAGTCACCTGATTCAGTTTTCTATAGTCAATGCATAGTCTCAAGGACCCATCTTTCTTCTTTACAAACAACACAGGAGCTCCCCAAGGTGATACACTGGGTCGAATGAAACCCCTATCAAGTAACTCTTGCAATTGAACTTTTAACTCCTTTAATTCAGCTGGAGCCATTCTGTAAGGTAATTCAGATATCGGGGTAGTACCTGGAAGTAAGTCAATACAAAACTCGATCTCCCTATCAGGAGGCATAGAATACTCAGTAGAGAACACATCAGGAAACTCTTTCACAATATGCACATCCTCTATTTCAGGCAACTTTTTAGTGGTATCAAGAACACTAGCCAAGTACCCCGTACAACCACGATGCAACAACTTTCTAGCTTTCACATAAGAAATAATACGAATTCCCTTACCTAAAGGAACAACCTCAAAAGTAAATTCAGGCACATCAGGAATAGAAAATATAACCACCTTTTTATAACAATCAACTGAAGCATGGTATTTACTCAACCAATTCATTCCCAAGATAATATCAAAATCTTGTAATGGCAAAACAACTAAATCAGCAAATAAAACATGCTCCCAAATATGCACATCACAGCCATGTAACACCTTATTAGTCACCAAACACTCCCCTATTGGAGTAGACACTTCTAACACATAAGGTAGAGATTCAGAAGAAACATGAAATCGAGAAGCAAAATGCACAGACACATAAGAATGCGAAGAGCCAGGGTCTATAAGTGCACGTGCCCTCAAACTAGACACAGAAATTATACCTCCTATCACGTTAGAAGAATTTGAAGCCTGTTGTTGGTTGATAGCAAAAACACGACCTTGCACTTTAGGCTTCCCTGAGGCATCCCTCTTCTGACCCTGAGACGGTCCTGCTCCACTCCCATATGGTACAATCCTTGCTCTTAGACAATCCTTCTGAAAATGGCCAAGCTGACCACAATTCAAACACTTTCCCTGCTTCTTCCATCGCTCTTCAGTATGCCCTTCCTTCTGACAGTAATTACAAATCCTTCTACTTTGATTTCCAGAGACATTACCTTGATTTCTAATAATTGGTTACCCTTGCGGTTGACTTCTAAATTGTGATGGTGTTCCCTGACCTCCTCGAATATCACCACGATGTGGTTGAGGTCTTCCTTGTCCTTGTCTTCCTGTCCCTGCCAATTCAATTTTCCTCTTATGTTCCTCTATATCATGCTCCACCTGATATGCTCTATCAACAGCATCTTTAAAATCTTGCAACTTGTGGGATACTAGTTGACTTCGAATCACAGTTTTCAAACCCTTTACAAATCTAGTTGCCTTCCTTTCCTCAGTTGCCACCAAGTGAGTGCAATACCTGGATAACTCCGTGAATTTGGACGTATACTGAGCCACAGACATAGTATTCTGCTCCAAGTTAAGAAACTCCATTTCCTTCTTGTCTTGATCCACCCGAGGAATGAAATGTTCCTTGAAGTTCCTCAGAAAATTCTCCCAAGTATAGGCTACATGATTCTCATCCCAATTTGCTTTCAAAGCTCTCCACCAGTGCTCAGCAGCTCTACTCAGTTTATAGGTAGCAAACCTGACTTGTTCCTCATCAGTACATCTCAAGACATCAAATATTTTCTCTATCGACTCTATCCACCTCTCTACCTTTATTACCTCTGGTTCTCCTTCATAACCCATTGGTTTCATCTTCAGGAACTGTTCTAACCCATATCTCGGAGGTGTTTGTTCTCCTCCTTGCCTCTGATCATTTAAAGCTTTCATTGCTGCTTCGAACATCCCTTGAAACATGATTCAGGCCTCTTCTCTGGCATCCCCTTGCCCTGAAGAACCAGCCTGATCTCCTTCAGTTTCACCCATTTTCAATAAGTACCTGCATAAGACACTCAACGTTACTCACTCTATACACAACTACCCTCCTAGGTCACTTAGTCATTCTAGACCATCTACAACCTAGCTCTGATACCAACTGTCGCGCCCCGTACCCGTGGTCCTACTTGGCCCCACGCTCGAGACATGCGCGGAAGATGTCATAAAACATTTTTAGGAAATTTTTTCGAAATGTCCTTTCATAAAAGTTTCATATAACTAAACACATTTACTTGGAACTTGACTTCATTCCACACAAACATACTTTCACATTCAAAAACACTTAGCCATAAGGCTCACACACTTTACTTACAAATTTACAAATCACCAACATGTTCCAAAAATGGGTGATACAAAGATGAAGTCACGGTACACTACCCAAAAGGTTATACATTTATATAATGTAGCCTTTACAACCAAACATACTTTCCCAAAATGTCTTACCCAAAATCACACCTTGACGTCCTCCCTTGAAGTGACCTATTCCCTGGGCTCTCCTTTATCTAAACAGTAAACAAATAAGGGTGAGAATAAATCTCAGTAAACTACTAAAATGCAACTACGTTACATGCTTAAATGATACTCGAAATTGAATAATGTCAATAAACATCCACATAGGACATAATATGAGAGGCTCCCTATCGCCAACCGTCCCATACCAGTTGGAAATAACGACCACCTCATCATACCACACATAAGGCGAAAATAAACACTCATACGTGGATACTGAGCCAAGGTTCTTGAATCAAACATATAACCATCTGAGAGGTATCAACTGAGCAGCACCAAAGGGCTGAAACCGGTTCATGAACCAAACAACAACAACAACAACAAGAGGGGAAAATGACACATAGTCATAACCCAAAGTGCCCAACCTTTGGCCTAAGGAAGGGGGTTAAAAATGGGAACCAATGATAGAATCCTACAATGAACTTGGCTCGTGTGCCATTGTAATCCCTACCACTGCCCGATATCATAACCAATGGGAAACCAATGATAGAAGCCTTACAATGATGTAATCCCTACCACTGTCCCGACACCACAACAAGAAGTACCAGCTGGACTTTACACGAGAGCACAATAATGAATACTTGCTTGAATAACAACCAGGGGCAATGATTCCAAAGTAGGGAATCAAGCCAAACACATCACAAAGATGAACCAATCCAACACACATCAAAAGATATTCAACAATACCCCATGTAACACTTATTCACATTCCATAACACATTTGTTCACAAAGGAACCAATTTCAAATACTAGGGTGTTCCACAACAACCCTCTAGGTATTCTAGGATATCACCTAAGACCTAGACCAAACTTGAACTTTAAATCACTTGAAATGGAACACTTAACTTTTCCAGCAACCCTGGGCGGTCGCCCACACTAGCCTGTGCGGCCGCCCAAAATGCTCTGTCCCACGACCAAAATCTTTCAGATAAATGTGCGGCCGCACGCCCTATTTGGGCGGCCGCCCAACACACCCGCCAGACATAAAACTTGCTAATTTTACTCCTTTCGTTTCACCATCCCAAAAGTACGAACCAACATCTATCTTACCAAACATAATTCAACCCAACTGAGTTATACAACACAAATATGACTTCTTTACCCAACCAACATCAACTTTCCAAATACTCCCTTTGTCCCAAAATTACAAGTATCACAAATATTATTCAAATCACAAAATTAACAAGTACAAGTATCAAGTATAGCATATATGACCATTTTAATATTTAAAGGGGAATTAGTAACTTACCTATTTCTGGAAAAGTATCGCTGAAATAAGTTTTGTTCGGATAGAAATGACCTACTCAACGCCCTGATCATTTTTATATAATTAGTTTTTAAAACGGGTAAGTAGATAAAAAGAATTAAATCGAAATGAGTTGAACTTACCTTTTCTTTTTAACCCTAGGAACGTACGGGAGAGTTGCAGAACATATCAACACAGAGAAAGAAAGAGAAATTTGCTTATAAAGGGTTTTTACCCACAAATTACATTTTGGTCACCCGATTTTCATTTTCCACACTTAAACCCCTGAAGTTACATTTTCACAAAGGACCCTAAAGTTTCAACTTAATCATTTAACTCCTTTAATATTTATTATTACTAACTAAGTAAATAACACAAATAATCAAGTAAGATATGAAATTCATCAAATATGATGCAACACATAAAATGCACATATAATGTCAAATAAAAATCCCAAAATATAAAATAATTAGGGACGGGTTTTGGGGTCGATACAAATCAGATCCTGGAGAGTCTCACTGGATTGCAGTCAAGACGATTCTTAAGTACTTGCGAAGGACTAAAGACTCGTTCTTGGTATATGGAGGTATGGAAGATGATCTTGTTGTAAATGGTTACACAGATGCAAGCATCCAAACCGATAAGGATAATTCAAGATCGCAATCTGGATTTGTGTTTATACTTAATGGTGGTGCTGTTAGCTGGAAGAGTTCTAAGCAGAGTACCGTAGCTGATTCTACAACTAAAGTTGAGTATATAGCTGCATCCGATGCTGCTAATGAGGCTGTTTGGATTAAGAAGTTCATTGGTGAACAAGAGGTGGTTCCTAGCATTGCTAATTTAATAGACCTTTATGGGTATTCCGCAAGCGAAGCATGATGGTCATGTTAGGTCTATGGGTATTCGATACATTAATGAGGCTTAGTGCAAGTGGGAGATTATTGGTGTGTATGCCCTAGGCACGTTATTTGAACGATTAATGTTATCATTTGCATTACGCTTTAATAAAGATATTGAATGTTTAATTATTATATCTTTTTCAACTTTATTATAATAATCTCTGTGTCTGATAATTATGATTAATTATTAGTATAAGATTAATAGATAATCATATGATAATTATGTGTATACGATACAATTAGACTTATGGGTATTTGTTGGAGAAAAAATACTGGAATGACCCCTATGAGATTTATGTCATGGTCAAATGTCATAATTAAGTCTCATATAGTTATATCACTGGAATCTCTAGACCTGAGATTATTATAGTCTTCCACATAATGAACATTACGTTTGACATTTTCAAATGTTACCCTTAACTGGGTAGCTATAAAGAATATGATTGGCGTAATCGGAATCATGTAGGGAAGGGTAATAAGTCAAGATGGTATTTGTTCCTCGTCAAGAGAGATGTCAAGCTTTGGCCACTCGATGAATGGTATTGATGAAATGCGTGGCCATACTCAACTGAATTGATTGGATCAATGTCATTTGTATTATCAATACATTCGGGATCGAGAAAGCATTGAACAAGGTAAGTTGACCATTGACCATGGCTTAAGTTCAATAGACATCACGTAACAAACAGATTGTGTTATGTTCTATTTTAGGAAACTTTGGATTAAAATTTATACTAATTGGGTAGTCATAATGGCTTGCTAGAGTCCGCTTATGACTTACGAGGTTTGAATGGTTCGGACTCGTTGCCAACTTAGTATAATCTTATTGGGTCACATACGCAAAACGGATAAATTAAAAGAGCGAAAAATGAGGCAGAAAAGAGGAGGGGCCGTACGGTACACTAGGAGCCGCACAACTTCCTAGGCGCCGTACACCCCCCCCCCCCAGCACTGCTATTTATTTTTGGTCTTTTCTTGTTGGACAAGAAGACCTAAGTCCTAAAAGGTTTTGAAAACCTCTTGTATATAATGTAGACAACCGGGAATTGTTCCCATAACATTAATTTTGGAAATCACAAACTCTTTCTTGGAGAGAGAGAATACATATAATATACTTGGGTTATTGAGTTTGATTATTCCCAATTATCAAACTTAAATAATCATAGGAGCAATTTAAGAATCGTTCTTCACCAAAGTTTTTCAATCTGAAGGACCTAGCAGTAAAGTTCAAGAAGCATTCTTGAATCCGTTCGAAGTGTGGACCACCGGTAGAGGGTGCTCATCTTAGGATCTACATCCAAGTTTTCGCATCTCGATCTACAAGGGTTAGTTTCTTTCATCTTTATATTATGAATTATTGAACATAACGGATCTAGGCTATTGGGTTTTTCATGTGATGTTTCCGCCGCACATGATTGCACAAAACCCAACACATTCCATTATGTCTACCCAATGAATCAATTTGGGAAAGCTAAAGGAAAGGAAATAGCTACAGATAAATCATCTTCTAGCAAAACCATTCTTGAAACAAGGCGCGCTCCATCTACGAGTGAACATTATACGCCTAGGACCTACGTGCCTCATCGCCGTGCGCCTCCAAGCCCTTTGCACGCTCCTAGAAAAAGCGCTCCAAAATTTCAAAAGAAAGATTTTGTTAAGGCTAATTCATCTGACCCAATTAAGAATGCTATCCCAAAGAAAAGTAAGGTGTTTATGAAAACTCATGTGATTGGTGGCTTTCATCATTGTTCAGTTTGTGATTGTTCTGGTCATAAGGCTGTGGAATGCCTTTTGCGATTCACTCCCAATGCCAAAGGATGTAAAAATCCTAAGGTCAAACAAGATTGGGTTGTCAAAGTTGCTAACCCTAGGACCCAAAAAGGAATAAGGGGACCTGCTTTAATGTTTAAATTTCAGGTTCTTTGCTTCATGGATGGATCTTCAAAAACTAAAACGTATGAATGGATTCTTGACAGTGGATGTTCTAGACACATGACTGGAGATAGCATTTTACTTGAAGATGTTGTTGTATATTATTCCCTAGGCCCTTGAGAAAGGCCTATGCGTTACATCATAGCTTCAATGTTATAGAGATAACAAACCCGATTATTATATCTTTTGCATGTTTATTAAAATAATCATGTCCCTAGCACTTATGAAGAGCTAGCATGAGTTTAATGGATAATCATATGATGATTATGGTGCAAAGAATGCGGACTAAACTTGTGAGTACTTATTGGAGAACAAGGTACTGGATAGACCCGTTATGAGATTTATGTCATGGTCAAATGTTACAATTAAATCTCATGATAGTCATACCATTTGAATCCTTAGACCTAAGATTATCATGGTCTTCCACATGATGAATATTATGTTTGACGTACTCAAACGCTACCCTTAACCGGGTGGTTATAAAGGCTACGATTGGCATAATCGGATTCTTGTAGGGAAGAATGATAAGTCAAGATGGGATTTGTCCCTCTCTGAAGAAAGATATCTGCTTGGCCACTCGATGAGTGAGATTGATGATAGTGCATGGCCATGCCCAAATGAATTGATGTGTTCAATGTCATTTGCTCATATCAATCTACTCAAGATCGAGAAAGCATTGGACAACATAAGTTGACGTGGACCATGAATTATGTCCAATATGATATCGAGTGACAAAGGGATTGTGATATGTTCTACAAGGTAACTTTGGACTTTCAAAGTTATACTAATGGGTAGTCATAATGGCTTGCTAGAGTCCGCTTATGACTTACAGGTTCTGAATGGTTCGGACCCGTTTCCAACTTAGTATAATCCTATTGGGTCACACACAACAGAACGGATTGGGAAAAGGCTAAAAATCTAGGATTTTAGGATACTGACAGTACGGCCAGATAGGTGGCGTACGGCTCCATAGGAGCCGTACGGATCCCTTCCCGATTCTGGATAGTTTGTTCAGATTTCTTGTGTGACAAGGAATCCCGATCCCATAAGGAATTATGTCAAACCCTCATATAAATATATATAGCCGGGTTTGACAGCCTCTAATGTTGATTTTGGAAATCATAACACATTTTTTTAGAAATAATAAAATATAGAAATCATTTCAATAATCAAAGAAGCAAAATAATTCCTATGAAGAAATCATTTCTTCACCAAGCCTTGGATCTAGAAATCAATCAAGAAGCTGTTCTTGATTCCGTTCTACGTGTGGATACCGATAGAGGGTGTTTGCTTTAGCACCTTAAAGTTTGTGTTCATGGATTCGATCTTAAAGGGTTAGTTTTTTTCATCTTGTGTTTAATCTAATCAATATGGATGGATCCATGGCTCATGGGTGTTTGATTTCATATGTTTATTCCACTGCGTATGATTCATAAAAACCCAACAGTGGTATTAGGGCCCCGTTCATCGTTGATTATTTTAATATATCATGTTGAATTGTTTAATTTGATTATATGATTTGCATGATAATAAGATGAATATGTGATTAAGGTTTATGAGCATGATTAGATGGGGATTATGTGATTATTATATTGATGTGATCTATATAAATAATTACATGTTAGGGTTATCAATAAATAATTAGATTATGTGTATTGATAATTTAGATCTAATTTTTATATGTAAAAAATTGTTTATTCATGATATTGATTAGATATATTTAAATTCGTAAGTCTGTAAATTCGTGTTTGTTTAATCTGATTAATGCATGAACACGATAATGGAATTGATCGAATTTAAAAATTCTGGAAATCTGTGAATCAGGAAAAGGGCACCGTATGGCGCCTTAGGAGCCGTACGGCTCCTAATCTGCCGTACGGCGCCCTAGGGTTTCTGGGCAGAATTGTTTTGTTTTTGGGTTTTCTGATTGTTCTGTAAATCGTTTACAGAATTCGAATCAGGAACTGAATCTGGTTTCAGATGGCAGATTTTTGAAACCGTGTTTTTCCTAAAATATGATTTAATCCAGAAAATTGCAGAAATTAGAGTTCTGAAGAGTTCATAATTGTTGTAGTTTATGAAATTGAAGAGACAATGAATGATCTTGAAACAAGTTACTTATCTATACGGAAATGTGGATGCCTCTTGGTTTAGTTTCAGCCGTATGGAATAACTACTTGGTTTCTTGGCTTAGTTTCAGCCGTACGTTTTGTGCTCTCAATCTATAGATGTTCTGCGAAAACAAAAAGGTTTCAGAATTTATCCTTATAAGCAAAGTGCAAATTGTTTGCAGAGAAGGAAACTAAATTTGGATTAATTCATTGTATGGACCAATGGCAGGCTTGCGCCTTGTTTCTGGGAATACGAATGAAATATTCAGTCTATAATTTGTTTACAGAGAATTTAGATTCCATCCCCATAATTTTGCTTCATAATTAAATCACAAGATTTTGCTCCTGTTAATTAATTTGATTAGTTAACATTCATTATGAAAAGACTATATTATATTATGTTTGACATAATTAAATATATGATGCATGTCTCTATGTAAATAAACCTTCATAAAACTTAAGTCATGTGCCAATCCATGATTAAAACACTTGTGACTATATGGGTAGTATTATGTGGGTTACGCCCTAGCGTAGGCGCATTAATTCTATTCATATATAAGCAAGATGAGGAAACAGTGATTCCTATACGTTTAAAATGATTTGACTTAATTAGGCTATCAAAACAGTTTTGGGCCTAAGGCACAGATGAGATTAAAATATGTTAGACATAAGATGTCTAAAATCTCATAAAGAATCTAAGAGTCACATATGATGTGATTGATAAGAAGTTATCTACCTAAATAACTTGATTTTGAGCAGTCGTGCCCTAGCCGACTCAAAGTTAAGTGAAATATGGATCTTAGCCCACTTAAATTATATTATACAATTATTGTATTTGAAGGTGTATAATTTAGTCAGAGTATTTATGAAATACTTTATATATCTCGTAACGATCATGGTATGAAATATAGGTGTATATTAATTTGCATATTTGTGTAGAATGTTTTAAACTATAATCATGTATAATTACTGCGATAGACACCACTTAAAGAGAATAAGATTAACTTCTTTGACTTAGTCATGAGCTTAAGAATTGTTCTAAAGCAAGATCAGAAGTTAAGCATTCTTTACCTATCGGGTTCATATTTGTTTTGAACAATGTTGAGATGTTCCTACTTTAATTAGAAATATTATTTTCATTCCTTCATTAAAATATTACGAATAATTCTTATTTCGAATAAGAAAGTGTTCCATTAAATATGATTTGCTTTATTATATTGCTAATCATATAATGAGACTTTATATCCTTATCTTGAAGAACGAAATAATGAGTATAACATAAATAATAGAAATATGAATCTAAGAATGTAAGCGTTACATCTTATGTCACGACCTGAAATCTAGGCTTTATTTTATTGGTAATAAATAATCATTATTTATTTATTTGCTTATTTATTTATTTAAATTATTATTTATTTAAGTAATTAGGTGTGCATTCTATGTGTTATAATAATTATGCCTAGCATTTTATTTGAGTCATTTGGGTTAGTGTAATATTGTTGGGTCTTAATTATTAGTAGGGAGTGTAAGTAATTGTGTGTAGTGTGAGAGAGGGGGCCTAAGTGTAAGTTTTTTAAAAAAAAGGTTTTAACTACTCCCTCCCTACTCCTCCTCTTCTCCCTTACCTCTTCCATCACCCTACTCCCTCATTCTTCATCTTCCAGCACAAATCTCTCTCTCTCCTCCATTGGGTAAGTTTCTCATTCTCTTTATCTTCTCTCTTAATTTTATTCATCTTCTCCTTGTTATCTCTCATTTCTTAAAACATGAACCTTGTTTAGATCGTCGATAGGATCGCGTAGAACCAAAAAGAATTGAATTCCGTCAACTTTGAGATTTATCAAGTAAGCTACTTTTCCCCCATTTTGATGCTAAAATGTTCATATCATGTTTATATGATGTTTGATGTGTTATATTTGAAGTTTGATTGAGTTTGGAATTTATTGGGAATTTATTTTGAGTTTTGATCAAAAATGGTGAAATCTTGAATGTGGGGATTTGGTCTTGATCTTGGTTGATAAATGATGTTATCTAGGTCCTCATCCTAGTTATAAGTTGTTGTGGTTCATATTTATGCTAGGTGGAAGATTGATGGTGTTTGATTTTGAGTATTTGGTGTTTTGGGTCAAAATTTGGTAATGTCCAGCTCTGTTTCCCGACCTTGAACCCAGACCAGGCGCCCGCCCGCGTGGTGCCAGGCGCCCGCCTGCACCCCCTTTCCTGAAGGCCAGACCTTCTGTCAATTCAAGCGCCCGCCTGCCCATACCCAGGCGCCCGCCCGCCCTTCTGCTTAGGATTTTTGCCTTTTTCCTTGGTCTAAGGCTTGGGACTTAATTAGTTTAGATTTATTTCTTCTAATTAACTTAAGATAACACAGTGGAACACTTTATTAATTGGATTTGATTCCTTTGTGAATAAATGTGTTATGGAATCTGATTAAGTATCATTTTGGGAATGTGGTTCATCTTTGATGTGCGGTTTATATTGGTTTACCTTTGTGGTGATTTATTTGGATTGGTTCCCTACTTTGGAACCTTAAGTTGTTTATTTAAGCTAGTATTTATTACATAGCATTTATTTGAAAGTCCAGCTGGTATTTTGTGTGTGTTTGGGCGATGCGAAACATTATGATGGCACGGCCAAGTCCATTGTGATGTTGACCATTGTTTTGCCCCATTATTACCCTCCTCCAGATTGGCCTTGGATGTGAGAAGAGCTAGCTCCTTTGTGTGCATTTTAGCTTTACTTGGAGCATGACTTTGTGGCATGTCTCCCGTCCCTTGTGACACTTCATTGGTTATTGGTTCCGGTACCGGGGTTTTCTCTTCGGCTTTCATGCTATTATGAAGATGATGATTTGTTGATTATTGAAGCTGCGCAGCGATCCTTTATTTGGATGTTCCGGTTTGGAAAACCTTGGCTATATCCTTTGTTATGTGTTTATTTCCGTTGCTATCTGTTAAGTGATAAATGCTATGTGTTATGTGATATTTATTATTGCTTATTGCTTATTGCTTATTGCATCATAGCATGTCATGTAGTTGCATTAGTAACTTATTGAGATTTATCTCACCCCCTTTCTTTTTATCTTTGTTTTTCCTTAACCCCCCCCCAGGTGCTAAGGATTAGTCTCTCTGATCACGAGAAAGAGGACTTCGAGTGTGGATCCATTATTTTGGGGAAGGTTGTTTTAGGTTGGTTTACATTATGTAAATGTGTAACCATTTTGGGATAGTTGTACCAAGTAATGACGTCATTAAGAATTGTATATTTGTATTTTGTTGGGCATAAACTTGTGGAAGTTTATGATAGTTGTAATTGGTTTTTATCAAACTTGGTTTTGTAAAACTTTGGATCATCACCTTTTGGTATCAAATGGAATTTTTAACTTTGGTATTTCTCAGTGTTGGTTTTAGAGTCGACGTCCAGATCGCGGTCTCGGGCCCGCGGGGTCCGGGGTCGCGACAGTTGGTATCAGAGCTATGGCATTAGCTCTAAGTATAAGTCTAGGTGGACTAGTATGACCTAGGAGGGTAGTAGTGTGCGGAGTGATTAACGGTTGATGTTTTATGTAGGTACTTGTTTACAATGGTTCGTAGAAGGAGTGGTGAAGGTAGTACCGGTAATGCAAATCAGAATGATACAAGGGAAGAAGCCCGTGCCATGTTTCAAGGCATGTTCGAGGCGGCCATGAAGGCCATACATGATCAAGGTTTGAGGGTAGAACAAGCACCACCCCGCTATGGATTGGAGCAATTTCTGAAGTTGAAACCGGTTGAATTCAATGGGGAACCCGATGTTCAGAAAGCTGAGTTGTGGATTGAGTCTATGGAAAAGATTTATGCTGTATTTGGGTGCACAGATGAGGACAAGGTCCGGTTTGCGGCTTACAAACTTGTGGGTGCCGCCGAGCATTGGTGGAAGGGTGTTAAAGCTAGTTGGGATGATACTCACACGGTGTATGCGTGGGAGTTGTTTGTGCGCAAATTCAAAGAGCACTTCATTCCGGTTGTTGATCAAAACCGAAAGGAGATCGAGCTACTCAACCTAGAGCAAGGATTGTTGTCTATAGCACAATACTCGGCTAAGTTCATAGAATTATCCCGGTATTGCGACTATTTGGTGAGGACCGAGGAACAAAAAGCTATGAGATTCATTCGGGGATTGAAGACCTCCATCCGTACTCAACTTATTGCCCAACGGATTGTGACTTTCCAAGATGCGGTGGACCGAGCCTATTTGATAGAGCAAGATATTGGGGAGCACAAAAGGAAAACCGAGGTTGTGGGTACGGGTAAACCGGGAAGCCATGCTAAATCTCAACCTCAGCACCGTTCCGACACTCGAGGTAACTTTGGGGGACAATCTCAGTTCCGAGGGCAACCGATCCCGAGGAACCCGGGTACCACTTCCAGGAACCAAGGGAGCCAAATTAGGAGGCTTTGTTCGTATTGTCAAAAGGAAGGTCATTCTGAAGACCGTTGTTGGAAGAAGCAAGGAAGGTGAACCAATTGTGGTCAAATGGGTCACTTTGTAAAAGATTGCCCGAGAGGTAGAGGACAAGCATCCGGGTCAGGAGTTGGTACTAATCAGGGTCAGAAAAGGGATGCCGCTGGGAAGCCCAAAGCTCAAGGAAAGGTTTATGCCATGAATCAACAACAAGCGACCGATGATCCTTCGGTTATTGGAGGTATTATTTCTGTGTCTAATGTGAGCGCACGAGCGTTAGTAGATCCAGGATCATCTCATTCATACATTTCTGTGCAATTTGCTTCCATGTTAAATGCTGCATTCGAGTCTTTACCGTACGTGCTAGAGGTGTCGACCCCTATAGGAGAATGCTTGATTCCTGATCGAGTCTTTCGTGCTTGTGATGTGGTTATTTGTGGTCGTGTCCTTTGTGCGGATTTGGTAGTTCTTCCTATCCAAGACTTTGATGTCATTTTGGGTATGGATTGGTTGAGAAAGTTTCATGCTTCCGTTGATTGCCGTAAGAAAACTGTTACTTTTTCTATTCCCGATGTGCCTAAATTTGTGTTTGAGGCTAGTCCTCTGAGTAGAAAGGTTCGCTTAATTTCTTTTATGAAAGCGAGAAAATTATTGCATGGTGGTTGTGAGGGGTATTTGGCTAGTGTTCTTGATTCTAGGAAGGAATCCCCTAGTTTTGATAGTGTTCGGGTAGTTCGGGAATTTCCCGATGTTTTCTCTACCGAGTATGATATGCCTCCCGATCGTGAGATTGAATTTTATATAGATCTTTTGCCGGGTACGGCTCCAATTTCGAAAGCACCTTATAGGTTAGCTCCCGCAGAGTTGAAGGAATTGAAGGTTCAATTGCAAGAGTTACTGGATCGAGGATTTATCCGCCCTAGTGTTTCCCCGTGGGGAGCACCGGTTTTGTTTGTGCGGAAGAAAGATGGTTCGTTGAGATTGTGCATCGATTACCGGAAGTTGAATCAGGTCACGGTGAAGAACAAGTATCCTCTACCGCACATTGATGATTTGTTTGATCAGCTTCAAGGGTCCGTGGTTTTTTCTAAACTTGATTTGAGGAGTGGGTACCATCAGTTGAAGGTTCGATCGGAGGATATTCCGAAGACTGCTTTTCGCACTCGGTATGGTCATTATGAGTTCTTGGTTATGCTGTTTGGGTTGACGAACGCGCCGGCCGTATTTATGGATTTGATGAACCGAGTTTTCCATCCTTATCTTGATTCGTTCGTGGTGGTTTTTATTGATGATATACTCGTCTACTCTAAATCCCGAGAGGAGCACGAGCAACATTTGAGGACAGTTTTATCCGTTCTTGCGAGGGAGAAATTATTTGCGAAGTTCAGTAAATGCGAATTTTGGCTCGAGAAGGTGTCATTTCTGGGTCATGTGATTTCTAAAGACGGGATTTCGGTGGATCCTTCAAAGATAGAGGCTATAGTGGATTGGAAGAGACCCGAATCAGTGACAGAGATTAGAAGCTTTCTTGGTTTAGCAGGGTATTACAGAAGATTTATTGAAGGGTTTTCGAGGATTGCTACTCCGATGACTCAGTTGACCCGGAAGAATGTTCCGTTTGTGTGGACCGAGAAATGTGACAAGAGTTTCGAGGAATTGAAGAAGAGGTTGACTACCGCACCGATCTTGACTTTGCCTAATGGAAGCGATGGCCTAGTGATTTACAGTGATGCTTCGAAAGAGGGTTTAGGTTGTGTGTTGATGCAGAATGGGAAAGTAATTGCGTATGCTTCGAGGAAGTTGACCCCCAGTGAACAGAATTACCCGACTCATGATATGGAGTTAGCGGCTATTGTCTTTGCATTGCACAAATGGAAACACTACCTTTATGGAGCGAAGTTTGAGATTTTTACCGATCACAAGAGTTTGAAGTACCTTTTCTCCCAGAAAGAGTTGAATAATAGGCAGCGCCGATGGATGGAATTATTGAAGGACTATGATTGTACGATTTCTTATCACCCGGGGAAGGCGAATGTGGTAGCTGATGCAATTAGTAGAAAATCTTATGTGGCTTCGATGATGGTCCGTGAATGGAAAATGCTTGAGGATGTTCGGGATTGGTCTCCTCGTGAATCGAGACATGGGGCGATTTTTGTGAATATTAGGGTGTCTCCGACCCTAATTCAGAGGATAAAGGAAGCTCAGAAAGAAGATCCCGAGTTGGTGAAGATAGTGGATAGATTGACCAAGAGTGCACTTTTCTTGCCTATTGACATCAGATATTCGATGGAGAAGCTTGCGACCCTTTATATCGATGAGATTGTTAGATTGCATGGGGTTCCGGTTACCATTGTGTCAGATCGAGACCCGAGGTTTACTTCTAGGTTCTGGAAGGCGTTTCAAGAAGCTTTGGGTACAGATTTGCGATTTAGTACGGCTTTTCATCCTCAGACCGATGGTCAATCCGAGAGGACTATTCAGATTTTGGAGGATATGTTGCGAGCGTGTTCGATAGACTTTTCTGATTCTTGGGATTCGCACCTACCGTTAGTGGAGTTCTCTTACAACAACAGTTATCAGGCTAGTATCGAGATGGCACCGTTTGAGGCCTTGTATGGAAGGAAGTGTAGATCGCCTATTTGTTGGGATGAGGTTGGTGAAGCGAAGATCGTGGGTATTGATTTGCTTCGGGATTCATTTAAAAGGGTTAGAGTTATCCGGGATCGATTGAAGACAGCCCAGAGTCGACATAAGAGCTATGCAGATAACCGAAGGCGAGATCTTAGTTTTCAGACCGGTGATTTGGTATTCTTGAAGGTATGTCCGAAGGTGGGTATTCGTAGGTTTGGGAAGAAAGGCAAGTTGGCTCCGAGGTTTATTGGCCCGTTTGAGATTTTGGGAAAGGTTGGACTTCTAGCGTATCGTCTTGCGTTACCGTCATCCTTAGACCGGTTGCACAATGTTTTTCACGTTTCTATGCTTCGGAATTATGTTCATGATCCATCGCACGTGTTACCGAGGATACCGGAAGATATTGAGCCCGATATGACTTATAAGGAACGACCGGTTCGGATCCTAGATTCTAAAGTTCAAGAGTTGAGAAACAAAAGTATTGCGTTGGTTAGAGTCCTTTGGAGGAATCATAACATCGAGGAGTCGACGTGGGAGCTTCGTGATGAGATCGAGAGGAAATTTCCGTGGCTTTTTGTTTAAGGTGAGTCTCGTTAAAATTCGGGTCGAATTTTCTTTAAGGGGGAGTGAATGTCACGACCCGAAATCTAGGCTCTATTTTATTGGTAATAAATAATTATTATTTATTTATTTGCTTATTTATTTATTTAAATTATTATTTATTTAAGTAATTAGGTGTGCATTCTATGTGTTATAATAATTATGCCTAGCATTTTATTTGAGTCATTTGGGTTAGTGTAATATTGTTGGGTCTTAATTATTAGTAGGGAGTGTAAGTAATTGTGTGTAGTGTGAGAGAGGGGGCCTAAGTGTAAGTTTTTAAAAAAAAAGGTTTTAACTACTCCCTCCTTACTCCTCCTCTTCTCCCTTACCTCTTCCATCACCCTACTCCCTCATTCTTCATCTTCCAGCACAAATCTCTCTCTCTCCTCCATTGGGTAAGTTTCTCATTCTCTTTCCTTCTCTCTTAATTTTCTTCATCTTCTCCTTGTTATCTCTCATTTCTTAAAACATGAACCTTGTTTAGATCGTCGATAGGATCGCGTAGAACCAAAAAGAATTGAATTCCGTCAACTTTGAGATTTATCAAGTAAGTTACTTTTCCCCCATTTTGATGCTAAAATGTTCATATCATGTTTATATGATGTTTGATGTGTTATATTTGAAGTTTGATTGAGTTTGGAATTTATTGGGAATTTATTTTGAGATTTGATCAAAAATGGTGAAATCTTGAATGTGGGGATTTGGTCTTGATCTTGGTTGATAAATGATGTTATCTAGGTCCTCATCCTAGTTATAAGTTGTTGTGGTTCATATTTATGCTTGGTGGAAGATTGATGGTGTTTGATTTTGAGTATTTGGTGTTTTGGGTCGAAATTTGGTAATGTCCAGCTCTGTTTCCCGACCTTGAACCCAGACCAGGCGCCCGCCCGCGTGGTGCCAGGCGCCCGCCTGCACCCCCTTTCCTGAAGGCCAGACCTTCTGTCAATTCAAGCGCCCGCCTGCCCATACCCAGGCGCCCGCCCGCCCTTCTGCTTAGGATTTTTGCCTTTTTCCTTGGTCTAAGGCTTGGGACTTAATTAGTTTAGATTTATTTCTTCTAATTAACTTAAGATAACACAGTGGAACACTTTATTAATTGGATTTGATTCCTTTGTGAATAAATGTGTTATGGAATCTGATTAAGTATCATTTTGGGAATGTGGTTCATCTTTGATGTGCGGTTTATATTGGTTTACCTTTGTGGTGATTTATTTGGATTGGTTCCCTACTTTGGAACCTTAAGTTGTTTATTTAAGCTAGTATTTATTACTTAGAATTTATTTGAAAGTCCAGCTGGTATTTTGTGTGTGTTTGGGCGATGCGAAACATTATGATGGCACGGCCAAGTCCATTGTGATGTTGACCATTGTTTTGCCCCATTATTACCCTCCTCCAGATTGGCCTTGGATGTGAGAAGAGCTAGCTCCTTTGTGTGCATTTTAGCTTTACTTGGAGCATGACTTTGTGGCATGTCTCCCGTCCCTTGTGACACTTCATTGGTTATTGGTTCCGGTACCGGGGTTTTCTCTTCGGCTTTCATGCTATTATGAAGATGATGATTTGTTGATTATTGAAGCTGCGCAGCGATCCTTTATTTGGATGTTCCGGTTTGGAAAACCTTGGCTATATCCTTTGTTATGTGTTTATTTCCATTGCTATCTGTTAAGTGATAAATGCTATGTGTTATGTGATATTTATTATTTCTCATTGTATATTGCATCATAGCATGTCATGTAGTTGCATTAGTAACTTATTGAGATTTATCTCACCCCCTTTCTTTTTATCTTTGTTTTTCCTTAACCCCCCCCCCAGGTGCTAAGGATGAGACTCGCTGATCACGAGAAAGAGGACGTCGAGTGTGGATCCATTCTTTTGGGGAAGGTTGTTTAGGTTGGTTTACATTATGTAAATGTGTAACCATTTTGGGATAGTTGTACCAAGTAATGACGTCATTAAGAATTGTATATTTGTATTTTGTTGGGCATAAACTTGTGGAAGTTTATGATAGTTGTAATTGGTTTTTATCAAACTTGGTTTTGTAAAACTTTGGATCATCACCTTTTGGTATCAAATGGAATTTTTAACTTTGGTATTTCTCAGTTTTGGTTTTAGAATCGACGTCCAGATCGCGGTCTCGGGCCCGCGGGGTCTGGGGTCGCGACATCTTATAGCATTAAAGTCTCGATCAAATGATAAGAAACACATATCTAAAATTCCATGGGACAGACTTTTAAATTCACATGATTTCGAATCACGTGATATATGTGAATCTTGGAAATTGATCAAAAAACTCATGGACTTTATGAGAATTCCGCAGAAAGTCTATAGAATAAGAAAAACAAAATCTAGAAACAAACAACCATACGGCTGTAAATTAGGCGTACGCCTAGTGATGAGCCGTACGGCTCCTGTTATAGAAATCTGCAGATTGTCTGAAAACTACAGTTTTTCACCTCATAATAAATTAAATTGATCTTTAATTAACTTTCTGGATTATGTACTGGAAACAGCTACGCTTATACTAATTTGAGTTTCATCTAAGGAGGCGCGACTGATACCATATGAGATATGGAATGAAAAAAAACTTGGTTTGTCTTTCATAAAGATATATGATGTGACACTTTTGTGAAAAGTATTATCTTGAACAAAATCACACCTAAATCTAGTTAATGTATTTTCATGGGATATCTTAATGATATTAATTGTACGCCCTTTAGAGTGAAAATCATTTGTTACTCTAAATAGTACTTTCCAGATAAATCATTTATCTCTAAAGAACTAGTGGGAGTAAAATATATATATCTTGAAGAGTTTGAGACCCAGAAAATTACATAGAACCTAAAGATGGAAGTTGAACAAAGTTCCACAAGGAGTTGTGAAAATTCGTTCAAGTATACACAAGATATTTGCATATATGATAGGATACTATCTATAACAAGAAATATTGATTTCTCAATAGAAAGTAATAAGGAATATATCATTGAGAATGATTGACCTATCACCTATCGAGATGCAAAGTCCGCTCCAGATTTAGATCAATGACTTGGAGTTGTTGGGTATGCCCACATATATCTTAGTTTCAATGTAATAGGATTGATTAGATTTGATTGATCCATCACCTAAGTTTTATTTCATGGACTTAAGACCCATGTTTAAGAAGTATTTATATTTCTTTTTTTTAGGTATTCCATTGTAATAGACTAGGCTTAGGAATAGGGCAAGATATCAAGATTCAAGAAAAATCAAAAGTTTATTTTGTGCTATGCGCCCATGCGCCTTCTCTTTGTGCCATGCGCCATATCTGGCGCGCGCATGAGATATGCGCCATATCATGGCGCGCGCATGTTAATGCGCCTCTATGGCCCATGCGCCCATTTGGCTCAACACGCCTTATTGTAAATGATTTAAACACTTGGTGATTTATTGAAGACATGAAGACTTGAATAAATTCAAACTACGCCAATGATCCAATGGTGGTTAAATAACACGTATGCACCCACATCTAAGGACACCTGTCCATAACGGTCATATTTGAGTTATGTGTCTAACGGATACAAAGGACAAGTGCTCCACTCAATGAGCTCCAGCACATCTGTCCTTTAACCTTATCCATAAGGGATTTCCAACGGCTAGTTTTTGGAGTTCTACTATAAATACCCCATAACTTCAAACGTTTTGAAGTTGCTAAGAATCTCTGAATTTCTCTCTCAAGCATTTATTGAAGATTGCCTTTGATTTCCCAGATTCCTCAAAAACATCTTCATACCTTCATACTTAGCCCAGATCCTCAAGCAAAAACACTTTAGTATTATTGTGCTCTCAATCATAAAAATCTAAAGAGCCTTGAATCTAAATTCACACACGCACCTCTTTGAGTTTGATCACTTAGATCTTTCTCAACGAGATACACCGGTTTTGTCTAGGATTTGTTCTTTCATAGAATATTAGATCTTGAGTTAGTATTGAGCTCAAAAGTTGTAATTTGTAATACTTACTCATATTATAAGATCTTCATTAAAAATCCAAGACTAACCATCTTGGGAGAGGACGTAGATCTTTCCTTGATCGAACCTCTCCAAATAGCACGTGTTTATTACTTGTCATTTACTTTCAAGTTTATATCTTATCTCACTATTTTCTTGTTTACTCATTGTAGATTGATTGGATTGAATTGTGTTGTGTTTGTTATATCATTGGCCTTAGTTCCTTATTTTACCCACTTTGAGCCAAAATACTTAGAATGTGTGTGCGCCCCCTTTATCATACTTTGCGCCTATTTACTTAACTAAATTCTGTTGTGCATTTCACTCACTCACTTAGGCGCATTTCATAATGCTTATTTGATAACGTGCACTTTTGCAATTGAGTTTATCAAGGGTACGAAAAGAATTTTAAAACAGCTACTCACCCCCCTCTAGCTATTTTCCATACCCTTATTGCCCTTTGGGACCAACAAGTGGTATCAGAGCAAACACCTTTATAAAACATTTTTGTTTTTCAAGCTTAACAGCTTGGGTGCCGATTCGAAATGGCAAACTCAAAACCTATGGCAACTGCAAACTACTCTTACGTTCCAGTCTTTGATGAAGATCATTTTGACGTGTGGAAATTCAGCATTTTGACCCATCTCAACTCAATCGATGAAAGGCTCCATGACACCGTAGTTTATGGACCTTATATTCCGATGAAGGCGAATCCAAATCCACGCACCAACGCTGCTCAACCATCTATTCTGAAACCAAAGGAAGAATGGACTGAAGAAGAAATTAGAAGAGTTGCAAATGATGGGAAAGCTAGAAACATTCTCCTTAGCACTCTAAGCACGGCTATGAAACAACAAGTCATGCATTGTGCTACCACTAATGAGCTATGGGATGCTATTGAAGAGCATATAGAAGGAGATGCCGTTTGCAAAGATAACAAGAGATACGAAGTGCAAAAGAGATTCAACAATTTCTCTCAACTCCCCGGTGAAACTCTTAGACAGACTTATGGGCGATATTGTGAAATCATTAATCTATGTATTTCACTTGGAAAGAAGTTCTCAAATAAGGAATTAAATTTTAATTTCCTTGCTGATTTTGGATCAAGATACTTGCATAAATCTAGCGCTCTTGAAGACGCTGGAACATTGGATGATTGGACTCTAAGGAACCTTTATATTAATCTCAAGGTTTATGAGCTCAAACTTCAGCCCATCAGTGAAACTGAAGGAAAATCAAAATCCATTGCTATGGTGGCGCATAGAGAGGAAGCGCATGCGCCTGCGCCGGTACAAGAAGAGAAAAGTTCCGATCCCAAAATTTCTACTTCTGAGCTATTGGACATGGATGATGAAGACTTCGCTTTATTTGTGAAGAAATTTCAAAAGTTCAGAAAATTCTCAAAACCTAGCTCAACCAGCAAATATCAAGGATCTACCAGCAGAGCTCCTCCAAAGTTTACAAGGAGCAGTGATTCAAAAAGAAAAGAAGACCTTGTTTGTTTTAATTGCAGGAAACCCGAACACTTTGCATCGAGCTGCCCAATTCCCAAGTTCTAGTATATGCAAAAGAAGAGCAGCCATACTCCCAAGTTCACTCCCAAATTCACTCGTCACAAGGGAATGGTTGCTAAAGAAGAATCACCAGCAAATGAGCATAACATGTGGATTGAGACAGACTCCGATGAGAGGATAAAGATTCTGATGATGGACTCGTTTGTTTGGTCACAAATGATGATGATGATGTTTTTGATTATCACTCAGATGACTTGTCAAAAGATATTCCAGATATGAAGATCTTGAACAAACCAATCAAGAAATCTGTAGGTCATTCTGAAGTAAAGAAGAAGAAAGGACCAACCATCAGCGAGCTAAATGAACAAGGATTTCTCACTCCGGCTCAAACCGATGGTGGATTGTTATTTGCCTGGTGTGATCTGAGCGCAAGAAGCAAGCTCAGAAAAGGCAACTACATCAGACCTCAAGTTGAACCAATTCCTATAATCACTCATGATGTGGACATTGCCAAGCAAGAAAAGTTGTTCTTAGAAGCTGAAAAGGTAATCAGTAAATTTGGCAAAATGAAGGAAGCTTTAGCACTATCATGTGATAAAATTTCCTAGCTTAAGACCGAGAAAACTGTTCTAAAATCTGAACTCACCCTCCTTAAGGAGCAGATAAAGAGCATGACTCCTCTTATTGTTAAAAACACTTTTCTAACAGAACAGAACTCACTTCTTAAAGTTCAAAACGATGAATTGGTCATTCAAATTACTGATCTTAAAAAGATTACAAATGAGTGGTCCAATTCTCGTGTCACTGTGGACGGTATCTTTGAGTTCCAAAAATCCAGTACTGATAAAAGTGGCTTGGGATTCTCATCAACTAGTGACAACTTTAAGTGTGATGTCTGTACTGAAAGAGACAGTGAATTTACACCTCAACAAACTCTTAAAAGTCTCAAGGAAAAACATTCTAATTCAATGGGTAAAGGACAGGAAAAATTCAAGAGACAAACATTCCATTATGTCTACCCAACAAAGCAATTTGGGAAAGCTAAAGGGAAAGAAGTAGCTACAGATGAATCATCCTCTAGCAAAATCATTCTTGAAACTAGGCGCGCTCATCCTCGAGTGCTCATTATGCGCCTAGGAGCCACGCGCCTCACCGCCGTGCGCCTCCTAGCCCTATGCGCCCTCCAAGAAATAGCGCCCCAAAATTTCAAAAGAAGGATTTTGTTAAGGCTGGCTCATCTGACCCAAAGAAGAATGCCATCCCAAAGAAAAGTAAAGAGTTTGTGAAAACTCACATGATTAGTGGCTTTCATCATTGTTCAATTTGTAATTGTTCAGGACATAAGGCCGTGGAATTCCTTTTGCGATTCACTCCCAATGCCAAATGACGTAAAAATCCTAAGGTCAAGCAAGAGTGGGTTGTCAAGAGTTGCTAACTCTAGGACCCAAAAAGGAATAAACGGGACCTACTTTAAATGTTTATATTTCAGGTAAAACGTATTAATGGATTCTTGATAGTGGATGTTCACGACACATGACTGGAGATAAATCCTTACTAGAAGATGTCCATGAAGAAAGAGGTCCCTTAGTAACATTTGGTGATAATAACAAAGGTCAAGTCGTTGCATATGGAAAGCTCAAGAAAGACAAAGTGTGCATTGAAAAAGTCTCTCTCGTAGAAGGACTCAAGCATAACTTATTATCCATATCTCAATTCTGTGACAAAGGATTAGAATGCCATTTTACTTCAACGCAATGTCTTATCAAGAATGGCAAAACCGGAGCTACATTACTAACTGGATATCGTAAGACAAATATTTACATTATTGATTTCCATAGTATGAACTCTAGTACTAATCTTTGTTTTGTAGCTAAAAGTGTGAGCGAAAATAGTTGGCTGTGGCACAAGCGCTTAAGTCACTTGAACTTCAAATATCTATCTAAACTCAGCAAGAATAACTTGTTAAAGGACTTCCTAAGGTTGCTGATCATCATGACAAGAAGTGCGCCGCGTGTCAACTTGGAAAACAACCGAAGCAATCTTTCTCCAGTAAGTCAAATCCCTCAACTTCTAGATGTTTGCAACTGCTGCACATTGATCTATTTGGACCAGTTACCACTGCAAGTATTAGAAGAAACAAGTATACTCTAGTTATGGTGGATGATTATTCAAGATACAAATGGGTGGAAATGATGATCTCAAAAGACGATTGTTATGACATTCTTACCACTCTATTTAGACTGCTCCGCTTTGGTGGCGCTTACGTACGAATGAATCCTTATGGACTTCTCTTATGCTTGCTAAATATTTCAGAAATATCCACCCAATTGATGCTACGAATACTACTTATGATTCTCATATTTGGAAAAGAATGATTGAAGCTAAAGGGTTGGTGGAGGATCGTCTTGCTTGGCGTGTTGGTAGGGGATCTATTACTATTCATGAGAGATGGATGGAAGGAAATATGGGCCCCATTCCTTTTGAGCATGCAGCGATTGCTTCTTTATTTGCCAATGGTGCACCACGGGTTAATCACATTAGAGAGGTTTATGGAGAACATCTTTTAAATCTCATTCATGCTCTTTCCATTTCTAACAAGCCGGATACTCCTATTTGGTTACCATCTACATCTGGTAAGTTCTCTATTAATTCGGCCTGGAAGGAATGTCGTTCTAGTAGGGTACGATCGGCCATATTCTCTTTTTGCTGGAATAAGTTCATTCCATTGAAGATTTCTGTTTTTCTTTGGCGTGCTTTGCATAATGGTCTTCCAACTGATGATAGAATTTGGTCTAAAGGGATTCATCTTGCTTCAAAATGTAATTGTTGTATGGCAGCCAAGGAGGAATCTGTTGGGCATATCTTAGTTCATGGGGAAGTTGGTTCAAGAGTTTGGGCTTTTTTTGCTTTATGTGGTATCCGATTGTCTTTGGGTAACCTAAGTCAAGCTCTCATCTGTTAGTGGCAAGGCTCGTCAAATTCGCATTCTAGTGTTACTAAATGGATTTCTAATCTTGTTCCGGCATTAATCCTGTGGGAAGTTTGGTGTGCTAGAAACAAGAGCAGATTTGAAGGGACTCACATGCATCCCGAGGAGATCATCCATAAGGTTTGTAATCTAGTCTCAAATATTGCCTCTTCCTTTTCTCTTTCATTTTCGAGTGGATTTGGGGATAAAAATATGTTAGAGTGGTTTCGGCTGAAGCCTAAGAGCTATATATCCCCCAAAATCAGATTAGTGGTTTGGCAATTCCCTAATATTGATGAAGTTAAAATTAATACCGATGGAGTATCTAGGGGCAATCCAGGCATTGCCTCAGGTGGTGGCATCATTAGAGATCATAATGGGGATTTTATTTATGGTTTTTCGCATTTCTATGGAGTTCAATCCAATATGATGGCGGAGGCTATGGCAGCAAGAGATGGTCTTATTTCCGCTTTAGATCGAGGCTTTCATCGGGTTTGGTTGGAAGTGGATTCCCAGGTCTTAATGCGCATTCTTATTCGGGAATACCATATACCATGGGCTATCTGGTATGTCATTTCGCACATTCACCGCTTAATGGATCAAATGGAGGTTCGGATTACTCATATTCTGAGGGAAGGCAATGGAGTTGCGGATGGTATGGCTAACATGGCAGCAAATGATGAAAGGAATTATAATTTTCTATCCTTGAGTGATATCCCACGGCATTGCAAAGGCTGCTTTGTTTTAGACAAGGCAAGGATTCCCAATACTCGGTTTCATTAACTTTTATGGCTAGATTTCTTTTTAAATTACTTTCTTATCTTTGTAGTCACCCCTCCTTATTTTGTAGAGGACCATACGACTTGTGTATGGCCTCATCCCTAATTTTCGTTTCCTGGTGGTTGAGGTTGTCATGTCCCCCACTAAGTTTGTATTTAATTTTTACTATTAATAAAACCTAGGGAGGTACCGCCCTCCTTTCGCAAAAAAAAAAAAAAAAAAAAAAAAAAAAAACTATTTAGACTGCTCCAAACCCAAAAAGAAGATGACATCGTTAGTGTTCGATCCGACAATGGAACAGAATTCAAGAACAACGGTATTGCTTGATACTGCGACGATCATGGGATAGATCACAAATTTTCAACAGCTGGAGTCCCTCAACAAAACGGCGTTGTTGAAAGAAAGAATAGGACGTTGATTGAAGCGGGAAAGACGATGATATCTGAAGCCAAATTTCCTAAGTACTTTTGGGAAGAAGCTATCAACACAGCATGTTTTACTCAAAATCATTCCCTCATCAACAAACTTCACAACAAGACCCCATATGAAGTTTGGTGTGGTAGAACTCCCAACATTGCATTCTTCAAGTTCTTTGGTTGCAAATGTTATATCCTCTACAACGGAAATGAACATAGAGGTAAATTCGATGCCAAAGCCGACGAAGGTATTTTTGTTGGGTATGCCAAACATTCTAAAGCTTTTCGCGTTTTTAATATATCTACATTAGTAATAGTAAAATCTGTACATGTTACATTTGATGAACATTCTCTCATTGAGCCACATTTGGCTCCAAATATTGCTGATGATTCTGTTGAGTTTAATGAGACAGGTGCTCCTATTCATGTTGCGCCTACACAAGATCAGAATCTATCAACTCAAGGAAATCCTTCTACATCAGTTGCTCCTAACTCAATTTAAGGCGCGCCCAATGAATCTTCAGTTGCGCCTCCCTTGAATGATGCGCCTCTTGATTCCTCTCACGCGCCTATATCTTCTGCTGCATCTTGTGTTAACCCCAGTTTCAATTCTGAACCAGTTCAACCCCCAAATTTCGATGATTTTGAATCTGGTGAAGATGTACCAATTGAAAACCTTTAAGTTACTACAACCCAACCTAACATACCTCCTGAAATTCATGAAGTTAGAGGTTACCCAATTGCTAATATCATTGGTGATTTACAATTTGGGGTTCGTATAAGGAGAGCTACAAACTTTGATGCTTACACTGCATTTATCTCTCAAATTGAACCGAAGAAGCCTGATGAAGCGCTCCAAGATCCAAATTAGGTTGTTGCAATGCAAGAAGAACTCAATCAATTTGAACGATGTAAGGTTTGGGCTCTTGTTCCAAGACCAACTGATCAAGGAGTGATTGGTATAAAATGGGTGTTCAGAAATAAGATGGACGAGAATGGAACCATCACGAGAAACAAAGCAAGATTGGTTACACAAGGATATAGCCAAGAAGAAGGAATTAATTACGATGAAACCTTTGCGCCCGTAGCAATACTTGAAGCTATTAGACTCTTTCTAGCTTACAACGCTCATAAGAACTTCAAGTTATATCAAATGGTTGTGAAGAGCGCGTTTCTAAATGGTGAACTCCAAGAACCAGTCTATGTAGCTCAACCACCTGGGTTTGAAGATTCACAATTTCCAAATCACGTTTACAAACTCCAGAAAGCTTTGTAGGGGGTCAATCAAGCGCCAAGAGCATGGTATGATACACTATCCAAGTTTCTCATTGAGAAAGGCTTCACGCGCGGTAAAATCGATACAACCCTTTTCATTACCAAGCATAATGGTCATAAATTACTTGCTCAAATTTATGTTGATGATATTATATTTGGTTCTACTAATGAATTGTTGTGCAAGCGCTTTGAGAAACTAATTAAGAGCAAGTTTGAAATGAGCATGATGGGAGAAGTCACTTTCTTCCTCGGGCTTCAAATCAAGCAAATGAATGAAGGCATATTTATCAATCAAGCCAAATACACAAGGGATCTAATCAAGAAGTTTGGACTTGAGAATGCTAAAGCATACGACACTCCAATGGCTACCGGCAACAAACTCGATAAGGATTTAAAAGGTAAACGTGTTTATCAAACTCTTTACCGAGGTATGATTGGCTCACTCCTTTATCTTACTGCTAGTAGGCCCGATATTATGTTTAGTGTTTGTGTTTGCGCTCGTTATCAATCTGACCCTAGAGAAATGCACTTAATTGCTGTGAAACGTATTATAAGATATCTATCCGGTACTGTTAACCTTGGACATTGGTACACCAAAGATTCGAATTTTAAACTTGTAGGTTATTCAGATGCGGATTATGCAGCGTGCACGATTGATAGGAAAAGCACAAGTGACACTTGACATTTCCTTGGATATCGACTTGTGTCATGGGCGAGTAAGAAACAAGCTTCAGTATCTGTCTCAACAACCGAAGCTGAATATATCGCTGCGGGAAGTTGTTGCTATCAGATTCTATGGATGAAGCAGCAATTGGTGGACTATGATATAATCGAAGAAAATTGTCCCATCTACTGCGACAATACATCAACAATTGCGGTTTCTGAAAATCCTGTCATGCACTCCAAAACCAAACACATCGACATCAAATATCACTTTCTCAAAGACCACGTGGAAAAAGGTAACATTCATTTGGAACACGTGGGAACCGAATTTCAAATCGCCGACATTCTAACGAAAGCACTTGACGCGAAACGGATCATCTTTTTGAGAGGTGAAATGGGTATGCTTGAACTCAACTAGTTGTAGATACCCCGGGGGACCACGACTTGGCTAGAGCGCGTGAATTATCCTAGGATGTCTAACTTGTTTTAGAGTCGCCACCTATGTTTTGAGGAACATAAGAAAAACCTATTGATTATAGCCTAAGTTTGATTACGAAAACAGAGATTCTTTGTTTTGAGGTTCGGGGGTTAGATTACGAGATGGGAAGTACCGAAACACCCATCTCGCCCAACTAAAGTTGGTCTTGCTTGATCAAAATCTAAATGAATGATAACGTTCTTCTTCTTCTTCTTTAAGTCATAAAAGGGGTTTTAAAATAGAGTTTGGAATGTAGGAGATAACTCCTTAACCAACCTCAATGAGATGAGGTGATCATTAGAGTCATGTCCCAAAATGATTTGGGTGATTGCACATTTAATTAGAGTAAAAGAGAGAGAGGAGATGAAGTAGAAAAGAAAGGAAAAGATGGAATTTTACCTACAATTTGAAGACCTTCAAATATTGCATGATGAGATCCTTAGAGAACCTTTGGAAAGTGGTTTTGGTATAGTTTTTGTAAGTTCAATCTTTTGTCCTTGAAAATGGAGGTAAAGGAAGGTTTTTATAGGTGAAAGAGGGGTGTTTTTTGTGCCAAAACTCAGTCACCAAGAAATCCTTCCCGGGCAAAATCCTGTAAATTGAGCAAGGGAGAGAATCCTGGCCAGAAATCTGTAACTGACGCCCAGAGGCGCGCGCTTCCTGATTTGGGGGCGGGAGGCGCGCGCGCCTGGCTCCTTCTGTCGGAGGCGCGCGACTCAGAGAAGGCAATTTTGACAGAATGGACTAGAAAGTCAGCCCTGTCATTCAGTTTAGTCCCTGGACTTAACGAAGTCAGTCAGGAACTTAACGGAAGTGATAGAAACTAACGAGAAACACTTAAAATGGGGGAGAAACACAAGATCAAATGAGCAATCGGGGTGAGCGGTCAAGGCGGGGTGTCTACAGAGCCCCTCGGCGACGTGGATTGCAAAGCAAAACGCGTCGACGAAAGTTAAAAAACACCCGCCGAGGACATCACCAAGAAAAAGCAAAGACTCGATGAAAGCAAGAATTTAAAATTGCGAAAGATAGGGGTGCGCTCCCTGTGTGAGCGTCTTTTGTTGATAGAGGGGGTGGCATGATCCGTTGGTAAACCTGCCGGCTGAAAGTTTTGAATGAGGCCGTTAGTGAGCCTTTTGAACGAGGCCGTTGGTGAACCTTTGGAGAGGCCGTTAGTGAACCTTTGAGGAGGAATCCGTTAGTGAAATCCGTTGATGACGCCGTTAGTGAACCTTTGAAGAGGCCGTTAGTGAACCTTTGAGGACGAATCCGTTAGTGAAATCCGTTGATGAGGCCGTTAGTGAACCTTTGAAGAGGCCGTTAGTGAACCTTTGAGGAGGCCGTTAGTGAACCTTTGAAGACGAACCCGTTAGTGAAATCCATTGATGAGGCCGTTAGTGAACCTTTCAAGAGGCCGTTAGTGAACCTTTGAGGACAAATACGTTAGTGAAATCCGTTGATGAGGCCGTTAGTGAACCTTTAAGGACGAATCCGTTAGTGAAATCCGTTGATGAGGCCGTTAGTGAACCTTTGAGGAGGCCGTTAGTGAACCTTCGGAGAGGCCGTTAGTGAACCTTTGAGGACGAATCCGTTAGTGAAATCCGTTGATGAGGCCGTTAGTGAACCTTTGAAGAGGCCGTTAGTGAACCTTTGGAGAGGCCGTTAGTGAACCTTTAAAGAGGCCGTTAGTGAACCTTTGAAGACGAATCCGTTAGTGAAATTCGTTGGTGAGGCCGTTGGTGAACCTTTGGAGAGGCCGTTAGTGAACCTTTGGAGAGGCCGTTGGTGAACCTTTGAGGACGAATTCGTTAGTGAAATCCGTTGATGAGTTATTGCTTTGGAGTCTCGTGCCACTTAGAGTCACACCTGACTTTTTGAATTGTGGGGTGCGGGCACAGTTGACCGTGACCAGAAAATGTTCCTGCTAGGGATGAAATGTTGAGATTGACCCTTGAGGGGGTATGTCACCCGTGACAGAACTTAGGGAGTTCGGAATCCGTGGGAAAACCTCGATACGGTGCATGGTTTCTTGCATGGGAGACTGCTTCTGAACCTGCCTGATGATGGGAAGAGCGCGCATCCGGGCCTCATTGTGGGACGCGCGCGCCTCGGATTAGTATGTCGGGGGGCGCGCGCCTGGCGCATAAGTTCAGCATATTTAAACAGGCTGTTCGCTGTTTTCGGCCAGTTTTCAAAAATTTAAAGAACCCTCCAAATTCTAAGCCCAATTTTCGTAGAGAAATTACCCCAAAACACTTTCTTGCTACTCTAGGATCAATTCCGTCACAGAAACGATGTCGAATCGTCAGCAATCACCTCCGTTCGAGATGCCACAGGGCGAGGAGCCCGAAATTGGGGTTGAAGCTATGGACCCGAGCTTGCTTACCTTCCGGCCTCATACCCACATTTCTCACTTCGTGACTTTGGGTTTGGTAAGAATGCCTCACCTTTCTTGTCGATTTCGGATTTCAGGAAGTTCTGTTTTCTTTACCCGAAATATTGCTGCAGCAGCTTTATTGATCATTCTTTGCATGTTGTTCATTGCTGCTGATTTGTTGTAAGAAACATGTTGGGATGTCCATTTTCATGTTCACACACTTGCTTGTACATTGTTCAGCCATTGAAATCTCTGTGTTGAGTTCATCCGTTTTCTAGCAGTCATGCTGATTAAATTTTTGCTGTTCCTTCTTTTCTTTCAGGAGTGGACCCGTCTGACAGAGATTCGCGGTGGGGCTCATGGTCCCATCTATATATGGAAGAGGTTGCCTGAGAATGTTCGGGCCCGAGTCACAGGGACTCATTTTGGTCTTTTTGTCACTAGCCTCCCAGCTTTGAAGAATGACCCTGATGTGGTCCAGGCATTGAGGGAAAGATGGTGGGACACCACCCATACCTTCCACTTACCCATGGACGAGGTGACTATGACGCCTACCGATTTCACAGCTTTGACGGGCTTGCCGTTCATGGGGGTGCCTGTCCCTTTTGGTTTGAGAGGGGCTGTTCGGACTCCGGACGAGTTACTGGCTTTGGTTGACTGCCGGTTCGAGGTTAAGAATTCTCGAGTGACATGGGGGCGAATCTGGGCTTATTTTAGCATCTTGATGGCTGAGGCTCGAGGTGTTACTGCTGATCGGGTCGATGCCGTGGCCCGTTGCTTTATTTGGTACTTGTTATCCCATACTCTGTTTGCCAACGGGGGATATTCGGCCTCTTTGGCTCTGCTTGACTTGTTAGTGGACTTGGACCAGATCGGCCAGTATAACTGGGGCGCAGCGGGCTTGGCTGCTTGTTACCACGGCATGGATTTGACCAGCCGTTCGACCACCAGCTCTGTTACGGGCTTTAGCTTGCTGTGGGAGGTATACCACTTACTGTCCCTTTTATATTCTCCTTGCCTTAGTCATAACTGCCTTTTTTCGTTGACTATCATTAACTTTGTTTCTGCCTCTTGTCTACAGCTTTGGGCTTTTGCTATCCTGAATCTGAGGGATTTCAAGATTGCCAAAGAAGGCCAGCCCCAGTATCCGGACTGCGCACGGTGGGCGTATAAGGAGAGGAATGTGAAGACTGGCACGAACCCCATTAGTCTTACTTCGGCCCGACGGCACTTGGACACCTTGAGGCCTGAGTCTGTTGCCTTCTCTTTGTATCCGTGGAGATCAGTTCAGCACTGGTTTGAGCACACTCTTATTCCTACCCGTTCTCGGCTTTTGATGAGTTCGGGTGAGTGCATGGCTCTGTACTTGGGAGATAGAGTATTTTGGCAGCATGGTACCCAGGTGATAGACTTTTACACCCCCCCCTCGTCCTGCAGTTCCAGACGTTCCTTCTTTCTGCCCTCGTAACTGGAGGTCACTTTCAGAGGCTGATCGCACGGCATATATGGTAGGGGTTGATGCCGTCCCTTATATTCACTTGGACCAGGATTATGGCCTCTTAAGGGAGAACAACTTGATGCAAGGCTTCATGTTTGCTGATCCAAGGAGATCACAGGCTGCTCCTTCGACCTCCGCTCGGTTTTATACTACCAGTGCCGGGTATTGTTTTGATCCACCTTTGCCTCCTCCTTATTACACTTATTCCAACTTCAGGGTCTTTGAGGAGTAGAGGGAGATTGTTCCCGAGGATACGTCACCGGAGAGAGAGCCTCCCGCTCAGGCTGCTGTGGTATGTTTTTCTGACCATCTTTGCATTTCTCAGTTCCAGTCTTGTTTTCCTGTCCTTTGTATTGATGTAATTTCCTTTTCCTGCTCTTTGTTGCAACAGGTGCCCGTAGCTGCTTATAAGCACTTGGGTAGGCAGAACAAAGGAATGAGGCGGAGGCTCCACCAGCTGGAGGAGAGGGTGCTGGAGCTGTGCAGGGATATTACTGCCATGACTAGAGATGCTGCTGGTGCTGTCTCTGGTGCTGCGAGAGGAGCTGCCCGAGGTGCTTGGGGCATGGGACGAGGCTGTAGGGATGCTGCACTGGACATTGATGAGGCTGTCTCTTCAGCGAGGCAGTCGCTGAGCAGGAGTCTGAGCCACGGAGGTAGCCATAGTAGGAGTCTGAGCCGGGAGGGTAGCCAGAGCCGGGGCAGCGCCAGTTCATCAGGGGAGCTGCCAAGAGGACCCGTCCTGATGTTGTGATCGAGACATCTGAGTCTGAGGATGATGATGACGAGGATGATGATGAGGATGATGATGACGATGAGGAGACCGAGAGCGGTAGCAGGGGGTGAGCACAGTGTTGGTGATGATGTGCCCGAGCTGTTGCGGCTGAGAGGATGAGGGATTGAAAACATTTTTATTTTTGCCTGTAATAACATTTAACATGTATTTACAATCCTAGTTATTTTACTACTCATTTTATGTTCTATTAGCGACTCGATCTTAGATGTCGACTCTTTACAAACAAATGTGTGCCCAAAGGATGCTTGTTGTTGATGCTTAAACTCCTTTTCATTGCTGGGTCTGACTTTGCCGCAGGTTGGATATGTTGAAGTGCTTGGGTTCTGTTCTGAACTGACAAGGGTTGTTTCTGTCTGAACTGCTGTCAAAGGCGCGCGCGTTGGGCCTTGCTTGTGGGAGGCGCGCGCGTTGTGCAGCCTTGGTCGGAGGCGCGCGCTTCTGGACTGCTGAATTACAGCCCCTTTCTTTTTTCTGACCAGAATGTTCCAACAGCTATAAATTTTGAACCATTTTCGACCAGAATGGTCACACAGCATTCTTTTGCAAACACTTTCTCTTCTTAAACCACAAAATTCTTGTTATAATGGCCCAATGACTTTCTCCTTTGAAGTTAAGGTTTCCCTCCCCGAGGGTGAGAAGTCCATTCCAGTGGTGAATGTCGTTCCAGCTGTGGGGTCCGTCCCGATGGTGGAGAAGCGTCCGAGCGTTTTTGATTGTTTGGGAAGGCCCAATGACGATGTTGTTGACCCCGTGAGACCGGTGGTTCATGTGCGGGACTATAGACCCCGTCACTTTCCCAAGAAGAAGAAAGGTAAGGGAAATTCCTCCTATGTGTGGAAGCGTCCCATGGTTGTCCCTGCTAAGGCTCCGCTTGATAAGGGCAAAGGGAAAGCCGTTGATGAAGCTCCGTCCCGTCCTAGCATTTTCTCCCGTCTTGGCGGTCCCAAGAATGTTCCGTCCCCATCCAAGAAGACTAAAGGGCATAACAAGAAGCAATGGGTTCCCAAACCTAAGAAAGATTAGATTTTTCTTTGTACCCCAAGAGATTGCAATTAGACCACTTTGTTTTAGGATTTAGTATTTTGATGTCTTTTGTTGCTCAATAAATCCGTTGTAATGGTTTGAATGATTCATTGAATGAATAAAAATTGCATTTTGTTATTTGAAGTGAATTGGGTATTTTTGATATGTTTTAGACCGCACCCGACGGTTGCCTACGTTCCTCCAGTTGGGAGGCTCAGGTCTCCGTAGTTCAAACAAACAAAGACCATTTTTTTTTTTTTTTGTGCGCCCTGTTTTTTTGCCTAGACCGCCCTCTCGGGTTTTCAATCTAGCGGGCTTCTTTTTTGCACGTGCTCTAATTTTTGCCTAGGCCGCCCTTGCGGGTTTTCAACCTAGCGAGCGATTTTTTTTTTTTTGATGGTCTTTGTTTATTAAGCGTAGAACTTCTTGAGCTTGTCGAGGTTGACCTCCTTTGGCAGCTGGTCACCATCCAAATCCACGAACCGGACTGCACCGCCACTTAGTATCTTCTTGACCACGTACGGACCGATCCATCGGGGTCCCCATTTCCCCAGGGGATTCATGGCGTTAGGAGGATGTTGTCTTAAGACCAAATCTCCCACATTGATGTTTCGAGGCTTCACCTTTTTGTTGAAAGCTCTTGCCATCCTTTGCTGATATGCCCTCGTGCGTTCGAGTGCTCTTAACCTTTTCTCTTCGAGTAAGGCTAGCTGTTCGTATCGAATTCGCATCCAGTTGACCTCGTTGACTTGATTCTCGAGGAGGACCCGTATAGATGGGACTTCAAGTTCGATAGGGAGTACGGCTTCAGAACCATAGACTAATGCATAAGGAGTTTCTCCTGTTGCGGACCGTATTGATGGGCGGTAGCCCCACAATGCTAATGGTAGCTTCTCGGGCCAATCCCTTCCTGTTGAGGCCATTTTCTTGATGATGGTCACGATGGTTTTATTTGCTGCTTCAACCGCGCCATTTGCTTGGGGACGGTAAGGAGATGACTTGTGCTTGGTGATCTTGTATTCTACCAAAAGTGCATCCATTTCCTTCTCAAAGTGAGAGCCGTTGTCGGAAATGATTTCATGAGGCACGCCGTATCGGCACATGATATTAATCTTTACAAATTCGGCCACTTTCTTTGCGTTGAGGGTCCGATAGGCTTGTGCTTCGACCCACTTCGTAAAGTAGTCGACTGCCACTAGGACGAATGACTGCCCATTGCTCCCGGCAGGATGAACTTTACCGATGATGTCTATCCCCCAACAAGAGAAAGGCCAAGGTGTGACCATGTTGTAAAGTTGCGAGGGTGGAGCATGTTGCAGATTAGCGTGGAATTGGCACTTGGCACACCTTTTGACTTTCTCGATACAGTCTCGTTCCATTGTGCTCCAATAGTAACCAATGCGAAGTATCTTCTTGACTAGCATAAACCCATTCATGTGGGGTCCACACTCTCCTTCGTGCACTTCACACATTATCTCTTGAGCTTCGGCCTCATTGGCGCATAAGAGATTGTTCCCGTCGTGGTTCCTTTTATAGACTCAGTCCCCAATCAGTACGTACCGAGAGGCTAGCCTTTGCAAAGCTGCTTGAGACTTCTTGTTGCTATTCTCGGGATAAGTGCCATCTTTGAGGAAATTCATGATATCCGAATACCACGGAGAGTTTGTCTGAACCTCGTTGATCTCGATACTTATGCAATATGCCGGACTGTTCCTTCAGGCAATTTTGAAAGGCTTCACCATTTTCCCTTTGGGCATTTCGACTAATGAAGCTATAGTGGCCAGTGCATCGGCGAAGCGATTTTTATCCCTTGGCAGCTAGTTGAAAGTGATCTCTTGGAATTTTTCAACCAATTCTTCAAGGTGTTGACCATACTGTTGGAGAGTTGGGTCTTGGGTTCGCCATTTACCCGATTGCTGATTGATAAGGAGCAAAGAGTTGCCGAATACTTCTTGTTCTGTGATGTTTCTTTCGAGAGCTGCTTCGAGCCCTGCTATGCATGCTTCGTACTCGGCAATGTTGTTGGTAGCTTCGAATTCCAGACGGATGGCAATGGGAGTGTAGATGTCTTTTGGATCAACAAGCAATATTCGTATACCAAAGCCGTGTTTATTGGCGGCGCCATCGAAAAAAAGTTGCCACTTAATTTCCTCAGTTGCAGTACAAATTAAATGCTCGTCGGGGAACTGTACATCTTCCCCCTTCACTTCGTCACACGGGAATTCGGCAAGCTGGTCACTGAACACTTTCCCCCTGACGGATTTTAGTGTGACGTAAGTGATATCATAGCCGGCGAGCATGAAGTACCATTTGGCTATTCTTGTTGACATGAAAGGCTTCTCGAAGATGTAGCGGAGCGGGTCCACCTTTGCTACTAGCTTGACCGGAAAAGCTTCCATATAGTGTTTGACCTTTTGAGTGACCCAAACCAATGCTACACATGACTTCTCTAAGACAGAGTAGTTCTTTTCGCCTCCTTGGAATCGGCGACTGACAAAATAAATGGCATTCTCCTTTGTGGACCCCCGTTGCTCTTGTGCTAACATAGCCCCTAGGGCTTCATCATTGACAGTGAGATAGAGAAAAAGAGGTTTCTCCTTGTGCGGCGGAACTAGAACAGGAGGGCACGTCAAGTAATGCTTCACTTGGTCGAAGGCTTCTTGGCACGCGTCGGTCCATTCTAAAGCCACATTCTTCTTGAGTAGCTTGATGATTGGCTCGCACATGGAAGTGAGTTGGTGCACAAACCGACTGATGTATTGCAATCTGCCCATGAAACCCTTGATCTATTTCTACGTCTTTGGAGGAGGCATGTCAATGATTGCCTTGATTTTGGAGGGGTCTGCTTCAATTCCCCTTTCAGTGACCATATAACCAAGGACTTTGCCTCGGATAACCCCGAACGTGCACTTTGCAGGGTTGAGCCTCATCTTTTGTTGACAAAGCTTTTCGAAGAACTTGCGGAGATCGATTAAATGTTGACCATCGGTCCCTTTGGAGTGAATGATCATGTCGTCCACATAGACCTCAATTTCTTGGTGAATCATATCGTGGAACAAGTCTGTCACGGCTCTTTGGTAGGAAGCCCCAGCGTTTCTTAACCCAAATGGCATGACTGTGTAGCAAAAGGTACCCCACGGTGTTGTGAAGGCTGTCTTATGTTGATCTTCCTCGGCCATGAGAATCTGATTGTACCCAGCGAACCCATCCACGAATGAACGAACCTCGTAGGCAGCAGTGGAGTCGACTAGCATGTCGATATTAGGGACTGGAAAATCATCCTTTGGGGAAGCTCTGTTCAAGTCCCGGAAGTCCACACAAACTCGAACCTTGCCGTTTGCCTTTCTGACTGTCACGATGTTGGCTAACCATGTTGGATACTCGATAACCTTGATGAACCCACACTGAGGAGCTTGTCAATCTCTTCTTTGACTTGCAGAGACCATTCTGGCTTGATCTTTCTGAGCTTCTGCTTTACTGGCTTGGCATCTTCTCTGATCGGAACTCTGTGCTCCGCTACCTTTCTGTCCAAACCCGGCATGTCTTTGTATGACCATGCGAACACATTTATGAACTCCCGTAGTAGTGCAGTCAGTCTGTCTCTGTCGTCCCCTTGAAGAAGCTTCCGATCTTAGTCTCTCTTGGTTCTTCTTCGGTACCCAGATTAACAACATGCAATTCTTCGTCAGCCTTTGGACCATTTTCACCACGACTACGGACTTTTTGAGCAAGTTCATTTAAGTATGTTGTGTTTTCGTGGTCTATTTCATCATAATTTGAATCGTTATTAACTTGTTCGTTAAGTTCATTATTAGTTAATTCATCATTTATGATGTTTGCAATCTCAGGGTACTCAGAAATATCAAATTTTTCATTTGCAAAGAAAGGAACACACGCTCGGCTATGGCCTCCAAATCCTCTTGGGTGAGGGTATTAGAGACACTCTCGGACTCGAAAGTAAGTGTGAGCCGCTCTTCCTTTGTTGCTGTGCGGGGCATGCAACCCATTTCTTGGACTAAGAATTCTTCAGATACCACGGGCCCTTTTGTAGAATACCAATTGTTGATCGGCTCGGAGCTTGGCGGGATCTCACTAATAGTCTCGTTCATGATGACGGTGTCATGGATGGCGTTGACTTGGCATTCATTCATTATGGCAAGCTCTTCGAACATGGAGGCTAAATCTGTTAGTTCTTCCCCCACGGTGATTTCTGTCTCGGATTCTATAGTCACCTTCCTTCCCCACCATTCACGGGGCGAGATGGGAGTTGGTTCCCTTTCGGATTTCTGGATCTCACAATCGGAGAAAATTTCGAGACGGGCTTTTTGACACCTTATTGTTAACCCATGGCTCGGGAAAGATCATGTATGGAACGTCTTCCCCTTGGCGGACAAAATAGCCATTCAACGTCTTGCGGTAAGGCCTTAGATTAGGGGACCTCATAACGACGGCCTTCTTTACGAGCTCGGGCCTTTTCGTTCTTGATTGGTTGCTCGTGTTTCAAGTCTTCTTTGGAAGGCTCGTACCCCAAACCAAATGTGTTCTTGACAAATGGGACTTGCACAGGATGTAGGATTCCTTGTTGATATTTCCCTAGGCCTAAACCAGGGAAGTAGTCCATATTCCTCATCATGCGGAGGACTTTGTGGTTGCTGGGGTCCATGATCCGTTTCCCCCTTCTTTGTCAATGGCGTTGATTGAGACGCCGGAGAGAGTGGAGTCTGGTAAACCATGCTGAACTTGGTGGACGGGCTCACCTTTTCTGTGGATAGTGACGTTTTCAGCCATGACGGTCACTATTTCATCACCATTTCGGATCTTGACACATTGGTGGAGAGTTGACGGTACGGCATTAGCACTGTGAATCCATGGTCGACCCAAAAGTGAGTTGAACGAGGCCGGGATATCAAGCACTTAGAATGGAACGGACATGACCATGCTCCCAAACTCAATGTCTATTTCAATCATACCCATGACTGTACGGGCGGTGCTGTCATAACCTCGGATTACTTGAGTAGAAGGCTTCAAATCGGAATCCTTAAGCCCCAGTATGCCCATGATTCTGCCAGGCATGAGATTGAGTGCGGAACCACCGTCCACTAAGACTCTTGAGACGGGCCTCCCCCTTGCTCGTATCTTGAGGTAAATAGCCTCGTTGTGGTCGGAACCAAATGGTGGAAGGTCCATATCGGCAAAGGTGATGACGTTGCCCAAAATGAATGTGACCAATCATTGCCGTGAGGTCCTCGGAGTAGTATCGGGAGAAACTGATGTATCATCGAGATTGCGGATGACAAGATCTCGGTGTTTCTTTGAGGATGCAATGAGGTCCCAAACAGAGATGTTGGCTTGAGTTTTCTTGAGTTGGACAAGTAGAGGGTCTTCGGGAGTGTCGCGAGCTTGTGGCCTTTGAGAAGAGGAGCTTGGTGCGGAAGTGGAAGGGTTGCTTGCTATGACTCGACCGGATCGAGTTAGCATGTTGACATTCCCATCTTGCTTCTTTTTCCTATTCTCTTGTACTTCCCTCATTACCTCATCGTAAGTCACTACATAACAAGAATTGTCAAGTTTATTCATAACATTGGGGCCCCATTCACAATTGGGATTGAATGGGTGGTCCCCTCGAGTTCTCCTATCTCTATTACATTGACATGTTCGTCATTAGTCACTACAAATTCTTTCTGTCTATGAGATCTTGAATGATATTGCGGAGAACGAAGCAATCCTCGGTGGTGTGGCCACTATATTGGTGGTAGCCACAATATTTGTGGTGAGCATGATTGGGGTGGACCGTCTTGGGTTGGTACCCTTGCACGGGTGTGACTTGGCCCTTTGCTTTGAGGACTTCGAACACTTCGGTTTGAGTCATGCCTTGGAGAGGCGTGTAGACACGGTCATTTCGAGACTTCTTCCCTTGGGGCGGAGGAACCTTTTTGTAATTCCCCTTATCGATAGTGACGGCGTTGACCGAGGCCTCTTTTGTGGAGTTGGAAGCGGCCTTGTAGCGGTAGCTAGGAGTGGCCTTCTTAATCTCCTTGAGCAAGTCATCCATGCGTACCCCCGCCTCATACATTTGGGAGAAGTCGGAGTAGCAAGCCCCACTTAGGTGGGTGCGGAGATCAATCTTGAGGCACTTGAGAAGATGTCCATTTGCTCTTTTGTGTTCGGCCTCTCAACAATTTCAGAGTAGTGTTCTCTAGCTCTTTCCTTGTGGGCCGGTGAGTGGTGTTGCCTTGGTATTGGTTCTTGAAGGCAAGCATGGCGGAGTCCCAATCAAGACGGACAGTGAGCGGGAGAGTAGCATACCAATCTTTTGCCGCCCCCTCGAGAGTGAGAGGAAAGCATTGAGCCATCACCTTGGGGGAGACCTTCTTCGGAACCATTGCCCAAATATAAGTCTCAATGTGAGCCATAGGACAAGAGTTGCCCTTGAATTTGCTTATGTCGGGCATCTTGAACTTATCGGGAAGAGCGGCCATAGTACTCATGAGGATGGATGATTGATAAAGGCTTGTGTCGGAGCCTTTCCCCATGTTGAGCCCGTTGAATTTTTGGTCGATGTAGGCCATGATAGAATCCACCATTTTGGGCTCATTGTTCTCGGAACTCGGCTCTCCCATTTTCTTGGTGCGGGTGTTGACATAAGGACTTTTGAACAAACCCTCGGTCCATTCGGATTCATCATCATTATTCTTGTTCTTTCCCTTGGCAAGATTAGTGAGCTTTTCTTTCATTAGCTCCATCTCGGCCTCGTGGGCCTCCCTTTGGCTGTCGAGGTGGGATTGCCAAATGTCGTCTTTGCTTTGTGCCTCCTTATTAAGGGTGGAGACTTGCTCTTGGAGGAGTTGGACCATGGTTGAGAGCTGTTCGAGAGACATGGTGTTTCTGCTGCCGGTCATGGTTGATGTAGGAGCTGTTGGAGTGATCTCTTCACGGACTAACCGATTTGCCGAATCCCGGTAGACTCTGTAGTACCAATTGAACCTATATTGCAGAAGAGGCCCTTGTCAGTCTTGAGTAACACTTGCGGTCCATGAAGAGGTTTAGAACACACAGTTGGGCACACGACTCGAACCACATAAGAAAAGACTCTTTTTTTTTTTTTTTTTTTTTTATATGTCGGAGGGAATGGATCCCTTTTGGGTTTCTAAGAAAATAATGGAATCGTCACACTAGTATATAGACCATCTCGCGGTCCCATATACTCATCGGATTCCATCGCGCTTGTGAATCCTACATGTATCGGGATTAAACTAAATTAATGTAGTAAAGCATACATGCGGGGACGGATTTTTATTTTCGTCCAAAATAACCACTTTTGGGACAGATTTTTATTGCGTCCGTTTCAACAAGTTGGCATGTATGATTTGAAGACATTAGTTTAGGGAAATCTCGGTACATGGAAACCGACTTGAGTCACGGAGTGTTAGACCTTAACTAGAATTGTGTGGCTTGTGCTCAGCTTGAATATGAGGCTCAAAGGTCACCCCCGGCATGTAGTCTTGAACTAGGCACGGGCTGAGGTTTACCGCTTCGAAAGAGCCAAGGTCTGGTGGAGCTTGAAACTTTCTAGGACGGGCCTCGACGGGTTTGGGTGGACTTGTGCGACTCGATAGTGAGCAGTTCATAGGAATATGTGCATGTAGTGTGAGGTCTAACAAGTGACAAAAAAAAATTATTATTTTTTTTTTTGAAAAGAAAGAAAAACAAAAAAACACATAAGCACATAATTTACAACTCCCGAATCACCCGTGTGACCGGTAATTAAAACACAAAATTAAAACAGTCTAGGGTTCAATTCTGTTCTGATGCAGGCAACTGTGCCCACACCCCACTGTTCTGCTCAGTCACTGAAACCTGTTTCTGTTCTGGGAACCAACCCAGAAGCGTGCGCCTCTGAGTGTTGATGGGGCGCCCGCGCATGGTGCAATGCTATTAGGAGGCGCGCGCTTCTGGTCACACCTGTCAGAATGTCAGATTTTGGACTCAGGGATGCCCTGGTCCTATGTGCATATTGTAACCCCTGCAGAAATGATTAGTGCAGAATAGCAGAAGAAGAAGATGAAGAACATGAAGAAGTGGGCGATTCTGGTCCTTGATTCGGGATGCGCGCGCCTTAGGCTGAAGAGGCCAGACGCGCGCGCCTCCCCCATCAGGAATCAGAATGCCCAGAAAAGATGTAGATTTTGATCAGATGCAAAGTTTAACCCTCAAAATCCCCAGCGAGTCGCCACTGTAGATACCCCGGGGGACACGGCTTGGCTAGAGCGCGTGAATTATCCTAGGATGTCTAACTTGTTTTAGAGTCACCACCTATGTTTTGAGGAACATAAGAAAAACCTATTAATTATAGCCTAAGTTTGATTACGAAAACAGAGATTCTTTGTTTTGAGGTTCGGGGGTTAGATTACGAGATGGAAGTACCGAAACACACATCTCGCCCAACTAAAGTTGGTCTTGCTTGATCAAAATCTACATGAATGATACGTTCTTCTTCTTCTTCTTTAGTCATAAAAGGGGTTTAAAATAGAGTTTGGAATGTAGGAGATAACTCCTTAACCAACCTCAATGAGATGAGGTGATCATTAGAGTCATGTCCCAAAATGATTTGGGTGATTGCACATTTGATTAGAGTAAAAGAGAGAGAGGAGATGAAGTAGAAAAGAAAGGAAAAGATGGACTTTTTACCTACAATTTGAAAGACCTTCAAATATTGCTTGATGAGATCCTTGGAGAACCTTTGGAAAGTGGTTTGGTATAGTTTTTGTAAGTTCAATCTTTTGTCCTTGAAAATGGAGGTAAAGGAAGGTTTTATAGGTGAAAGAGGGGTGTTTTTTGTGCCAAACTCAGTCACCAAGAAATCCTTCCCGGGCAAAATCCTGTAAATTGAGCAAGGGAGAGAATCCTGGCCAGAAATCTGTAACTGACGCCCAGAGGCGCGCGCTTCCTGCTTTGGGGGCGGGAGGCGCGCGCGCCTGGCTCCTCCTGTCGGAGGCGCGCGACTCAGAGAAGGAATTTTGACAGAATGGACTAGAAAGTCAGCCCTGTCATTCAGTTTAGTCCCTGGACTTAACGAAGTCAGTCAGGAACTTAACGGAAGTGACAGAAAAACTAACGAGAAACACTTAAAATGGGGAGAAACACAAGATCAAATGTGCAATCGGGTGGAGTGCGGTCCAAGGCGGGGTGTCTACACTAGTCCATCTAGTTTTATAACTACTAATGATTTTTATGTCTTTTTGAGTTATGAATATCCTAGGTTCAAAAGTAAAATCATTTTAAAGTTTCAAGAAAACTTTTATGTGCCTGTACGTGCCTCCCTCTAGCGCGCCCAAATACCTTATTCGCCTTATTCATTCTGCGCGCGCCATTGAGTATTGCGCCTATCATGTGCACCATTAAATATTGCGGCTCAATCAGTGCTCCCTTATTAGTATCCTTATGATTGAACATATTAAATTTCACAAGTACCAGGTATGTTTTGTATTTATTGCATAGAATTTGTATTTTGACATTCCATGAGTTTTCAAGGGTACTTGTGCAATTAATTTTGTCCCTCGTTTTCATTTGTTCAAATATTTATTTTCTGTTATATATTTCTTGCACCCCAAACTACACCAAAACCAGATGTTTTTGGGGTTTTGTGCAAAAATTAGTTAAAAATTGCTCATACACTACAAGGGAAGTGGAGCAATTTATTTACTCAAGGTGTAGCATCTTT